>JH154254.1:28128-40664 GCA_000226015.1 Mnemiopsis leidyi | reverse complement strand
ATTATATCCGTCTAACGTTCTAACGAAACGATTTCAGCTTTAGCTGCGTGAGTCGGGTATCACCGCGACAAACCTACTGTCGCGGCCATCACGCACTCTCACGCATTTTTCGGCCTGGCGAAAGAAGAAGAAAATTCTTGACGCGGATCGCCCGTTGACGTGAGACAATGGGTACCTCAGTCTTTATTGTCTACGATCGAAGGGAAACGTATACTAGAGAGCCACGCATCGTAAAGGTAGGTTTTCAGTAGGTTATCATCCTACAAATATAAACGCATTTCTGGTCTGGCGACATAAATTTCGAAGAAATTCTAGACGCGCATTGCCCGTTAAGTTCGTCTATACTAACCAGGTCACAGGTGTTTAGCAGCGCAAAAGGGTTCTGGTTAAAGCAAGCTGCGAGACACACGCCAGTCTTACAGGTTGATACTGATAGTGATAGCATACTTTCGGAGATGTACTATTTGTAAAGACAATGACACCACCAACTTCGGTAATCAACAGATTGAAATATCAAGTCAACTCTACAAATTCAATAAATACACTTTCAACCCAAAAACAAATTTGAACATTAAACAAAACATTAAACAGTATGATGTGGAATTTAGTGCAGTTTTCCGTATGACTACATTGTATTGTGCACGCTACACAATTTTGGTTGATTGTTACGAAAATTGATTTTATTTGCCTTGAATTTGGACAAGATTTTCTTAGCTACAACTACAAGTACAAGTTTAATTTTTAGGAAGATTTTTAGGCGATTGAATTCACAGTGGGGGAAAACGAGGCTGTCATAAAATCCCAAAACACCAACTGTTCTCGAGAAAATCAGCCTGTCAACAAAGCAAGAACGTCGGTGTACGACCATTAAACTTCCTCAACCATTTGACAAATACCATTAATTCGAATAATAAACCATCAATTTTAATCAACAGCTTATTTTTATAAACTTAATTTAAGACTCACGATGCTCCGGATAAACACCAGTTCAATCACAGAAAGGGTGGTCTACTACAAACTGCAAACAAATCAAATTAAACGTCCCTTTGATTGGGCAGTCAGGCATGACGACGCTAATCAAAAATACCTTATGGGGCATTGTAATATTATTAGATATCATTAAGTTAAATTAAAAAACTTTATCAAAAACAAGTCTTGGAAAATGAAAGCAGATTTTAAAACAAATCAAATCGGGTCAAATGAACTCCCCTAGACTATCATACATTTCTGAGGGCTTTCGAGAAATAATTTAACTGAAATTTCATAATTTATTAGATTAATGCAATGGCAGAAGAACCCTGCCGAAACAGCAACAGATCGCCCCACGACTCACTGCCCCCTCCCCGACTCTCTCTCTTAGCTTTGTTTTTACTTAATTCTATGTCAAGGTTCATTTTATAGCATCCGTACAGAACAAGAGTGAGAAAGAGTGAGAGTGAGAGACGTTGGCAACTGGCAAGGAGAGGGGCAGTTAGTCCCAGCTGCCAAACATTGGCATAAGAGAGCATTCCATGTGCGGACGTAAAATATTATATGCAACCTATATGAGGGGAACCTTGTCAATATTTGTGTCACTAAAGCCTATCCAAAATCAAATTTATAACGAATTAAAATAGTCTGAAAAAACGTTCATCCACAAATAATAAAAGTCAATCTGAAACTACGAAACACAAACACCATTTTCCGAAAATCACAAAATTTGAAGACAGCGCGTTTAAAAACCAAAGTCAACCAAAATGTAGTTAATGCTGTTACGTTTATTGATTTCTTAAATCCGGCTAATCACTTCAATTTATTTTTTCCTAAAAACACACTTCACGTTGCTCATAAAAATTTTAGTTCACAAAAACCTATCAAGGCCCAATGGTCCATACTTGTAGAGGTTTATGATCAATTTTACTTGTGCCAGCGCGATTTGACTGTTTTGTTTAGTGCTGTGCTTCGTTTTGACGATTCCTTCGTGATGACCCGCATCTGATTCTGAAAATGGACAAGTTAAAACTTTTTTTCGATCAAAAGTGTTGAACAATTGAACGCAAGGGTCCATGCTTAACTTGGATTCTTCTATTGAAAACTTTTCAGATTTGACAGAAGCAATGTTATGTACAAAAAGATATCGAATCAAAATGCCTCCATCTGTAAAATATGACGGGACACCAAAACACGATAAGATGGGTAGCTAGCCACACTTGCATAATGTGGGATTGTGGGCTCTAAAAGATTAAAATAACAATACAACTAAAATGTTATATAAGTTACTCACTAGTTCAATATCTGACGGTAATCGACACAAGAAGTTCAAAAGTTCTTGGTTTTCCTCGTACTCTGGGTTTCTTAACTTGACAGTCAACTTATTTATACCTGAAACATGCGAAGAATGTCACGATGTGAAACAGCTATGTATGAACAAGAAAACACATTCTTTCTGAACTCTTGCAAACTTATGCCAAACCGAAATAGTTTGGCATAAAAAAGTGAAGTAAGGTAGTTACCCCAGGCTAGGACAAGCCACCTCAGAGGAAGGAAGTAAAGTATTATAGTTCCTGAAATGAGGACTGACGCTGCCATGAACGACAGAAACGGTATAGTCCAGTTGAACACGCTGAAGATAAGTGAAACATGAACAAAATGAACAGAAAAACTGAAGGGAAATTTAAGGCGAAACAGCAAAATTATTGATCGTTTAAAATCTTGGTCGACAATAACCGACTGAACGACATACTTTTTGACACGTTCGCAGTAACTTGCTACCAGATCTAACGAGTTCTGGACAGTCTGACAAACTCCCATCACCATCTTCATCTTAGCTGTGAGGCTGAAGTCTTCCCCGTCTTCTATTTCATCTTCTTTTGAAACTTGATCTTGTAAGTCAGCTGAAGTTTGATACAGATTCACATCAAATGTACCGAATATTACGGAACAATGAAAAAATTCGTAAATGATAACCACAGATTATGGCAATTGATCAAACAAAGACTAAAATTTTTTCTTACCATTCATAATCCACGTTTCAAAGCTCTTAAACCCTACCCAGCGAGCTAAGAATTCGTAGATAATCACAATTGCAGCGAACATAGGTACCATATACAGCTCGAACGATACAACAATAATTATGTACAACTGAAATTTAAAATTCGGTTAGAAAGTTGTGATGTTTCAAAGCTTGAAATAAATCAAGCATGCAACAAACATATTTTAATCAGTTTTTTTGTAAAGGTTTTCCAAAAACGGTTCCTGCAAATGTATTGCGACAAGCCTCATTATGCGAACTGTGCTCAAATCCCAATCCTGACAATAAACCTTTCACCAACCGTAACTGTAACAACATTAAAATTGAGAGCTATCGCTAAATAGTCTGGTCACCCTCAAAAGGGATATTTAAGATTCAGTAAATACTCAAGATACTCACTAATAGTGCGATTGCAGATTTTGCCCTGTTTTCCCAGTTGTAAATTCTCTGTACCCACAAACCAAGAGATAAGACAACGGTCGCTAACGAATACACCCGTTTGAAGTTCTGAAGAAACGAAGTATCAACGGGAGGATATGGGGTCGGAATGCGAAACATTATCACTTTTTCGCTTATCCTTGGAGAGGAGAAATGGCTGAGGCGTCTGTTAATAAAACTTATCAAACCCTCGCAATAATGATTAAAACAGATGCATCTGAGTAAAACCAACTCAAACCTGCATGAAAAGATTCCTCTTGAACTTTGGCTCCTCATAAAGAAGGTTTTCCTCCGCAGGAAGAAGAGTTTTAATAGCCGCTCGGAGAGGATTGTAGATAAGTTCTGTTTCTAGAAATATCTCACCGAACCCCACCCGTTCTAGCTTCCTGTCTTTCAGCAAACATCTGTCGGGGCAATGCCAGTTTAGCTGTCTGCACGTCTACCTTTTTAATACATGATATCGACCGTATGATGTGGATATAAGCAATATAACTTCGAATTTTGCATCTACAACGTGTTTAGCACACGTTTTTAGGAAAAACTTTGTTGTTATTTTGATTCTACCTGTGTATTGTGTGAGCTTCCAATATCGGAAGTTTGACGCAACCAAGGAAGTTGTACTTGTTCTTCTCCTCGTCGAACACACGGATATTAAGCGTGCTGTGTATGTCCTTAATGTGGCTGGGAATATTGAGACGCGTCAAGGGCCAATCACACCATATTTGAACACAGGATTTCAACAATCGATGCTTTGATTACTGCTCCTTTAAGCAATTTTGAGCCATGACAATATCTACAGAACAGAACAGACGGAGGATTTGGGGAACTCACAATTTGAATTGCTTGTTCCACACTGGATCCTGGGTTTTGTAGAGTGTTGGAGTTCGAACTCGAGTGTTTTCTACTTCGATAAAACAGAACGGATCTGACGAACCTAGGGAGTAGAAGACAATGAGCATAATCCGAGATGATTTACAAAACTTTAGGATAATCTCTCCGAGATGCTATATTTAAATTCTAAGTAGCGTTAAAAACTATACTATTCGGAATCGGGGCAAATGTATTGCAAGCTATTGGACCGTACCTATGAGAGTGTCCGCCTCCGGTAGATCTATACACTTGATTATTTTGACAATGAGAACTCCCACGTCCTCCACATCCTCCCACTTGTATGTAAGGTAGTTTAGAGGATTGTACGACATTGCCTGAAATATGGTAGTTTAGAGGATTGTACGACATTGCCTGAAATATGGTAGTTTAGAGGATTGTACGACATTGCCTGAAAATATGGTAGTTTAGAGGATTGTACGACATTGCCTGAAAATATGGTAGTTCAGAGGATTGTACGACATTTCCTGAGACGAATTTTTACAAGTAGATAATGAATTGAATAACCCAAAATAAGGTTTCTAGAAAAATAGCGACATAAAGATATCTTTTTGTTCAAGCAAAAATCTCCAAATTCTTACAACTTCTATAAGACTCACGTAAGTTTTCCTGATGTTGACGAGGTCATCAGGCGATATCTCACAACTGGAATCAGTGGAACTCTCATCGATCCGAGACAGATTGAAGATACATATCATCCTGCCCCCGTTCTTCTCGAGATCTAGCTCTCTCTTGTACGTCTTACTCTCCTCAAACTCTGATATGTCCACCTCGGCGCTGGGTGGAAGTAGACTGAGAAACCGGACAGAAAACAAGTGTTGTTTTTTGTATACGGCAATAGTTTAGGATACAAACTTTGGGATACAAACGTTGGGATACAATCTTTGGGATACAAACGTTGGGATACACACTTTGAGATATAAAATTTGGGATACAAACAAAGTTTGAAAAAAGGACCTCTGGACAGCCCGGACAGGACAAAACGTGGAACAAACCTGCCGATAAAGTTGTCGGAGAAGCCGAACTCCTCGTAATCGTAGACAGATATTTCCAGGATACTGCTACTGTCACTGTACACTCGGATCTCGAATCTCTCCTTCCATACCGGATCTAATGTTCGACGCAATACCTGTCGGATATGTTTTATTTCAGAAATCGAGGTTTAAGTTATCAGATAATTGTTTTTCGATTATCATGTGAATAATCTCAAAATATGTATGACATTCTTGTTACGGAATCCTATTAGGCACAATAGAAATACCTTGCTCTTGTGTTTCTGATGTCCCAATTTGAACTTGCAGTAAGGATCACTACTTCCATCTTTGTTCATGGGTCGGAGATTGCAGGCTTCCACCAGAGTTATAGACAATATTCCAGTGAGATGTTTCTCGTGGAATGGGGAGGTCGATCTCGGCGTTTCTCGGTCGTCCATCTGCATTGATAGAAATAAAATGAGTTATTTAAGATTATTTCTTATCGTTTTCATCGATAGGCTCGATTTTCAGCGTTTGAACTGATAGCTTAGCACTCCTACAGCATTGTCGCGGCAGCGTGAAAATGATCTAAATGAAGATATATTGTTACTTCGGTAGAGTTCACTAGTTAAATGAGGCTTTAGAATAGTAAAACTTGGAGAATTTAATTTGGGGCTGTCCTTAACCGTGATAAACAAATCGATCCTAAAAGTTTGATGATCATTCATCTGAGTTCTGGGTTTTTAGTCTACCAGAGCTTCACGAGAAACTTTCTACAGTTGATTCCTTTCATCATCCCGTTTACATGTGCCCAGCTAACTCAAAAAGTAGTTGGTATGGACAACACGTCACTACTAGCGGAAACCGATGCAAAAACAACAAACTCAAACACAAGTTTTACTAGAGTCCAACACCTAAGCATGCACTTTCAGGCTAGTCTTACTTTCCAAATATTTTGTACTGTTCCGCCCATTTCAAGAAGTCTGTTTGACATCTAGAAAGTAAAATAACACGTGAGCTTCAAATCAAATACAGATCAATTTATTATTTATCACGAGACGAAGGGAGACAATGTACCATTAATACATGCTTAAAAAACTTGAGACCGAGACTTTCCATCTTGGACGGAAAATCATGCCGGTATCATACAAACGCTGGCCATTGACCAATTAGTCTAATATAGAGCCACACGGCGCATGATGAATGCTGAGCTAATGATCAAGAGAGCACAGGTGGTATTATTTTGTACACGGTTAAATTATTCGTGCCGGTCTAGAACATCTGATTAGAGAAAAAGTAGGGCTGATTAACGGTTACACAACAATTACAGTTACACACGGGAAAGTCTCACTTTTCGGCGTTTGATATAGGTGGCAACGGCGGCGGCGCGTTCGGCGGCGCCGGGTGAGCCGCTCTCGCTCCCGCCACACTCCGACTCCGACTGCTAGGGGAAGGGAGGCGTTTCAAGTTTAGATGGGAGAACTTTAATTAGAGCAAATTGTTACCTTATTTATCCTTCGAAGTTTGGGGAAGTCAAATTGGAAAAAAGCTTACAAAAACACCGAGTTTGATACTCTTGAAATGTCTTTAAAAATTGCAACAACATGAGCTGGGAATGTACGATCTTTAAAAGCGAGGTTCTAATTGTAATCATTCAATTATTTTAGGTGTGACCGGAGCTATAAATGTTATAATTGCCAGCCGAAATAATTACTAATTACGTATTTGTGGCTTTCGGAGCGTAAAAACAAAAGAAAATAATAAGAGAGAATAATTGCTGTCTGAAAACCAAGAGAAGTCGTGATGAGTTCATGCTCTTCCCATGCATCTATACAAATTGATATTCAGATCGAAGTTTGTAAATAAATAAATTACTCATGTTGAATCATAGCCTTATCATAGCGCATTGCTGAGGACAAAAATTAACATAAAATGCTGTTTTAAACATAGCTTTTAGAGCTCAAACTAGGCTTAAGCGCTGGGTTTTAACAGCTTATCGTTTACCTTTTTACCAATCAACTTTTAGCCAATAAAAAAGCAAAAAAATGAAACTTGTGGTTTAAAAAGATCAGTGCTATCAACTATTAGAGTTTTCAATCAACAGTGTCCCATGCATGGTGGTATTTGTGGGAGCTATATAATCCAGCTCTTACTTTAGGAGACCGCGAACCGACCACCATTTTCGGATAACCAGTCACTGACTCTTTGGTCGGAGATAGTTCGAGGGCCTTACAGGATGACCTCTCCTGTGTAATGTGAACATTAAGCGTGCAGACAAACATGACAAAGAACATGACAATACAATACATACTTTTCAGATTTCAATGCACCACTAACGTATCGAGGACGTATATTCAGACTGGCTTAATGTGTGCACAGTACATACATTTTTAAAAGGTACACACATTTTCGATAAATTTGACATTCGGTCGTTGAAGAGTAGTGACGTTTACAGCTAAGGGTGCAGCCCCAGCACTACCCACGTTTACACTTAAACAGAGACAAAACTGACACAATCAGAAGTATGGACAAAACGTTGAAGCGCTGCTGACAAGAAAACTGCAAGCAGCACTTAGCAGGTTTGATCAGAAGAAGAGTTTGAACTTTCAAATGAGTTTTCAACAGACAGACAGTAAGTAACACCTATTTTAGCAATAAATACAATATCTCTTCCAGAATAAATGATACTGTCAGCCTCTATTCTATACTGCAACAACAGCAACAACAAAAACACACAACTTTAAAAAAGTAGACATTTATCAAGAACCAGCAAATCGTATCATATTCCATCACGTGACCCATAATCCAGGATCACTAGCCAATAGCAGGGAATAACAGGCTGGACAAAAGACGATGAGGATCTAAACAGATTATGTGGGAGAGAAACATCGGTATATACACAAAAATACAGGGTACAGAGAAAGCAGCTGCTAGATCGAACTGATACACTCGGGACAAGGGACGGTAGAATAACTGTAACTTTGGCACAACAGCTGCACAGAAAGATAACATCTGACTCCAAGTTAAGGAAGATACAGTTGAATCATGATATATTAGGGGAGAGAGAGAGAGAGTTAGAGAGACAACTGACCTTCAGATCCTAACGGGATATTACTAATAGTTGGGATTAAAGTATAGATCAGATTTTTATAGAGAGCCGAAAACACACGTGAGCTATTAATATAGGAAGAAGTAAAGCCAGGTAATACCAAGGCACTAAGGCAGGTGTTTGAAAATGTAAGGAAAAGACCAGCACTGGGATTAAAAGTTGAGAAAAAGTCGGTGGCTCAAGAAGTCAAGAAATTATTCAAGCATTTAGAGGCTCAAGTTCGTAGCAAAGATCTTTTGTGCTCAAATAAAGTGAAGCTATGTCGGTTGCATGATAGATGACACGATTTTTGATGAGAATATTTGAGTGTCAAATTTCTTCACAATGCAAATATCATTATGCTGGTAAATTGGAAAATTCCATAAATTAAGATCTGCATGGACTGACAATGAAACCGTATTATCTGTTGTGGTAGTTCATTTTGTCCGGATGTTTTATATTTCCTGTTTTCAAACGAACTAAAGTTAAGGAACACTTTCATGCCATCGCAATAAATATTTGTGATAGTATCATAATCGGCTGGAACTACAGCTGGACCTATAGTTGATCTAATGATCTAAATCAAGCAAATTCTCTCAAGGCTCATTTGACAATTTACATCACATATTTAAAACATAATCACATAGAAATCACAGTTCTGATAGAATAATCTGTGCCATTGATCATAGATGGCGTTTCAATAATGTAGCAAAATTATTACTCCAGATGAAATAAATACCTTCTGGTCGCCGCCAAGGAACCTATTAACAATGTTGTCGTAGGCGGTAGGTTTTCTGACCAGTTTCTTGAGTTGAGGTGGCGTGAGAGGGGGGCTGCTGGTCATGTTAGCTTCTTGGACCTGCACACAGCGTAGCCATAGCAACCCAAATAGCAATTTTTGTTCTACATTTATGTGGAAACATTCATAGCATGGTATGTGACGCGTGTTTGTGTGTGTGTGTAGATCAGCATGTCAATCGAAAGGTTTCACGAGTCAATTTTACACACATAAAAGTTTTCGTCAAGATCAATCTATCAGCGGTTAAATGTGTCAAAATCACACACACACACACAAACGTCAAACATTAGCAACACTCTTCTAAAAATAAAACAGGTACACTTGGGAGAGATTCTCGAGATTGTACCTCACTCCAAGTGGGGGAGCAAGTAAAGGGGTAGTGCCCCCAACTTCCCTACCCCACAAGTTCGGGGGTAGACTTACGTCAGGGGGTGGAGTATGGCTGAGGTCTGCGGAGATGTGGATAGAGAACTTGATACTGCCTAGATCTTCCGTACCGTTGTCGTCAATCAGCTCCTCCGTAAAAGTCTGGAAACTAAAACAGAGTTCTTGATAAGATAAATCTGTTAAATGTTCTAGAGTCTGAACATGAAAATGGGAATATGAAATAAAATAGTTACATAATCTTGTGAAGATCAAGTTTCTGAAACAGCAAATACTTACTCGTCTAATGGGAAGAAAGAAAGTTTCATTTCGTAGTATCCTATTAGGTCGTCTCTAAATCCTCTGTCGTAATCCATGACCTGAAATTTAAAATATTAGTACCGTTTACTGATTCATCGCGATATAATAATCCAAATAAAACTAAAGCGAATTCCACAAATTTGCGTGATGAAAATATTCTTTTCAGAACTGATCTTCTGATTAAAGTCTTGCCTTAAATCTGATCGTTTCATCCAAAGATTCGACAACAAAGCTGAATTTCTCCTCCCATTGAGGATTGAGATTTTTCGGACAAACTTTAGTTCGAGCCCTCTGTAGGCCGACCTTTATCTTACAATAAGGATCGCTGAGTCCTGAAAAGGTATAAAGTGCGATGAGAAATCTATAAATAGCTCAGCTGTATGTTTTGCTGCAGGGTACACAGGGAATGGTAATCAGTGTCAGGCAGCTTAGGTGCATGACTGAGAATTGCTTTTGTATGAGGGCTTTAAAAAATAAATTGCGCAATTTTTGTTGGTTAATCAATTGAAAAAGGCAAATGCATAATGAAAAGAGGTTTTCCACAACTTTATCAATGATAAAAATTGATTAATCTAATTTGAATGATCGTGTTACAAAAATAAATTGAATTTCAAATTTGAGATAAAAGTTGTGGAAACCCGAAAATTTGATTTTTGGTGGGATCTGTGACTACTGACTAATATTGTTGAAGGATTGATAATCATTTCACATTCATACGAAAATGATACTGGGGGTTTCGATCATGAATACATCACAGTAAAGAAATTACATCACATTTATTTTTAGAAACAAGAAGTTTTCATGAAGGAGCTTACTATCAGCAGCGTTTGACCAGGGCATTGGCGAACCTACTCCTAAAGTGGGGAAAATTTTGAAGAAACCAAACCAACACATTTAATGAAACAACTGCATCATAGACGGGCAAAAACATTTCGAGACTTTGATAACTCAAGTCAAAGAAACATAATCCATTATATTCGTGTCAGTAGTACTTAACTGAACGAACCTTCATCCGAAGAACCAAGAAACGATCCAATATAGCTTATCAATAACAAATAACGAACACATTCAATAACAATATCTTACCATTGGAATCCCTGGACGCGAGATTGGAGCTGCTGATGACGGTTAATTCCACTCTGTACGGATCTGATTTGGATGTGCTCTTTGACTTGTTGGCTTTCCCCGTAAGTGGTGACGACACAAACTCCTCCTGCGGACAGACGACCGTTAAGGTTCATGGATAAGTAAACAAGATGATAGCTAGATAGGGAGGGTAGATGGGGGTTAGTTTTAAGATAGAATCTATACGCAAGTTTGGGTTAATATTAGATTGAGTTCCCAATCAGTTAGAGTTCAAAGTCTCACAAGGTCCCGACAATTTCACACTCTCACACATTTTGTTGTGTTTAAAGGCTCAAACGGTTTATCGTCAGCCTCGTTTTGTGTGGAAATATCAAGACAGGACTGAGAGGCAACACTGACAAATTGCGCGGTCGCACCAAACGCAGAGCATTTCTGATATGTGAAGATAGTGAAACATACCCTGCTGTATTGTGATTAGACGCTGTAAGGTAATGTGGTAGGTACCTAAACCTGCCCATAGTGCCTGCAGCTAGTGTTAAAGTACAGACACTACAACCACTCTGATAAACATGAACAGTTTCAATTTCACATCAATCTATCATTATTCTATCAAATTATAGTATCTATCATTACTATTTGCATTGAAAGATGAACACACTACTTCTTTACGAGACATAAAGTAGATTTGTGACTTTCTACACTGTGATTCTGAAGGGACTAAGTATCGCAATAGTTTTCTACTCTATAAATAGAGGACGCGAACATGTACTTTGTACGAGGCTCGAAATAAACGCAATTACTAAAATATTCAGAAGATAATGATGAGGGATAAAAAAGCATCTACGAAACCGGTCAAATATATGAAGAAAACAAGAACCAAGAGAGAGAGAGGACCCGTACCTCCTCCTCGTCCTCTTCCCACTGTAAACTTTCCTCGCTGCTGCTACTCGACTCAGAGTAAACAAAGAAGTTCTGTTCCTTGCTCTCCGTCCTCTTCAGCAGCTTCAACCCCGGTTTTCTCCAGTCGCTCTGTCGTTTCCTCCGTTTTGGGGAATTGTCGTATTGTTCCATCAGCTTGTGGAGTTTCACCACATCGTTTGTTACAGCCACCAGGTTCTTCCTGTTCATCTCCAGCTGGATGTGGTGGATGTGGTGGATGTGTTGGATGTGGTGGATGTGTTGGATGTGTTGGATGTGGTGGATGTGGTGGATGTGTTGGATGTGTTGGATGTGGTGGATGTGTTGGATGTAGTGGATGTGTTGGATGTGATGGATGTGTTGGATGTGATGGATGTGGTGGATGTGTTGGATGTAGTGGATGTGTTGGATGTGATGGATGTGTTGGATGTAGTGGATGTGTTGGATGTGGTGGATGTGTTGGATGTGTTGGATGTGTTGGATGTGTTGGATGTGGTGGATGTGTTGGATGTGTTGGATGTGTTGGATGTGGTGGATGTGTTGGATGTGTTGGATGTGTTGGATGTGTTGGATGTGTTGGATGTGGTGGATGTGGTGGATGTGTTGGATTTGTTGGATGTGGTGGATGTGTTGGATTTGTTGGATGTGTTG
>JH154254.1:14455-28114 GCA_000226015.1 Mnemiopsis leidyi | reverse complement strand
GGATGTGGTGGATGTGTTGGATGTGTTGGATGTGTTGGATGTGGATTGTGGTCACTTCTGGTAGAGTGACGCTTAGTCAGCCACATTGCGTTTAATATTAATTGTACTGCAAATAGTGATTACTCGGGTAAAAAACGCATGTTGACACCACAATCACAAAGCAATTTTGTATAATATTCACCGTTTGACTGTTTGCGAGAATATGGGGTTTGTTTGATCAACATTAGCAGGGACGGAAAATATCCAATGAAATCATGCTTCAAAATGGGAGGTCTCGCCAAGAACATAAACAAATTTCTTGCATTTATAAACCGTGCATATTCAAATTTTTGATGATTTCCAAGGAAGTAAAGTAAAATTGTTGTTTTTTTGCTGAATATCGCAAATTAGATACACTACACAGACCTGACAAAATGGACAGAGCAATTTAACGATAGGTCCCTCACATACTTGACTACATGGCCACAATGGGAGATGAGAGGGCAATAAGCGGACCACTGAAGTTGTCTAAATGCTCGGTTGTAACAAGAGACTCCGATAAAGTCTAATATTGGGCGCTGTGCTGATTAATTAATCAAGAAACGGTCATTGATCTCAAAAAAAGGGCGTTGTAAACGAAATTTATCGCATCTTTAAGAATAACCTTCGCATGTTCTTGTGAATTTTTTAGAAGATAAGCACGACTCTTGCTACGTTTTGGCATGAAAGAGAAAGAAACAGCACGTTACAGATTTAACAGAAATCGTGTCAATCACAGGTCATAAACGCTCCGCTAATGTTACAAGGTGGCAGGAAAAGACTTACAACCAGATAGACCTAGAATCAGCGAACACGCTAGACCATCCCTTCGCCTACAATCCCTTCTTTTACAGCTCAAAGCAAGCTGTAAATGAGGTGCTCTTATAGCACAGCATACAGTTTAATTTCTGATAGTTATAATGTGAGGAGTGAGGGGTAAACTAATGGGAGCAGATTCCAGATGTAGCATAACTCTGCATAACATCAAGGTACACAAAGATGTCAGGAATTTCACGTAGACGGGCACACAATTTAATTTGAATGTCACGGCAGAATGTCGAAACTTCTTTAAAAGTAAATCAAGGTACAATGGAATAGCGACTGTTTTTAATCAAATCATAATGTAGGGTCCATCAACCTTACAGTCTAAAAACATCAGGGCTTAATGAACTGACAAAGAGCCGACTGATCGTCAAAACTTAAACAATTCTTTAATTTTCTTCACAACGTCCAACGACAGCTGTAAGACTGTTAGCACGCAAAACGCCCAATCCTTTACACTTACAACTTTTTTGAAGCCAATTACAGGGACACTCACAAATGAACGCAGGGTAAAACAATCAAGATGGAGCAAATCTTACCAGGCTCAGCGCCGTTGTTTTCAGCGGTCATTATGCAAAATATGGTCGAGCACTTGTAATGCACTGTGATTTTACAGGGTAAAAACCTTACAGTAAATAAACGAGCACGGTTAAAGCGATAGAGAATGTCTTGATGATTTTTAGACATGCCTAAACGAAATCCGATAGTCAGCAGAGAATCGCAGGAAATTAACTTGAAGACAATTTCATTTGCGCATGCCTAAAGACTAGTTTTCTGATCAATAAAACCCAAGCTCTATAGATCGAATCGTGTTCGTTGAGATTAAGATAAGCACAAGCACACATCAATCTCAGACGGTGAGCCAAAGGTTGGGTGATAAGGCTTGTTATCACCCATTTGACTGGATAACTCATTTGACTGGATAACTCATTTGACTGGATAACTCATTCGACTGGATAACTCATTTGACTGGGAAACTCATTTGACGCGTGACATATTGTTGTGACATGTTAGAGACAAGAGCTGAGACAAGTTACGAGATAAAGAGCGAGAATTGAACGTTTATTGAAGAACGAAAATCTGCGAGAAACTTGCATCAGCGACATCTACATTCCACTTTAAACTTTCTGCTGCTGAGGGAGACCTACAATGCAATGGAGCAAGCGAACTTCAAAAGAAAAGTTTATCAAGTACTAAAGCATACAAGTCAGATGTAAAATCGGGTGTGTACTACGTGTAGACAGAACGGAATCGTTAATGTGTAGAAGTGAGAAGTCAATCTCTTCACATTTACACGGTGCACAAACTTTAATGTGTATGTAGACATGGAATGTGTCCGACTACCTACAACATTCTTCGGTGATAATTGATAAGTTCTGTGTCGCAAAACCAAGGACCGTTATATAAGCGATATTAACTGACAACGACTAAACAGCGAATGCGTGAAGTTGTGGAAACAAGATAGGCTTCATACAGTACTAGCAGTAGCTGCATAACTAGGCAAATTTGTACAGTTGAGAAGTAGCATAAGCTGCATCAGTTAGTAAACTTTATACATTTGAGAACTAGCATCAGCTGTATCAGTTAGAAACTTTATACATTTGAGAACTAGCATCAGCTAGTAACTTTATACAGTTGAGAACTAGCATAAGCTGCATCAGAAAACTTTATATAGTTAAGAACTAGCATCAGCTGTATCAGTTAGTAAACTTTATACAGTTGAGAACTAGCATAAGCTGCATCAGTTAGTAAACTTTATACATTTGAGAACTAGCATCAGCTGTATCAGTTAGTAAACTTTATACATTTTAGAACTAGCATCAGCTGCATCAGTTAGCAAACTTTATACATTTGAGAACTAGCATCAGCTGCATCAGTTAGTAAACCGGACACCTTCTGAAATCTGAATCACTGCAGAGATTTGCAAGGTCCACGGGGACAAAAACAAAATTTTACCATGAAGTAGGAACTAAAGAAGGTAGCTCAACAGGGAGCAGGAACTATAAAAGGTAGCACAACAGATGTGAAATGATCAAATTTCGGACCGATGATGCAGCAGGAGACAAGGGTGTTATGGCGAAATAAATTGAGGTGCACTAGATCGTTTGTCAAGATCTTGAGTATTTGAAGCTGGCTTGAACAACGATCGGTTTTTTCCACAAAATAATACTGTCGCCATAATTCCTTCTAACCAGGTTTCTTAAGGACAGTGTTTTTATACAATATACACCGATACAGGATATAAGCGAACTAAGAATAAACTCTAAATCATTACATGAACGTGACATATGATGGCAACTATGATCCCCCTGCTTACACCTGCAGTCCCTAACCTAGGTCGAGCAATAGATAGGGTTCCCAGCAATGTCGCAACAACATGTCGCGACAATTCATAACGTAATCATAATATCCACCGCCGTGCCTGTGTGGCTTGATGAGGTAGGTTATCATTAAGATGTTATTAAATTCGTCACAAAAACGCGTGAATTACAAAATCAAAATTGTTACATATTTGTTAGACGGACCTGCCGATTTATTTGAAGATATCTCGAGTGAGAGGCCTGCATGATTCAAAAGAACACGATTCTAAAATCACATAATTGTGCGTTTAAATAGGGTGGTTAAGAGAGGGGAACTTCTGGTCAATTAGTAACTCAGAGAAGCGGCAAATTTAACGGTGACGATGAAAGCAGCATTATTCATAATGTAAAATTGGTTGACTCGTGACAAATGTGAAGACAAAAGTAATTATTCGTCATGAGCAGTAAATTATAATCCAATTAACGAGGCCATATCACTTCCGCTATATGTTCAAGAAAAAATTGAATTATTTATGCATGAAATCGTTTTGATGTTTTATACAGACCACTTAGCAAAGTATTGAGAATTGTTCGAATAAAACGCTGACAGCTAAATCGAAAAATGATACCGTTAACTAGGATAGTGAATAATTGAGTAACATGAACAATCTCGATCGTGTTCGTTTTTCTTATTTTTTACTCAATTTGATATAGGGTATGCATCTTTTCTAAGTATACTGAAATGGATTTTCTTTTTCAAATCCTTCAAGTTATTCTTATTTTGTTCTTTCTATTCTCATCACGTGTTATACATCATCAATTTGTTTTAATGACAATCTAGACAGTAAAATAACAAAAATAAATAAATCATTAGAACAATCAAAATCATGATAATACATTAGTTAGTTATCGATAATGAATTCGTCAACATTTCCGTCAACATTTTTCTCAGACACTAAGCACGGCCATGGAGACATTAAGTTCTCTCATATGGAGTAAAAATTTTGTGAAATGAACTAAAACATCGATATTGGAATCTAAATCAACTTGAGTCTCCTAACGAATCGGATTATGAGTAATGAAGTCCATTATCCGACTCTTAAAATTATTTAAAGACTTAAACAGTAACAGAGAAACGTTAAACAAAAGGTCAGAGTCTCCACTTCCAATACTTATTCTATAACTATTTAATAATTATTAACCCAACAATTGGTCAGGCAGGTTTTGTTGATTATTTATGTTTCTTCTCCTGTCCATTTTCAATAGACGAAATCGGAGAAGCTTTACCAGACGGATATAAAATAGTTTCTCATGTCACAAATGGAGTCTTTTGTTATGAAAATTACAAATGACCAGTGAATGCAACAAAAGTTTTCAACCAAAAATATACAGTATGGCAATTTGCAGCAATTATCGAATCTAAGCTTCACCTTCTAGAGAGTATATAAAATGTTAGATGTAAAAGTAACTTCCTTACCTGACTATTAGACTCTACATCCCCAGTCTTCTCCCCCTCCTCCTCCCCCTCCTTCCTGACTTCTGCTGCCGGTAAACTCCCGCTCCTCGGCTGAACTCTCAAACTGGCAGCTCGACTTCTGTCCGGACGTGAGCCCTCCGACCTGACACTACTGCTCCGTATCAGGGGCAGTGGAGACGCTTGCGGAGTGACGTCACTGCCACTGCTTGTCGTCTCTTCCACCACGTGATGACGTTGATCTGACGACGTTGTCATGGTGATCACTGAGGACATGAGTCGTGTAATGGTCTGCCTGAGTATGGGTACCATGACGACGCACGCCTTTGCTCTGTCGTATGGCAACAAAACAAAAGCAAGGTAAACTCGAAATGTAAGCTGGGAGTAGACGCCAAACACAATGAGACGAAGATGCAAACAAAGGGCAAATCAACTGGACTATTTTAGCAGACAGAGATTGCAAATCGTCCTAATTCTTCACTAAGAAAGTGTTCTCATGGTGAACAACAACATACAATATATTAATTGAAACCCTGAGAGACATAAGTTACTTTACGGCAGTAAGAAACAATAAAATAACCAAGGCATGCAAAGAAAATAAGAGTGTTGTACTGGGACGGAAAAACTTTCACTGATAATGAAGTCAAAAGGAGAGGAATGTCATTATAAACACGGCAGTTAGGATAAAAATAGCTGGAATACCATCTCTAAGTCAGGTTGTTCTGTACCTAGCACTGAGGCTGGTAACACGGGACAGAACCGGATCTGGTCAGCAAGCAGGGCAGTTCATGTGACATGATAATTGGAGAGAGACTGTTATGAAGAGTGATTATAACCATCAATCTGATGATGATTTAATGACAAATAGTTCATGGGAATACTTATTGGGTAATAAGTGGTTATGATGAGTGATATCATACAAAACAAATTGACCGAGAGAGCACAAGCTTCACACACCAAATACATCCTATAACTCGTGTCGCTACAGAGTCTTATATAGTAGGTACACTTTACGTAGTAGCTAATTAAAACACCGCTCCTATTCAATAAGATTCCGGGTGTCAGACTGGAGTGAACTTTGCACGAGGAACGTTTGACAATAAATGAGCCAATATGAGGTCGTGAATGAGATCGTAAGTTGCCGTTAAGATAATGCCCTGGATCAAGCTCATGTCTCGAGCGTGGACATAATCATCGAATCTTATTACAAATATCAATAATCTTCTGGATGCATGTCAGGCAGTAGTATTGGACTTAGCGACTCAAGTCTCTAACAAACACACGCAAGATGGCATTGTTGTGGACAATGCCTGAAGTAAGTGACGAAGCGGGATGTTGTCACGATGACATGGACAAAATGACAGAGACGAAATGATGCAAATAAAATGACACAGACAAAATGACACAGACAAAATGACGCAGACAAAATGACGACCAATTTTTTAAGTAGCGAAATGAATGTGACGGATTGATTTACGATAGAGCACAAGAATGAGGAATTAGGTGCTCACTTCAAGATAGGACTAAGAGGGCGAGGTCTCCTACACAGGAGGAACCTTTACAGGTTAACGTTAATGATAATCTAAGGCTATTAACTAGGTTTATATATTTGCAACTAAATAAAACAGACATTTGCTAGTCCCCCCAACAACAACCTGTAGTCGACTTGACTGTAGAATTATACAGCTTAATCAACACAGGATAAGGGTGTGAGTTCATTAATCATCATTAACTTAGAGAAGAGCACACTCATACACCCACCAACCTCCAAGGACAGGCGAAGTACATGCTCTCATAGTGTCTGCTGGAGTAGTTATGTGTAGGTCACGTGACATTACACATGCAGGTTTATAATGGGTTGTATAATGCACGTTTAGGTCCAGGTTGCTAGCACGTGCAAATCAGTGCAGGATATGGTATAGATACATTATCTTGTGGAGTAGAGTGTTAGCTCTGTTCAGATTTCTGAAGTTCAAATTCTTGTAGCAAGGTTTGGGACATCATTCCAACAAAACAGAAACAAGAAAGTTTTAGCAGAATGTGGAAAAAGGACGCTTTCGTGATCAAGCCGAGAAAAACAAAAGTTTTAAACTAAACCATAGACGGGTACAGAAATAGAACGAAGTACCTAAGTACCTAAGTACTATGTAGACAGATCTGCACACAGCACTGAGAACAATAGCACGTAGTGGTCAGACAAGTCTTTTTTGTTAACGGTCTACAAACAGCGTGGGTCATGTGGAAATGTCAGAACAAAGCTTTGCTTTTGAAAAGGTGTAAATATTATTGTTTAATGTAATGGTAAGGCATAAAACTTTATAGACCTGTTAAGAAGTAGCTGTAAAAACAACAGTAAAGAACAATAGAGTATAGACTATGGACATATCGACCATCTAGAAAGCAATATTGCAGACCATGGCTATGAGCAATTGACCATGTAGGCTCTAGTATAGTAGTAGTATAGTAGCATAATTGGAGACAGTAAACCAAGAACATATCGAGAGGTTAGGAAGTTTAGGAGGCAGCTAATTTGATGAAGTATTGAGACAAGGGGTACTATGATAGTGAGTGGCTGGAGACTGGACAAATTCAACGTGAGTATCAAGATACAGATAGATTTGCCAGGATGGATGATCAACTCATATGGGAATCGTTCCGCTAAAATAGAAATAACGTTAATCACGCCACTGTGCTCGTTGAAGAATCAGCTCAAAATTAGAGACAAGCAGGGCTGAGGATAGCGAATACGGCGCGCTGACCCTGTCATAATAGAACGAAGTTATAATATGCTCATCATTACAGCTGGAACGGCTTTTCTATTCCAATATTGTCTACACCTGAGATTAAAATAATTCTGTTATCCGCGTCCGGCAGAAGATTAATTAATTTCAAGCTTGTGCGGAAAAACCGTTTGCAGACAACGGTTAATCTCGTGGCAGTGATTTCCGATCAGAACCGTAAACTTGTCTCCCAGAGTGAGAGATACAAGAGTATTGGGTCGAGGTTTGGGCTAATGAGAAAGCAGAGCTCGTTATGTGATTATGTGATAATAAGGTGGCAAGCCAGGAGACTTAATAATAGATAAGTCTGACTATTTAACTAGGGAGAATTGGGGGTGGTCTGTTCAAGAATCAGGAGATAACTAACGTTTACCTTCCTTAAAATTCACGAAGATTCTTTGTTGACACTGCACTAATAATATGTTAATTCGGATAGTGCTGATCGTCTAAAATTGAGGATATAGGCAACCATGAGAACTGCGAGGCTCTAGTTCATAATCATGGAGTAGGCGAATGACTCGAGGTGGACAAGGTCAATGATTTAAACATATTTCCCATCGGTTAAGCTGTCTTGTCAATGTCATCTGACAAATAAGATCTAGATATCAAGTCAGTAACACTGCCTCTAAGAGAATGGAACTTATCTTATTCCGACGTACGCGTACCGAGCCCTTGGCGAAGAATCATAAGAACTAAGGCAAAACAGACTGGATATTTTCAAGGATAACTTTTAACGTCAGGAGGAAAAGCAGCTTGTTTAACTTAAGGATAAGGTTTATCTGGAGCCTAAATAGTCCTCTAAATTGCAGGAAATAAGATGAAAGTTGAACGGCCAGGCATATTCATTGATATTGATGCTGCTACTTAAACATTGCTACCCGAATGTCACGGAGCAATCAAATAAAGGCCGCCTTTGGCCGGTCGTTTAGGATAGTCTGATAAGCTGATGTCCCTGTGCACTAACCAAAATAAAGCTTACCGCCTGAAAGAACAGGAGTTTCAAAGATGGGAGAGTGCCGGTTGTCTATTCTGCAAGCAAAGAAAAACGTAAAACACGGAGGTTTAACAATACCCAAATGAAATGGGCGATGTTTTGAGGCCATTGTATTCAAACATAGCAATTACATGTCAACACGATAAACTATAATAACTCAATGGAAAGACTGATGTCACAAGAGCAGAAGTACTTGCTGCACACAGGACAACCAATAACCATAAAACCAGGTCTTAGAACTCTGGAACACCCTCCAGAGCCACAGAGGCGGACATGAATCGATCGGTTTCGCAATTGTACCCTGACCTCTGTAGTGTACCAAGTACACTAGTACCAAGACTCAACCTATATCAACAGAACAACAGTAACTCTCTGAACGATCTGGCTACATCAGATTCTAGTGACACAGAGGTGGACTATTAGCATAATCAGCACTTTAATTACCCTCATAATGAGCTAATTAGGCATGTGATTGGAGAGTTAGTGATTAAATAATCATGATGATTGGCTGCGTCGTAGAGCAATGTGTAACTATGAAGTAAGAACGAGCGAGTGAGAGAGGAGAGCAACAACGTCAGCAACATGTATCAAAATTTTGATATAACAATGGAATAATTTCGTAAAGCAATGCTACTGATATGGTGGTAGTGGGTGATGTGGTGGTAGTGGGTGATACTATGCGAGGCCGCATAACCACTTATGTCCAGGGTGGTAACATCTTGAAATACTTCGCTATTTATAATTGTTCCTATTGCCATTGTCCTATTGTTGTCGGACGACGTTGAATGCTCGCGAGACAAAGGAAGGGTGACAATGTCGTCTTTTAAAAGCAGCGACTTCAATTTAATTTACTCTTTTAGTAAATTTCTTATTTACTATAAATAGTAACAAAACACAGAAAAATTGTCAGTCCATGGTTTCTTATCGAACAAGCAGATATTTGCCTCATGTGGAGACTTGATAAATTGCAAGTGGTTTCAGATGACATGAATTTTAAGAAAGTCAAATTTGATGCAACAACAGGTATTAATGTTTATATCGCGCAGAAATGGAAATTTATACTAATTGTATCATAAAATTTTTCATGACTTGCTCTGTAATTTTCGGTCATCTACTTTCTTAGCTATATGCCATTATTTTATTTATATTCATTTTTGTTTCATTTAATTTGATCTAGATCTTATCTATAACTCTCTTAACAATAAGAAATGTAGTAAAGATTAGATAATACGTAACCCTTGTAAATCTTGTAAATCTTATACTATGAGCAGTGAGCACAATGATAAATTTGCATGAGAAAGAACAAAAGATATCAAATCTTCGGCCTGATACGGCGATACACACATAAAACGCGCAAACATGTGGCATCGCTATAGATTTAAAATTTTAAGAGCGTAGCTGAGATCGTGAGCAAAAAATCACAAAAGTGAAAGTATAAGAAATTGAGCCATTGATGTCTTATCACAATCCCTAAATACTGCGTCATACTCGAAGTTCTTCACATGAATTAAAAAGGCCAATAAGGCTTCAAGTAAAGAAAAAATGCATATTTATACTTGGAGCACACGATTGCAAGATGATGATTTGCATAAGAAAGGATGAAACTTATCGAATCTTCGGCTTCAAACTTACAGGTAGCATTAGCTTCGCGATAAGTTTAAAATTTATCTCGTTCAACCATATCGTGTCACTGTAAGCAAAAACTACATAAGTGAAATAATCACAAATGAATTCATGACTTTGAAGCACGACAGTGCCGATTCACGGCCACAAAATACTGCGCAATACTCAAAGTTCACTGTAGGCGAACAAAAGAGGTGATGAAACTCTAAGTAAAGAAGGTATCCTTTGTAAGACTTGTCTAGGGGGAGCTAGAAGTCAGAGTTCACACAGCTGGTGTAACGGCAGGTGTGTGTGAGAGAGGCAGGGGATCAAACAGTGGTCACGTGGTACAATTAACTCAGCTGTTTCGTTTTAATTTACAGAATTTAACGAGTTTGTTGGAACAAGGACATTCTGTGGTTGGTCCTCGTGTGGTAGATGTATAATGTATTCAGTGTACACTGTACAGTTTACACTGTGTACAAACTGTGTATAGCACTGTCATTAAGAGTTTTTATGGACAGAGAAATGATTAAAATTAAATATCAATTATTTTTCTCTCTGCGCGGCGCAGCAGCATGCAGGGTCCTGAAGTTCCCATATTCTAGAAAAATTGGACTCAGGTATGCGTGCTCAGCAACGAAATCGTGAAAAATTTCATTCGACAAATTCGAGACTAATAGGCAATCGGGCTTTCCAATTTTAGGGAAGATTAAAACGTCTCCAGGGATTTGATGATGGATTAGAAATTGCATGTCCTTACCGAGAATTTGTGTCTAATCAGCGGCACAGAGTGACAATCGCATAATATGCAAGATTGTATTTTTACATTTTGATATGCTGTTAACGTGGAACGCTTAATATAGGTTAGAAGCATACTAATGCAACTTATTTTGCAGACTCCTTTCGATAAAATATCTATTCTTGTTTGGTTACCATGGAAGCGAGAAACATACTTTGAATCCAATCCAATAATTTTCAATTTTCAATCGGACTAAAGGTTGATGTTTGACTTACCAAAGCATATCCGAACTTGAGCAGTCTGGGCATTATACCCAACATATTATCGTGAGAAGATCACACTGCCAGGTAATTCCACTATAAAAAACAACAACAACAACACAGTAGAGACATGGTGGCAGGTAGTTAACACACTAACAAGCCGGGGATTACAAATTGAATTACAGGCTGCATGCTGCAGTACGGCACACCTTTCCGTCAATTGCAGTAAATAAGCCCTGTTTGCTCTGCTTGGTCAGCTGCAGGGCCACAGCAGACGCGATGTCATGGCAACTGCAGCACGACGGCTGAAATACCATGACTAGCATCTCCGCTGGTGCAAATTGGGTTTTGATGCAGTGCTGCAATTATTTGCCGAGATGGCACAGCTCCAGGTGTAATTTGGTATTTTGACACAATTTATGATGGTATAATGTCCCTCATAATGAGTAGGTGGTATGAATAATTTTAATATTAAACTTATGTTTTGTTTTATTTGTGCCATGATGAGCACAAATACCTTATCATTTTTCTGGTAGAAAAATGTTAAAACAAATAGATCGCGATCCCAATTCAACAAAATAAAAGAAATTGCCAAGTATCTGGCAGTTTCCAAAAAATATTCTCATCAATCAAAGTACTCACATCTTTCATAGAATCCATAGACTTGACAGACTTGTTATCAGCAATAATGTAACTAGGATCCGCAGCCAGGCTGTCTTTACTCCCCTGCTTGTTCGGCTTGGTCAACTCAATAGCAGGTATCTTCAACCTGCTGAACGCCTTTTCCCCCTCCCCGTTCTCCTTGACAACTTGGTCGTGCCCAGCTCCGCCATTACGGCGAACTCCTGATTTGAAAGCAGTAGGAGGAGTGTACTCGGGGACATCTTGTTGTTTCACCTGACTCGGGGGCGTGAAGGGCTCCTCCCCTGGGGGCGGCGTGAAACGTTCGTCTGAGAAGGAGGGGGAGAATATCCCGCTCTCGTCCGACCGATCGGCGGGGTCTTTCTTCTTCTCAGGGTCGATGTTGATAGCAGCTGGCTTGGTGCCAACCTTTTCTCGGTAGATGGAGGAGTCCAGGACCGACTCGATGCTTGTTTTGGAGTCTGGAGTTGTTTCTGGATTGATGAGCGGAGTACTGCACATGATGTTACTGAAGGATACTTGACCATCGATATCACCTACTTCACTTGAAGAGTTCAATTTGCTTCGTTTTGAATAGCTCGGCTTTTTGAAAAGCTTACGGAGTGACCCAGATTTAGTCTTTGGAGATTTTATTGACCTAGTTAGCTCCGAGGATTTGTCTGCGGTTTCAGTTTCTGGAGATTTCGTGGAATCGAATTCTGCTGATTTCAGGGAAGCTTTGTCGCCTGACTTGTCTTTTCGCGGTATGAAAGGGGACGCTGATGGGGTTTTAATTTTCTTGAAGATTTTGAAGGATCGTTTGTCATTTGGATGAAGAGACATAGTTACTGAGAAGGTGAAAATGTAAATATTTTAGAACAAAATATTTTAAAACTGCTGAAATAGACTGCAAACTTGTTGAACGGCAAAAGTTTTCCGTCGAATATCAAAACTTTGAGTATAGTGAACTTTTTTAAAAGTCAAAGAAAAAGTCGAACTCAATTGTAAGCGCTATACAGTCGGAGCTTCGTCTATGAAGTTAACATTAAAAGTAATAAAAGCCAGAAACTTTCTTTCTCTCGCTCTCTTTATCAAGCTCTCAAGAAAAACAATACAAATCGATATAATTTGGCAGATCACGCGATATCGCAACGAGCAAAAAGTAACTTTCAACACCTTCACAAGCCGCGTTATTGATGTATCACACTTGTTGGTGTGTGGTCGACATAGGAAAACGGGAAAGTAGAAACCACACCCACCACCCAAGCAACATACAATATTACCATGGAGACAACAATGTCACCATGGTGACAACAACGCTGTCTAACTGTGTGCTGCGAAGCACTCTAACGGGTAGACGGGAAAAGTGAAATTTCGAGTGTCACAAAACCCGCTAAAATATAACACAGCTACACAGTACACCCCACATACTGCCACAGCTTGCTCGAGATGTGTCACTTTGCCAAAAGCTGCCAACAGGATGTCTCGAGCACTATATTTTTCCAGGGAGGCTTCTATCGGTTATTTGCACAACGGACACGGTAAATCATAGTGGAAAACAGTGCGAAGTGAATACAGGAGAACATTTACGAAATCATCTGAACTTAACAAAACAGCGAAGTTACAGAGTGGACGGATTGGTCTTTCTCTCTGACAATATGGACGGCAACATGGGAGGGACGAACATGAGTAACACAAATACAAACTCTATATACCACCGAAACAAAGGCAAGGAGGAAGAGACTGACGCACCTGTAGCTGTGCTTGCGTCCTCACAGAGCAGAAGAGGGAGGAGTTGCAAGGTTTGGTGCTCAACTTACAAAACTAATTGTTGAAATTTGTGGTACCGTCGATACGTAGCGATATGCGTTATTTATATCATTCGATAGTTGAATATTGATATCTTTGAGATATCTCGGGGATAATGGATTATTTCGTGCAACCACATGGGATGAGAGAGAGAGAGAGAGAGAGAGAGAGAGAGAGAGAGAGAGAGAGAGAGAGAGAGAGAGAGAGAGAGAGAGAGAGAGAGAGAGAGAGAGAGAG
>JH154254.1:2933-14445 GCA_000226015.1 Mnemiopsis leidyi | reverse complement strand
GAGAGAGAAAGAGAAGGACGGGCCTTGCTACAGCAGCATGTAGGATAATACGATATACAAACAAATCCAACTACTATGGCATAATCGGTTTTAAAAACAAAGCAAGGGATGCGCCAAAAATTTTCATAGTGCCACAGGATGTTTTTCAACAAATTCGAAGAGGGATTTTTGGTAACATCCACCCAAGAATTACCGTCGAAATGAGTTAAAAAGATCAAAGATGCCCTAATAAGAATTTGTTGATAGAGGCACGGTTGACAAAAATATCTCTATTCACATTCGTTTATAGCTATGCAAAAACCACAAATCTAAATTTCAAGCTCGAAAAATATTACCATGTAGTCCATAAATGTATCTAAGAGCCTAACACTACCCAAAAATTCCTGCGAACTATTCGATCTGCTGAGACAAAATATCTTGCAACATTGTCTGCAACATATACTGAGAATTCTGACACAGGAATAACACGGTAATGCTTGTACTAACATCCGATAGCAGGTGAAGCCACGATTAACAATCCTCTAACTGGAGGGAATTAAGAGCTGGAATAATGACAGCTAGTGTGACTTGACACACCGTCTAGCTATCTCCCAGGATGTTAAGTCGCTGAGCCAGGTGCCGGAATGTCAAATAATTTGTAATACAAAACATAACATAGATTTTAGATAGAACTCCGGAAATGCCATTCTTTTATCCTGAGATAACATCAAAAGAAACTGCTTGATCACGTGTATCCTCATGAAAATAAGTTGGGAATCTCTAGATAATGTCAACTAGATGCCTTTTATTGATTTTCCAAGAATCCGTGATCCAAAACATGCGTACAATAAAAATTATTTCCAACATCCATGACGGACGTTCAGAAATTGCAGTGCACACCATCGCCTTGAGTAATCATGAAAGATTTGAAATGAAAGCTCAATCTACGTTCAAATTGGAATACTGCAAAAAATTCGGATGACGCACAGAATTCTACGCTTGACGTACGAACGTCGAAGAATGTTCCACACCTTAGAAATCAGCTGAACATTTACGAGCAGGCATGTTGGAACAGCAATAACTGTGACAACTTTTGGAGGGTTGTTGTCTGGTGTTTTGTTGGGTTACTATAACGATAACTAATAACTTAGCTAATAACTTATAACTTTGCTAATTACTAACTTAGTTAGTAAATAACTTAGCTAATAACTTATAACTTAGCAGTGAGTACAATCGCGGGAATGTTGCTCTTCGTGCATGACGGGGATGAAAAGGGAGTGCTTTATGAAAAGGCCGCAGAGATTTTCTTTGGAAAATGTCTTGTGCCGCCATTTCATTTGATAAAGGACAAAATTGAGATTCATTGAACAGCGAGGCTGCAGCTTGGACACGGGCGCAATATCAATCGGCAAATACCGCATAATATATGCAGCAGAGCAAGGCAGTCACGGCTGGACATCTCGTGAAAAAAAAGATTGATATTCTACATAAATGCGTACAATGTCTGTAAATCATATGCATGGCATTGATCATTTCATTTATCATTACTGATATTTGATAACATTTAACATTTGATTAGCACGAACGAGACGATTCCTTTAATCAGTTAAAGTAAAGTTGAATGACGTAAAATACTTAACGAGCGGTTCAAATAGGCAATGTAGCGTACTAAAGCAAGAAAATGTGATCAGAGTCAAACAGTTAAGAACAGAAAATAAAAGGACTTGATATCGATGGAAGGGCATTTTTACGAGACTTAATCACCGCTTTAAGTTTTTTAAACCCAAACTTTCCTGAAGGATGCAAGGTATTTCAGGCCACAGCATTAGGAAGTTACTACACCAACGTATCGGATATGACTTGCCAAGAACCACAAACTTTACTAAAGGCAAAACACTGCATGTAATTGCCTCATAAAGCGGTCACTAATTGGCCGAAAGTGGCGGCACGAGCCATATTTTAAAGCTAATTCCCGTGAAAACGTAACACTAACCATGCTAACGATTACAAAAATATACCATGTCATAATTTCAAGATTAAGTTACAAAAACTCACGTTGTCATGTAATGAAAAGACCGAGTGGCAGTTGGCTAGGACCACGAACTAGAAATATAACGAGCTGCTGGCAAACAACAGTGGTCGAGTTTCATACTTTACCAGTTAAGCTTTCTCACTATCTCTCTCTTGAACAGGCACGATTCATCATGGTTACTTTACAACCACTCAAACATGCAGGTCCGCCTGACAAAAGCTAAAAACGGCGATGTCGATTTCCAAACAAAAGGCCCGACCGGTGGACGCAAATGTAATTATCTCACGCAACAAAGACACTACTAATACGCTGATACAATACATATGCTAGGGCTGTATTCATGAGCATGGGTCGTGGTTTCAGAAGTTGAATATCTTAAATTGATATCTAAAAGTAATATCTAATATTGATGTCTAAAAGCAATATCTAATATGGAGATCTAAAGTGATATCTTATGGAGATCTATTTAAAGTGATATCTTATACGGAGATAAACATCACATACGGTCCAATTGGGGTAAAAGACCACGTCAAGGGTGCGGCGACTAAGCTCTAAAGTTGCGGGAGAATATTTCCAGGGCATATGTCAGCCATTCCCATTATTGTATGGCATTATTAGCAGGAAATTTGATATTGAGCAGATGTGGCTGTAGAACGTTATTTACACGCAGTGCTCACTGAAACAGAAAAGTAAGTAGGAGAAATATTGCTGATACAACCCAGTCCACCCTGCAGGAGTCAGAACAAAGAACCAACAATTTCACCGCATCTATTTCAATAAATGTATTCAAACGATACAAAGACACGTGTGCCTAAATAAGAAATGTGGTTAGTATTGATCCAGTGTCCTGGAGCACCCACATTGTACACACACACACATTAGACAGTGTATTGTTCAACATGTCGCCCTGGCTTGTAGTAGAGGTACGCTCTCATTGTGATTCTTAATAAGGGACGGTTGAGGTGTAAGTAGCCTCTCGTTATAACGTGCCACACAAAGCTACAGAGAACTGGTTAGTCGTGGAGCGACGTGAGTGGGCTGCTGTTCGTCTAAGTGGTGTAGCCAGACAATCGTGACAGGGAAACTTAGTTGAGAAACTTAGCAGGAAAACGTAGCAGAGAAACTTAGCGGAGAAACTTAGCAGGAAAACGTAGCAGAGAAACTTAGTGGAGGAACTTAGCAGGAAAACGTAACAGAGAAACTTAGTGGAGAAACTTAGCAGGAAAACGTAACAGAGAAACTTAGTGGAGGAACTTAGCAGGAAAACGTAACAGAGAAACTTAGCGGAGAAACTTAGCAGGAAAACGTAGCAGAGAAACTTAGCGGAGAAACTTAGCAGGAAACCGTAGCAGAGAAACTTAGCGGAAAAACGTAGCAATTAAACGTAGCAGAGAAACTTAGCAGGAAAACGTTGCAGGAAAATGTAGGAAAGAAACGTAGCAGAGAAACTTAGCAGGAAAATGTAGGAGTGAAACTTAGCAGGAAAACGTTGCAGGAAAATATAGGAGAGAAACTTAGCGGAGAATGTTAGGTGCTAGCTCGGCTTCAATATGAGTAAACAATGGCAAAGAAATTTAACTGCCCTCAACTATTGTCAGTTAATGATAACTACTGCTAAGTACGAACTACCTCGGTGTAATGGGAGTGGATAGAAATTTCAGGAAATGTAACAAAATGTACGAATATACTCTTGTAATAATAAGCAGATACAGGACCAGTAATTACAATATTGGAGGTTTAAATTAGTATGCGCATAGAAAACGTGACCGTTCGGAAATTTCCCGAACATTACAGCGACATTACAGCAGGGAGACTGGTTAAATAACCGTTGGTCTTGTTGAGAACATAAGAGCAAACAGAAAATAGTCTGCAGGTTGGCATATAACAACTACCGCAATATTTATCATCTATTTAGCGAAGATCACTCGCCGGATCATACGACAGAGGTTAGAGGTTAAAGGATGGTAGGATAAACCCCGCATGACCACATTGGATGGCCAGTCGTTCGATTTTGCATTAACCTCCGCGTTTGTTAACCGTACAGTGGCCTGTAAAGCATGCAAGCCGATGCTTTGTGTTCTATAGATAGATTTTAGTGCACCGTATGCGTGTCGAGTGACGATACTTAACAACAAGTTAAAGTTACCTTATTATAATGGGGATGTACGGTGTAGATTGTTGCCGTTATCTTCATTTTGCAACGACGAATCATTGATAAGATTTGTTGACCGTAGCCTTATCTTAATAAAAAGACAAGAATAGATTTGACTCTACTAGAAGTATTAACGCTTTCGTTCGCGGAGAACCGACTTTAAAACTAGAAAATTTCACCAGGTACTTAAATTAAAATGGTCATTTTCTAGTGCACTAAATAATGAGCGATTCAGATGGTTGACTACAAGTTAATAATGCTAGTCGTCGAGTTCCTGTAAATTTAAGAAGCCAAGCAAAGCACCTAACGCTATTTTCTCAAGTTAACTATCTAAACCGCTGCTTAAACGAGCTTGAACACTAGATGGTTAGTTATGATTTGATTAAATCCGCAAGTTAGATATCAACGACAAGAATGTATGAAACCTTATAACCATCATTGGGGAAATTTCCAGCGACAATCTACGCCATCAATCAAAGCAAGTTAACTAGGCAAGTGTCAAGCAGTGAGCTTAATCTATTCTCTTTATTATGGTTCATCTGAGGGAATAGCGGTGATTTCTGAAATGCAAAGACAATCGAGATTGGAACAGTGTTTTTTATAGGATCAGTGTTAAAACCTAAAAAATCTTTAAAAAAACGGTTTCAAATTCGAAACTTTTTGTTGCACTCGTTTTTTGTTGAACTAGGGTGTTTTTTCGGTAATTTTTGTTGTAGACAAAATCCAAAATGTGGGACAGTTCGAAATACACTTAATGTTCGATATTTCTGGGTTTCAAGATGCAGCCCCCCCCCCCCCCCACTAGTCTCACATAACGTTTATCAAGGCTCTGTTACTTTTAGAGGGACTGTTGATAGAAAAGGACATGAGCCTATATCTATTTGTAAATGAGATTGCTATGTCGCACAATATCTAGAATGTTTTGCAAATAGGCCTGTATCACGTGGGTTCATTAAATCGTGGTCGGTGGAACGTTCGCGAGAGACAAAAACCACGTGGCATACACGATTAGAAGACTCAGGATCACCTAACAAAAGTATTCGGAGATGGGTATTACATGTGCTTCAAAATTAAAACAGTATAATAGTTAATAGTAGAACATGAAAATTACCAATACTTTAAAGCAGTTAAGCAATTTTCGCAAGTTGTGCAGTAATTAATACGATTATCGTCATCACCAGTCTAGAGCTTTGCAGCGAGTTATATATGGTCACACACAAACGAATGGCAGGATTGCAATCCACTTAACCAATAGAGACGTTCATTAAATGGAGATGTCACCAGTTAAGAATGCAGGATATATTCGCAAAACATGGCAAATAATCTTATGGATTGAACAAATTTGAGTTCATAAAGCAGCAAGCAGGTCGCCTTAAGTCGTTAAGTCATACAAAAAATTGGTTCCTTTGACACATCAAAGAAATCTTTTCTGCCAGGAAGCAATGGAGATCCTTCATGTGGCAGTTGATCATTAAATTGGAATAAGGATAAATAGTTCTAGAGTAGTCCGAGCAGATTCTTACAGGCATCAAGTATAAAATTTGCCGGCTTAAAATTGAATGTCGTTAGTGGAGGATATAATTAAATTTTTGGTGACTATCATTTTCAACATTCACCTTATGGAGCATTTTCCTCTATCTGGCGAAGACGGTAAAACATGTCATGACTGATGAGACAAAATGCAAGTGACTACTACAAGTCAAGGAGAAGATTTTAGCGTGTGATAGGTAAGGCACACTTTTCCGAAAATGTATGGTTTATACTCAGCTATCAAATGAAGCCCAAGATTCATAATAACTAACGTTACCCACCTCCTTGTACTGTTTATTGTATGTATCACTCGGCGCTCTCTTCACTCAGAAATTATGGTCAGCGAGACTGTTAAAGTTGAAGACGTAAGACTGTTGGGTAGATTTTAAAACATCGCTGAGAATTAAAGTTTTCTCATAGAAAACATATTTATCACACAAAAAAGCCAGACATTTCACTTTTAATGCAGATTGTGTTGAGATTCAATAATTGGCATACTGTTCCCGATCCGATATATGATAAAATGTTCATCTTTCTGACGTAAGATCTCATTTACTGTAAGATCTTATTTACTGCTATTAAATGACTTATTTACTGCCGTTAAATGACTTATCTGGATCGACTTATTGAAATCTTAGAAACATCCAATATTTTCTAACGGTAAATCTAGGAAGTTCAACAGAGGTTATTGGAGCGAGCACATGTCTTTTTCACAAATCACGTACAGACTTATTATTGTACTGGAGTCTGGACGTTATTTTCAAGATTCCATGGGGTTGTACACACATCCGCTTCCTTATACATAACACACCATCCACTTATGTAGAGCTTCTTGCAGTGCACTAGTGTTATCATAATAATACATTTGTCATTTGCTACGTCTCGCATGCTCTTGAAATTAAGTGGATATCCACAAGTCTCAATACCTTCTAACGACTATCGTCAAATTGATATCGAAATGTTGATAGCTTGTGATCATAATGGCGGCCAACAAGTTTAATATCAACCTGTAATAGTTAATGAAAATTGCTTAGGTTAACGTTTTACAGCGAAAGTTGATTTCCTGCCAAAAAGGAATATTTAACGCATTTTACACTTCCCATACGCCTATTTCTAGAAATAAACGTACGTGATCGCGCCACTAACTCATCCAAAGATTACCGCGCGTCACACTTGAAGTTGTGCGCGCACAGTTCAAATCGTAGGTGATCGTACACCTGATACAGAGCCGCTAGCAGTCAGGTCTCTCTCCTTAATAATAAGCTCTACTTCGAGGGAAAGAAGACTCCAAAATAAGGACAAATTACCGAAGTAGAGAAGACAGGTGTAGCTCGTGACGTCAAGCACAAATTGGACCAATAATTCGAGGCGATATTTTTCTTTCGGTCCGCGACAAATTCGTTCATGGTCCGAGATTTTCTCGCGAAAGAAAAAAGAAATATAACCTTTAAGTAATGAAGTAAAAAGATTAGTGCGGTCTCAAATTTCAATCGCGAATTTAAAATCATGGGAAGGTATTTAAATCTAGCACGTATTGTCCGCTCGCTACTATAATACGCTCATATCCCTCTCGTCAGTCATCTAAATAATTTCAGATTTCTTTCTCCCCCTCTCTCTCTCTAAAGCGTTATGTCCAAATCATGCAGAAATCCTATATTGTAGTAGTAGCGAGAATAATTGCGTTAGGAACTGGAGGATTAAGTTCTACAGACTTAGCGGATAACAGTGGCGTGCAACTGTTATGAAACATGATACAGCCTTCTTTACCTCAGCTACATTTGTAATCTGGTGGGAAATTTCATAAACAATAATTCCGTGTAGACTTATGTGAACTAAAATAGAAAGAAAGAGAGTTTGTGTGTGGTTGTTTCAGAGAGAAGCAGATATGCCGTTGATTGAAGATGGGTAAATGCTGAGAAGGCTGGTAAGGAGACTGTAGAGCACTGTCGGTCACGTGACCCCCGGCTCAACTCTTACATGGTTTGCTCACGTTTTCGTTATTCTATGTGACACAATCTACAGCTCTCAAAGTCTTAACAAGGATGCTAACTATTATGCCATTGTTTGATTAAGAGTAAGGTTCGAGAGGTTGACACTTGGTTGACACTATTCAGTATCTAATTACAACGTAGTCCCGTAATTCTTTCGTTAGAAACGTTATCGTAGATAAAAATTTGATAAATAAATCAAAAAGAAATTTAACACCTCATCAGTACGCTTTAAAATCTGTTTTTCCTCGAAACAGATGGGGGACGTAGCAAACCAAAAATGACAAGAATAATAACTGAAGAAATACAAAAAACCTTGCAAAATATCCAAAGAATTAAGAACCTTGGCTAAAGTAACAAGAAGCTACAAAAAAGTCTGAACCAAAAAAATCCTCAAAATTTGGGAATAACAAAAGAAACACCAAATTTGAAATTTGCTGTAGTAAAACCTTTTTACAAAAAACCATAACTGTATGAACTTGGACTCATGGTAAACAAAGAAACAGAACTGTATAAAATATCGTGTTACACATTTGTCACGAAGTAGTCGAAGCAGTGGTTTAGCTGGTGTTGGGATAACTATGACCATTGTTACCAAATTCAATAAAATTATATGCTGTTATTCTGTCAAACATCTGTCTAGTGCTTGTCTACTCGTCTAGCAGAACATTGTGCTGACGTTTACCAAATTCCCGTATTCCACCTTTTCTAGTAAATCACATCTAAAGATTGGCTCCATGGTATCCAACGCTAGAAGTAAGTTATCATGGGTTTTCAGTGTATTCAGAACCCGTGACAGAGCGGTCTTGATCACGCTATACAAGTCGCTAGTAAGAAGCTTACTAGAGTATTGCTGTCCTCTCTGGAATCCTGGCAAAGTTACTGAAATCCAGCTGATAGAAGGGGTACAGCGGACTTTCACCAGCCGAGTTAGTGGGTTGGAAAATCTTAACTACTGGGAAAGGCTCTCCAAGCTGAAACTAATGTCACTACAGCGCAGACGGGAAAGGTATATCATCCTGATGATGTGGAAGATACTCCACAATGTAGTACCGAACAGCTGTGACATCCAGTTCAAGACGACTTATAGACACGGTGCAGTAGCAGTCATCCCTCCACTGTCAAGGGCAAGCTCCATACATAACCAGTCACTGTACGACAGATCCTTTACGGTGATGGGGCCTAAGCTTTGGAACAAGGTACCACAGACTGTTAAAGCTGCAGAGTCGTTTATCTCGTTTAAGAGTAGTTTGTCTGACTTTCTCGCTTCGATACCGGACCAGCCCCCAGTCGCCGGATACAGTTGCAGTTGGTCGAACTCACTGGTTGATTACTCACCAGCACGGTGGTCAAACATCTGATGACCCTTCCGACTCTTCGGATAAACTCTACGAAGTAACGAAGTAAGTAAGACGGAGCTGATCTCAATTGTGAGCACGGAAGATTTCTCTTATGACCAATAATTAGACCACAAAAGGTGATATTTACAGTACTGCTTGTTCTTGGGCAGCACTCAGCCGTGTTCCGAAATAGCTCAGATTCTGAGACAAACACATTACCAAACAGTACACGGCTTTATGAAACGAGCACTAATTTCATGGTTTTAAATCATAAAGATTTAATTTAAAGCCTTCTTAAAAGGCAGCCATTTAAATTGTTGTAAAGCTGTAGCCTGAACCGACAATCTTACATCGAGTCCGAAGTTTGAATCTTCTTCTTTATAAATCATAAGTAACCCGGAACCCTTGCTTGCTTCTTATGTCAAGAAATCAGAGACAAGTTACAGAGATAGTTGAGCCATAAAGCTACTTCAATTAACCCTCTGAAACTAAGCAGTTAGCATTGCTTATTTTAGGGAGATGACGAACAGGGATGTCACTATCTCAGAATGGGACACGGTACAATACACTTAACTAACCCCCAACACATGCTCGATACCGAGAGAAGCAGGTTGACATTTGCTGAGGTAATGTAGCTCGAGGTAAATGATTCCTGTCAATGAACTCCTGACTTCTACAATACCTTACAGCTACATCGTTTATGTCAAGCCGGGTTGGTTGGAATGACAGGAAATTACAAGGTGGCTGGTAGATAGAAACTGGAAGTTTCCTGACATTGTATTTGCGTGTAAGGGAAGGGGGACACAGTTTCTTCTTGAAAATATCAATCTTGATCTAGAAACTAGAACTCAATCAAGTCTAGATATTGATCTAGAAACTAGAACTTAATCAAGTCTAGATATTGATCTAGAAACTAGAACTTAATCAAGACTAGATATTGATCTAGAAACTAGAACTTAATCAAGTGTAGATATTGATCTAGAAACTAGAACTTAATCAAGTGTAGAGTTTTAGCTTGACGTGATATTGATAACACTTACTGATGTCAAGATTCTTAGTCGCTGTCACACATCTGTTTTTCTGGTCACATTTCTGGAACCCTAATGAGTGAGCTGAATAAACACAACCGTGCGGAAAACGGTAATAGTTTCAAAGTTAAAATACAGCTATTATTGCGGTTGTTTGGTTGTGACGTGAATAACACGCTTCTGGCGCAACTCTCTGGAGCTTTCCGAGAAACAAAGGTAATTATAGATCATACCATTCAGCCAGTACAGAGACGATATCAGGTACTTGTGTGTTGGTTAAAACGTTAAAGTAGTGTTGCAACAATTAAGCTACTTAGTGACTGTACTGGTTACTGAGAGTCTAATATCTGACTACAAAGTAACTGTACTGGTTACTGAGAGTCAAATATCTGGCTACAAAGTGACAGTACTGGTTACTGAGAGTCAAATATCTGGCTACAAAGTGACTGTACTGGTTACTGAGAGTCTAATATCTGGCTACAAAGTGACTGTACTGGTTACTGAGAGTCTAATATCTGGCTACAAAGTGACTGTACTGGTTACTGAGAGTCTTATATCTGGCTACAAAGTGACTGTACTGGTTACTGAGAGTCTAATATCTGGCTACAAAGTGACTGTACTGGTTACTGAGAGTCTAATATCTGGCTACAAAGTGACTGTACTGGTTACTGAGAGTCTAATATCTGGCTACAAAATTACAAACAGACTGGCTAGAAATGGCACGATATGGCTACAGACTACAGAGTGGCTAAAAACTGGTTACAAAAAGTATGAGCTCATGAGATGTCTACAAGCCGACAAGAAGACAATGAAATAAAAGCTACAAAGAAGTGCAGCAGAACGTCAACAGCAGTAGTTTAGAAACTGGAGAAGACTGAACTAAATTTGATGTGGCAGGTGTTATGTGTAATGTATATTGTATAATGTGTTATGTACAATGTATATTGTATAAGCTCGTATAAGCCATATGTCTGACTGCTCATCTTTCATGCTTCTCTTTTCTCCAGAACCCTTTAGTTTTAACGAGTCAGTATTTTTACATCTTCTATACCTTCTACTTGTGTATTTCTGAACATTTAATAGCAGTGTAACTCAAACCTCACATTATAAAACAAGTTGTCATAATGTGAGTTCTTGTATTAACTGTGTACACACATGTTGTTATACTACAGGATATATGTACAACCTACATTACTGTATTCATGTACTTTACATAGTCTCGCGTGTTCTGTTGTATCTGGGCGTTAATTATTACAGGTTGTTGTACGTGTTGTACGTGTTGATATAATAAGTGTGGTAATTCAGCTCGAACATTCTAATGAAATGTGTTATACCGAGCTACCAAGGAAGCATGACGGTTTTGGTATAAGTTTCAAATAAGACTAGTGTGGGAAAGATTGGGAGAGAGAGAGAGAGAGAGAGAGAGAGAGAGAGAGAGAGAGAGAGAGAGAGAGAGAGAGAGA
>JH154251.1:0-14387 GCA_000226015.1 Mnemiopsis leidyi | reverse complement strand
GTTATAACAACACGTGTGTTTGTCGTTATAATTACACGTGTGTTTGCCGTTATAACAACACTTGTGTTTGTCGTTATATAACAACACTTGTGTTTGTCGTTATAACAACACGTGTGTTTGTCGTTATAACAACACGTGTGTTTGTCGTTATAACAACACGTGTGTTTGCCGTTATAACAACACGTGTGTTTGCCGTTATAACAACACGTGTGTTTGTCGTTTTCAGCCTGTAAAAATTCTAATTATAGGTGTCAGATTATCTGGAGGTAGTTAGTAAACCGATGGACTTGGAGAAAATACGAGAGAAAATAGACTGCATGGAGTACGATACTATCAAGTCAGTTTAGTTAGTTTAGTAGATAATCTTTGAATTTAAGTACATAGTAAATCTAGGGATAAAATAATCTGCTTCAATCTAACTAACTTACTGTGCTTCTACAATCCCTCTCTTGTTTCTTATGTCACTGATGTTTCGGCAGTTCATCCGGTCAACAATTTTTGTGGACTCAGCCGAATGTCCGCCGGAGTCCGAGCGAATTCGCCCTGTGTTTGCCGCGAACTGCCGAACGTGTTCGCGAGGCAATCGTTCGTCAGCAAAAAGATTTTCGCTGGCAAACGATTGTTCGCCGCGAATGAATTCGCCGCGGAATCGTTCTCCAAATAAGCTGTCCGCCGCGCACTCGTTCGCCGCGGAGTTGTTCGCCGCGAGCTTTTTCCCAAAATATTTGATGTTGAAAAGATAATATAAATAATAAATATCAGTTGCTCTTTTCGCTGCTCTCTGGCGTTTGAACGCTAGACGGATATCATCTCGTCAAGTTTTGAGCTGCGGTCGGGTGTAACTGCAACTTAGAAAGTTAATATAATCTTCATTTTATCATACGTTGCAATTTTATTCGGTCTGTTATCTCTACCTATTCTACACGCAGCACTGCTCGCCCTGTGGCTTTTCACACCGGCTATACAAGTGTACTACACTGTGTATGATGTCAGGATCGGCTCAGTTTTCTGCTAACAAGGATCTTGACTCTTGAGGAGATTTGTGAAACGAGCATTGGAACGGACACTGTTTTGTGAAGACAATATAAAGAAAGTGAGAAATTCGTCTGGAATGCTTTCAGCTATATGTGTCGTCTATTCGAAGCTAAAAAATTGAGTCGCAGGTCCTTGAACAAGCACTCTGTCACTAAAACTCAGATTGCTGAGTTTTTGTTTACCGCTGTAAACTGCTGCAGTAAAGACAGTTACCCAGGAGGAAGACAGGAATAGGGAACGTTTACTGTTTGGTGTTACTGAGGAGTCGGAAGAACGCACACCTTCTGTAGTCACAAAGGTCCTTGAACAGATGATTGAAAAGCCGCAAGTGAAGCAGTTTCGTAGAATCGGGAAGCCGAATGCCGCCGCAACTCGCCCTATCATCTTCAGTGTTAGGAGCTCCGATGTTGCAAATCAAATCCTGAAGAAAGCTAAGCTACTGAGAGACATTGAGGGATATGAAACTGTTTATATCTCTCCAAACAGGACTCGAGAAGAGAAGGTCGCCCGTCAGAAACTTGTCTGTGAGCTTAAGGAGAAGAGAAAGGGTAATCCGAACTCACGCTATTTTATACGGAAAGGTGAAATAGTCAAAGTAACATTAGAGGAATCTTTCCATTCCACTGCATGATTTCGTCATTGGAGTGAGCCGATTATTTTTATGAGCAGTGCTTTTTCCCATGTTTGATAAGGATGTGTATTCTTTTTTTTCATGATATGGTTTTAACAATGATATATTTGATTGCTTTGAGTTTTGGGGGACTATGCTTTGTAGGAGGCATTTATGCCTCTATTCGACGTTTTATTTAATCCCTGTATTCATATAAACTGTGAAATAGTTTTAGATAAAAAAACGGAAATCATGTCAATAGACATGAAACCTTTTTTCTTGCCGATCTGACGTTATTTCCATCTTTAATTCTAGTTTCTAAACCTAAATTCTTCAAAATAAATTGAAATAAAATTCATCAAGTAACTAACTTACTGACTATGTAATTTAGCAACTAAATAACTAATTAACTAAACAGCTAACTTTCTAACTATCTAACTACTTACTATTGTCTGAGGTAGCCTCACGTTGCGGCCCATTTTCACATTCGGCGGAGTCCACGAAAACTTTTAGCCGGTGAACTTGGAGCGAACTCGAGCGGATTTGGGTGGAGTTCGCGCAAATTGGCGGCGAACGAGAGTCCGCCGGATAAGCTACCGATGTTTCTAGTTTTAAAATATTATGTCATATGATCCGGTAAAAAGATATAAACCTTTCAGAGAGTTTACGAGCGACGTAGAACTGATTGCTGAGAACGCGATAGAGTACAATCCTGCGGACGACCACACTGGTAGACAAATACGACACAGAGCGGCCGAACTTAAAGATTTTCTTCACTCTCTTCTTGGTTTGTCGTATTCAGTTCTACTTAGTTCTACTCAGTTCTACTCAGATCTACTCAGTTCTACTTAATTCTACTTAGTTTTACTCAGTTCTATTCAGTTTTACTGAGCAGTTCTACTCATTTCTACTCAGTTCTACTCATTTCAACTTAGTTCTACTCATTTCTACTCATTTCTACTCATTTCTACTTAGTTCTATTCAGTTCTACTCATTTCCTACTTACGTTCTACTCACTTTCTACTCAGTTCTACTACATTTTCCACTCATTTCTACTCATTTCTACTCATTTCTACTTAGTTCTATTCAGTTCTACTCAGATCTACTCAGTTCTACTTAATTCTACTTAGTTCTACTTAGTTCTACTCATTTCTACTTAGTTCTACTTAGTTCTACTCATTTCTACTCAGTTCTACTCATTTCTACTCAGTTCTACTCAGTTCTACTCAGTTCTATTCAGTTTTACTTAATTCTACTTAGTTTTACTTAGTTTTACTCAGTTCCCCCTAACCTGTATACTCTGCAGATAACGAGCTGGACGAAGATTTTGCGACACTCTGCGAAGAGGTAAAGAGAGCGAGAGTAGCTAGAGCAGAGGAATACAGGACCGATCAGCAGAATACTGATAGATCCTCTGGTAGACCTTCTTGTTTTATTTCCTGCATTTACTTACTGCTCTTAACACGTCATATACTACTTCCCTTCTGATAATATCTTTGGTTGAAACTTAATGGGATGATCTGGCTTAAACATTTATTACATCTTATACATTTACTGCATGTTCTACATTTACTATCTTTACAATAAACCAAAAAGAAGAGAAAATCCCTGACTACAAATATTCCAGTATAAGCTAGAAGAAGATTTAGTGAAGAGATAGAGGGTATCTCTCTATCTCTCTAACTACAAATATTTCAGTACAAGCTAGAAGAAGATTTAGCGAAGAGATAGAGGGTATCAAGCTTCAAGTTAATGGTGCTACTGCTGAGTCAGAGGTACATTTTTTAACTGTATTACTTATTCAACTGTACTACTAATATATTTGAGGTACATTATTCAACTGTTCTCCTTATATTTGAGGTACATTATTCAACTGTATAACTTATATTTGAGGAACATTATTCAACTGTTCTCCTTATATGTGAGGTACATAAATTAACTGTTCTCCTTATATTTGAGGTACATAAATTAACTGTTCTCCTTATATTTGAGGTACATAAATTAACTGTTCTCCTTATATTTGAGGTACATAAATTAACTGTTCTCCTTATATTTGAGGTACATAATTTAACTGTACTACTTGTATTTACCACACCGCTCTAGATCAGCCAGAATCCGGCAGGGTGTCCACTAAAGAATCCGCCGGTTGCGTGGCGGAATCTAACGCTTCAGCAATCAAATCGCGGACAGTACGCTAATAATCCGCCAACTTCCACCTGCAACAACTTGTAAAGTCATGAAGTACAGGGACCGGCGAATTTTGTCTCATCTTAACCATAAATGTAACCCTAAAGGGTTAGGGTCCGTTTAAGGCTACATGGTTAGTTACCCTAACCTCTGTTCTAACGTCAACTTTCTTGAGGATTACAAGCCGCCGCGCAAGTCGGTAGATATTTATGGTAAACACGGATCCGCCGCGAACTTTTCTTATTCAACTTTTGGCAAATTAGGCGATAAGTTCGGGTTATCCCTGGCCTTTAGCAGGCCGATACCAGGCCCATATCAGGCAAATACTAGGCCCATATCAGGCCAATACCAGGCGGCAGGCCTATAAACGGCTGATAACCGGCTTATAGCGGGCCTGTATCAAGCTTATTTCCGACCAAGAGCAGGCATATAGGCGGCCTATTAAATCATTCTATCAATTACTTTATCGTTCAAGTATTTCTGAATTCCTGGAATATTTTGTTGAGTAACATAGTAACTTGACCAGGACACAGAAAAGACGAAACTGCTAGTACACCAGATAGTCGATCTAGTAAAATCTGAAGATGTAGACAGAATTCTTAAACTTTACACCCTGATTTCACAGGTAGTATGTTATTATATTTAGTATATATTTTATTTGTTGCGATTTGCATTTACGTTCTACTGTCCTAGTAACATTATGTGTACTGCATTACATCACTATCTTAATAATATGTTTATGTTTTAATATATAAAATATTCATATATTGATATATCAAAATGTCTCCTTCCAGATAGTTGTAAAGAACCGTTCTAACAAGACTATGGACAGAGATATGTTGATAAGAGAGCACATAGAACCACTACTACAATCCTTCTCCCAAAGTAACCATAGTAACCATGGTAACACATAGAACCACTACTACACTCTTTCTCTCACAGTAACCATAGTAACCATGGTAACACATAGAACCACTTCTACACTCCTTCTCTCACAGTAACCATAGTAACCATGGTAACACATAGAACCACTACTACACTCCTTCTCTCACAGTAACCATAGTAACCATGGTAACACATAGAACCACTACTACACTCCTTCTCTCACAGTAACCATAGTAACCATGGTAACACATAGAACCACTTCTACACTCCTTCTCTCACAGTAACCATAGTAACCATGGCAACACATAGAACCACTACTACACCCTTTCTCTCAAAGTAACCATAGTAACCATGGTAACACAGAACCACTTCTACATTCCTTCTGTCATGACTCATGTAGAAACCATAGTAACCATGGTAACACATAGAACCACTTTTACACTCCTTCAATCAGGATGAATACACCCGGGACATACACTGACTAAGTTTCTTATTCACAGGAACGGCTGACTTGATTTGTTGTTTCATTCTTTGCTGCATCTCAGATAATATGATTGTTTTTGGCCAAATTAAAGCTGTTTGACCACTTTTTATATTTATTTCTTATTTGATATTCTTTGAAAGTTGTCAGAGAAATGTGTTATGTTTAATTGTTTTACTAGGTAATGATACAGTTGGGCAGGTTTCCCAACGTTTATCTAAATCACATGTTAGTTTAGAATTTATGTTGGTAATCAGTATTCTTTTGTAAAACTTAAAGGTGCAGTGCAAAAATTTGAACTAATATCTTGAATTTGCACGAGGATAAATTTACAGTTATTTACCTATCAATTAAGTAAGCATAATAATGTTTTAACTCTGAGTTATACTTGTTTTCATTGTTATTACCGATATATGTTTATTTAACTGAATCTCAGTGATATCCGTACAATATATTATAACAGTATTCAGTGCCCACTTTTAACTCTGTACACAGTATATTTATATTCGCACTCTATCTAACTTTTCGATTTCAGTCCACGTGTTTCATTTTATTTGTTTCAAATTATTGAAGAAGTTTCAACTTATTAGATTTCGGTGCCGAACATTTGAAGAAAAGTTGATTGTGAGAGATAACTGTTATACTCTGTACACAGCATAGTTTCACTGTTGTAGAGCAGGATTTGTTGCAGCTGAAAACAGACTTCTCATTAGACAAATTAGTCATTAGACAAACTTCTCATTAGACAAACCTCTCATTAGACAAACCATTGCTCAGTATACTCCAGTACACCACCGTCAAATTGCTATTGGCTTAAGAAACCTGACGTTGATGTTGATAAACCACTGAACCAGCGATTTTGTCCAAGTTCCGATCTCAACCCTGCTAAAGGCATAGGCTCAATGTTGCTGTTGAACTTGAAAAACCGGTTTATTGCCTGATTTTACATAACATTATGTTGGAATCTCTGTCTTCAATTAAGTTTCGTGTGAATATGCTAAGTACTAAAATTGCCAGCCCTCCTCAGCTCTATGCCAGTGGCAGCTTATCGTCCCAAGTTTAATGACAATATCTGCTAGGATTGTGCCAATGGGTGATATTTAATGGAAAATGAAAGCAAACTTGACTACATGAAATTGGTCTAGGTCTAACATTCTAACGAAACGATCATCTTTGAGCTGCTAGACTCTAGAGTCGAGTATAACCTTTCCGAGTTCAAATTTATAATGAAAATTAAATTTGTTGGCAGCTAATTTGTAATTGATGTCGTCAAGAGTTGTCTGAAAATGGAGTGATGACATAATTGTTATGGATACAACCCTACTCGACACTTCCGCCGGCACATGCACGCGGATAGAATCGTCACTAGCCCCTCACACAATAACTCTCCGCAGTTTTACAAAGTCTATTGCTTGTCACTTATCGCGTGCACGCTGACTCTCAGTTAACTAACAGGGCAGATTATTTTTAGAATTTAAACTATCCTCCCAGAGCTTATATAGTATCAGTACTTGCGATCTAGATCGCAGTTTATTGTCAATTGACGTTGCTAAGGGCGAAAACAAGAAGCTCTCTTCATCGCAGATCGAGGTACGATATCTTTTTATATCTCGTGCTGGATCTTATCTTTAATCTTTATCCTAGTTAATTTCATTTTCATAATGACATCGGTATTTTCCGTTAAGGTTTAGCCTCGCTATATTTGCATCGCCAAAACTAATGTTACTGCTGATTTTTGAAAGATTTAACTTGTTAGCGATTATTTTGATATCATCGACTTAGGGATAATTGAAATAACATCACAAGAAAAACCTCTCTAAGTTACACCCAGTAAACTCTGCTCCACATCAGATATGGGTTGTGGATCATCAGTAGCAGTACTTCCCGAACACGCTATCACATATGACAACGAGGTGCTGGACAGGAAGTCCAAAGATGTGAGGTCCAGTGAGAGTTACGATTCAGGAGTAGGGTACGAGCTGGGATCTAAAGAATCTTCCTCTGTTGACGCTGACACTCTTCCAGGTACAAAGATGTCTTTAGATCTGCAGAAATACTAATAGTTGATTAGTTAGTTTTCTACATAGCTCTACAATATGAAGCGTTATAGTGAAGTGTTTACTTTAATGTCTAAAACCTGCCAACCTTTCCTCCCCAGATATCAGACACCTGCAAGGACCCACCTTTGCGGACAGGAAACCTCTACCTCCTCACCCCTTCGAAGCTACCTTCACCGAGCGATCCCTGCCAGACAGGTTCCCTCCACTCAGGCCCCCCAATGAGGTGAACAACGAGGTAGAGAACTTGCTGCAGCCCCGGGACAACGCTTCAGGTAGGTTTCCAGTCTTTTATTTTTTCTCCAATTTTTTTTTCAAATTATTCGCCATAACGTCTGTGTGATTTCCGCATCTTTTTCATTTTTTTGCCCTTTCTCGTCAAACTTTTTCTACGACTTTCTAGTTACCTCTGATTTTAGTTTGCAATCGTCTAGTGAAGTTGTTTCGTTTCTTTTTGTTTATAAATTGCTATACATCTAGTTAGTTCTTCTTTTTTCAATAAAAAGAGGAAGTTGAACTTTACTATTTTTCGTCGTAACATATGATCATGATTATTGTTTTTGTACGTCAATAACTGGATCATAGTTGTTATCCGGAGAACAAGGTGCAAGGGCGTGTGAAGCACTAGTTTACGGCATGATTACGACTTTTACGTAAATATATTCATATTTCTCAGAGATTTTGATAATGAAGGCGTCTTCTCGGTTATTGCTTGTTGAGCAGCGTGGCGACTAAAATTTCGTGCAATGCATGTTCAGATTCTTTTAAAATTGAGATAACAATTCATTGCTCGCAATCCGATATTATGCATGTGATCAGTGATCAAGAGACAAGATCCACAAGTCCCGCAGCACTTATCAAAATCTTTGAGCAATATCCACTGTAAGTGTACCGTAAATGAGATACCAAATTAAAGTTCTCTATCCCTCACACAGATAGTAATTGCGAGTTTGTATGTGAAGATTCTGGTAGCGCTGAGATCGCCTTCATAGAGTCCCTGCCCCGCCCTCCGACCCCAGGTGCAAAATCTCTGAGATATATGTCTTACAGTGCATAAGTTACTTATACTATACACATTTACTGAACATAGACTATACACATACTATACTAGACTATTATATACTAGTCTATACTAGTACATAGAATATTCATAGATTATACCAGACATATACTTTACATTAAAGATACATATACTATACTAGACTATTATATACTAGACTAGTTTATACAAGCGGTGGAGGTGGTCCTAATCCCACCCCATCCTGTATTTGTTTGGATGTTGTTGAGAATTCTATCTTTTTCACATCAATAGCTCGGTCTAGTCATTGACTACTTCATAGACTATACATAGATCATACTAGACTATCATATAATAGACTAAACTATACATAGACTATACATACTAGACATATACTTTACAATAAAGATACACATACTATACCAGACTATGCTCTACTAGACTGAAGTATACAACATAGACTATTAACTATATAAAGACTATACATAGATACTATACATAGATTAAACTACACTAAACTACATAGATTAGATCATCTATCATTACTTGTAGTACATATTTGATTTTATCTACCTTACTCTGATCTTTTAATTTTTAAACTTTAAGTTTCTGCAACTTTAAACTAAATAAACTTTCTGCAATATAAAACTTTAAGTTTCTGCAAATTAATCTTTAACTTTAAGTTTGTGCAACTTTAAAATTTAAGTTTCTGCAAATTTAAACTTAAACTTTAAGTTTCTGCAACATAAAACCAGAACACGCTTACTGTGAGCTAATTAGAGCCTCCTTTTATTTACCACTCTCAGACCGTGCACTCTCAGACCCTGCACCGTGCACTAGGTGTTTACACTTACTTTATCCCAGAGTTCATGGTGTCCGGACAACCGCTCAGACCACTCAGAGGAATGCCAGTGAGAGCCACGTCTACAAAACACAGCGAGATAGTGACCGCTGTAAACCAGGCTAAGAGACAACAGTTACCTGTGCCTGGAACTCCTAAAGGAGACAGACTGCTCTACGATCTTCATAGTGAGTATTCTTAGTCGCTGTAACAACTCCACACTAGTTCCTTACTCCACACTGCTGACACACTAGTTCCTTACTCCACACTGCTGACACACTAGTTCCTTACTCCACACTGCTGACACACTAGTTCCTTACTCCACACTGCTGACACACTAGTTCCTTACTCCACACTCTGTAACAACTCCACACTGCTGACACACTAGTTCCTTACTCCACACTCTGATAAGTATCAGACCTGTTAACAACTATCCTTTCAGGGTCAGTAGATCATGACACGCAGATAGCTGCCAGACCTCCATCAAGAGGGGGTCTCGCTTTCGACCTCGTCTTTGGGGAGCAGCAGGTTGGTAATTTGTAGACTTGTCAGACTGTTACTTAACTTGATACTTATAACTTGATACTTAACTTTTCACTGAACTTGTTTCTTAACTTATTACTTAACTTATTACTTAAATTATTACTTAACTTATTTCTAAACTTATTACTTAACTTCTTACTTAACTTGTTACTTAAATTATTACTTATCTTATTACTTAAATTATTACTTAACTTGTTACTTAAATTATTACTTAAATTATTGCTTAACTTTTTTCTTAATTTATTACTTAACTTATTATTTAACTTGTTTCTAAACTTGTTACTTAACTTGTTACTTAACTTGTTACTTAACTTGTTACTTAACTTGTTACTTAACTTGTTACTTAACTTTTACTAAACTTGATTAAAATTATTCCCAAAAATCAGCAGATTGGTAGGAATCTTAAATTAAATCTTTTGATAGGTAGCATGATATCTTCGTAAATACTAAACTTGTTACTTATCTTGTTACTTAACTTGTTATTTTCAGGAGCTGCATCAGCGAGTAGAGAAGCTGAAGAAGAGACAGAAAATAAAAGCTCCCAAATCGCACAGGAAAGTAACCCGATCTCAAGTACAGAAAAAACTGATTGAGGCAGAACTTAGACGACAGCAACAAACTGTAAGTCTCTTGGTAGTCTAGTCCAAGTTAAGCTCGTTTTCTTGAAGGTTTAAGTACAATTTCCTCTAAAAGTGCTTGTAAGAGCGTCGTGTTCATCTTAAAGCACAGAATCAATTAGACATGGTAACTAAATTGTTACTTCCTGCAGTTAGACATGATAACTAAACTGTTACTTCCTGCAGTTAGACACGATAACTAAACTGTCAGAGACACACAGCAATGTGGAAGAGGTCGGACAGAAAACCAACAAAATGGAGGAACTGAAGAGGATGGAAATGAAGCGAGTAAGTTGGTATAAATTCTTTAGTTGTTTCGGGGAATCCTGGCACTTAAATCTATGTATCCGTTTTAAAAGTCTATATGACAAGATTTTGAACGATAATTGATCCCTGATCAAATCACTCCTCCAAGCGCTAAGGTATTCAATATGTACTACTATATGTTTGTCTTATTAAAGAGAGGGTTTCCTCACTCCCCTTCAACCCAGGCACAACAAGAAGCTATGGACAAAGCGCTAGCAGCTCGGAAACAACACCTCACAGAGATGAGGGACCGTATCAGAGCTAAGAACGACAAGATAAAGAAAGCTAACACAGCCAGGCTCGGAAGTAGGCCCCCTACCTCTGACGGCAGAGCTAGTTCGACACAACTACCCTCCTTACTCGGCTTCTAACAGGGACACCACTCTAGTGGAATAGAGATTACAAAACAGGGGTTAGGTCGTACTTTTAGTGGGGCTTTCTAGGCGGTTAATTCGTACTTTTAGTGGCTTTCTAGGCGGTAAGTTCGCACTTTTAGTGACTTTTAGGCGGTTAATTTGTTCTTTTAGTGGCTTTCTAGGTGGTTAGTTCGTACTTTTAGTGGCTTTCTTGGCGGTTAGTTCGTACTTTAAGTGGCTTTCTAGGCGGTAAGTTCGTACATTTTGTGGCTTTCTAGGTGGTGAGTTCGTATTTTTAGTGGCTTTCTAGGCGATTAGGTCGTACTTTTAGGGGGTTAGACTCCAACTTTACAACCACGACTTGAAATGATTTATAGTATACATGTGTCAATTTTATTGTTTACATCTTCCAATATCCCAGGTTTTGATTTAAACAGAGATAACGAGATAGCTACACTCTGGCATTCAAGACTCAGGTACAATATTGGACTGTCCATTTGAGCTAAACTATAGCACAACTATGAACTATAGCCAAGCTATAGCGAAACCATAGGAAAACTATAGCTCATTAACAATACTTTTTGTAAAGGGAATACAACAAGGGGTAATGTTTTCAGCTATTCGGTGTTTAATTTTCTATTGATTATTATTAGACATTTTGTACTTTTGTATGAATACATCAAATTATTTTCTACTGCGTGATATTCTGTGATATTTCGTTGGTTTCTCGTTTTGTACACTTGCAAACACAAATTTTTAAGTAAAATACATTTACAAATGCAGTGAAAAGTGGTATAAAATCAACAGTACTAAAAATAAAAATCTGAAAAGATAACAAAAGTCACATCAAAGTTATGGCATCAGTTCAATAAACAACGATAATTAATTTATGTAATTCAAAATTTTATTCATTTTTACAAGATAAATAATTTTAAGGTAAAACCCATTAAAGTTATTCATAGCATAGACGATAAATGGCCCAATATTTCAACACTAGAGATAACTGACCAATCCTTAATAGCAGAAAAGTCTCTATTTAAAGAGATTGAGAACGGTACTTTTGAGTTTACCGATTCTTTGTAAACTCGATCTGGCAACCCCGGAAGTTCCCTGAAAGTTAATCAGTCAGGACTCAGGAATGTGTCAGTTTCATCAAAAGTTTGAGCTACTTCTAGCAGTCCAGCAGGTTCAACCTTATTTTCCTGAAACATGTCCCCGCTTCACGAATCACAACAGCTAATTGAAGAAAGTTCCTTGTAAGCAGCACGTTTGTGGTTACCATGGCAACCAGGGAACCAGTTACCCTAGCGACCAGATAACTTGGTACCCTAGCAACCAGATAACTTGGTACCCTAGGAACCAGGTAACAAGTTACCCTAGCAACTAGATAACTTGGTACCCTAGGAACCAGGTAACAAGTTACCCTAGCAACCAGATAACTTGTTACCGTAGGAACCAGGTAACAAGTTACCCTAGCAACCAGATAACTTGGTACCCTAGGAACCAGGTAACAAGTTACCTTAGCAACACTGGTATTACATCACGCTAAAAACTGTCAGCGTTTCCAATCACATTCTCCTTGACCTCTTCCTCACTAAGATCGGCTAACTCCTTAGTTATCCGATACAGATCGTACGCACTGACAACTTTCTTCTCGTTCAGTCTGTCCTGTATCTGGGCGTGTTTCTCCGCCTCCCTCCGCGTCCTGTTGATACTCTCCACCCGCTCGCTCTCGTCCTCCCCCACATCCCACAAGTCGACTGAGGAACCTGAGGACCTGACAGAGAGGGGTTGTTGATCCACAGTACACTTCTCGAAGTTGGACATGCTGCTCCTTCTCTGGTACAGTGGGGAGTTGTAACACTTGTGTTTTGTGGTGGGAGAGCTCGTCAGACTGCTGTCTCCGGAGGAGTGAGACTCAAGACTCAGACTCTCAAACAGGGGTCGTTTAGTGAGTTTCTGGAGCTGCTCCTCTGCTAACATCAGGTCAAACTCGGCTGTAGAAAGCTTGTCCGACAACGTGGAACATTCCCGAACTTTCAACTTGAACTGTCCGTTCAGATCTTCGAAACTCTTCTCTAACGAGACAAACCTCTCCAGCAGGTCCATGTAAGCTTGGTCCTTCTTTTTCAAACTGTTCTCCGTGTTATCCAGCTTCTCTTTGGAGAACTCCACCTTCTGAGACAGCTCATACTCCACAATATCCTTGTCTAACTTCACAGATCGGAGCTGAGTCTTCATTTCCTCCACCTCGTACTCCATGCTCTCTATAAACTTGTCCTTGTCCTCCAACTGATCATCTAGGTAGGTGATCTGTCCCTCCAGGTCCCGTATCTTGATGTCAGCCTCCTTGCAACCCTCACACTCCTCCGGGAGCGGGTCCTCCACGTAGTAAGAGTCAGGGACCAGCTCGTCGTCGAAGTACTCCTGCACCTCCGTGTCGTACTCGTCCTGGGGGGCGTGGTAGGAGTGGTACCTGTGTAGACCCACGTGACTTCGCTCCTGGACGTCAGACATGTCGTGATAGGACATGGAGCGTCTCCTCACGTTGCTAGGCAACCCCGGTAGTGCTAGTTCCTGACTGAACTCCACCACACTGCTGGGTCTCACCGCCTTGATCGTCTCGTCCAGGTCCTCATCGTCCTCGTCCTCCTCAAAGTTAGGGTGGTCAAAGGCGGAGCAAGGACGACTAGCTTCAAACACAGAGTCTGTCCGCGTAGTCTCAGCAGGGGAACTCCTGGCACTGTCCACCCCGTAGAAACTAACTCTAGACCGGGTAACTCCCCCAGTTTGACGGAGAGTGTCCAGGACGGGGGTGTTGTGTCGGAGCAGGAAGTGTTCTCTACTCGCGTTCTCAATTCTCTCCTCGGCAAGGTCGCTCTCTATCCGGTATATCTTGTGAGACAGATACTCGTTATCCTCCCTACTCTCCTCCAGATGCTCTGTCAGCAGCTCCACCTCCTCGCTGTACGCCGCGATCTGGGCTCGCAGCTCCTCGTTCTGCTGCTCGATGTCGCGGTAGTGCGCGTCATAGTGTCTCTCGTCGTAATGTCTGGACATTGTAGTACTCTACAACATGATCTCCTGGTACAGTACTATAGGTTAATAGTGTCTTGACATTGTAGTACTCTACAACATGATCTCCTGGTACAGTACTATAGGTTAATAGTGTCTCGACATTGTAGTACTCTACAACATGATCTCCTGGTACAGTACTATAGGTTAATAGTTTCTGGAGATTGTAGTACTCTACAACATGATCTCCTGGTACAGTACTATAGGTTAATAGTGTCTCGACATTGTAGTACTCTACAACATGATCTCCTGGTACAGTACTATAGGTTAATAGTGTCTGACATTGTAGTACTCTACAACATGATCTCCTGGTACAGTACTATAGGTTAATAGTGTCTTCGACATTAGTAGTACTCTACAACATGATCTCCTGGTA
>JH154246.1:182006-217001 GCA_000226015.1 Mnemiopsis leidyi | reverse complement strand
ATGTCGTAAATTAGTACTAGTAGTAAATTAGTACTAGTAGTAAATTAGTACTAGTAGTAAATTAGTACTTGTGTTTTCCTATATAAGGACGAGCGTCAGAGAGACGGTGGCACTTCCAAAATCGACACTTTGATTTCGTGTCAATTCTTTCATTAACACGAACTAGTATATTGACTTATATCTTATTGTTTATTGTTATAATATTGTGATATTGATAATAATAGTTTTAGTTGCTGCTATCATACAAGAGTTTGACTTGTTCCTCGACCCAAGTCCGGAATACGTTGTACTACGCTTTCCAGTAATTATCAGATAACAGAAACGTAGAAAGGTAAAGCTCACAGTACAACAACTGGCGCGAACTGGTTAAAGAACTACAAGCGGAGCAAAGCAGAGGAAGAACGATTAACTCAAGACTACAATATTAGAGAGCTAAAGATACCCATTACCGAAAGAGGAGAGCTAACTGCACCATCATGGCAGCGACTACAGCAACCAACAAGACAGAAATAGATGAGTTGGGACAAGCTGCTACCAAACAGGCAAGTGATATAGCTAAACAAGCTGCTGAAATAGCTAGTTTAAATATTGAACTTGAAAGGCTGAAAGTTTCAAAAAATAAAACACCCGCTAAGCCTCCACCAGTTTTTGACTCAACAAAGTTATGCTTTCACACATGGGCCGCTTTTGCAAAAAATTATTTTAATCGCACTAGCATCAATCCAGCTGAAAACGTAGGACTTTTACTTACATATCTGAACCCAGATGACTATAGTGCTGTCTGTAGGGTTTATAATATTGACAATTTAGTAAATGAGAGATTTGAAACGGCTGTGGACATGATTAGCCACATAATAAGCGATAAAGTAGATCGCAACAAAGCTGTTAGCAGATTGATGGGATTAAAGCAGGGCAACATGAGCATTAGCAAGTTTTTACAGAAGCTATCAGAATTGGCAGAAATAGGTTTCCCTGAAGATAACATGAAGAATGCAAAACAAAGATGTCTCACCTGTGCTTTACAGGCAAATGTTCGTTCAAAGCTACTTTCCTATGAAATACACCGTATCTTGACTAGTAACCCTTTGTTGCCTTTTGAGGATCTTTCTTTGCGTGTTCTAGAACTAGAACAAGTGCTTAATGGTGAAGAAGAGGGAGATGAAGAACTAGACTGGGCAATGAGTCCAAGGAGACAAGGTAATGTTTTGAATGTGGACGAGTACAATAATTCAGAAATCAGAAGGTGCTACTTATGCCAAGCACCCGGTCATATACAGAGATACTGCCCTTCGGCAAGAAGGTATGAAAACAGAAGATGTTATGAATGCCAATCACCATATCACTTGTGGAGAGATTGCCCAAATATCGACCCAGGAGAATTTGAAGACTATGACTCTGATAGAGATTACGATGGACCAGACGATGAAGGAGATCGGGAAGAGGATCATATTTACAACACAAGTAAGCACGAGGGATCTTGTGAATATCCGACGGTGGTTGAGGAACATCAACATGATGAAGAATCAAACAGGAACAACCAATATACAGGTATTTGGGGTAATTTAATGTCCACCTAACCTTTTTCATTTATTACTGTCATTGCTCACTCATTCATTTTAAATAATTTTATGGCATATTTTTAAGGATAGCCTAAGGTTAGATTTTATTAGCCATGTTTTAAATTGATGGACAAATAGTTAAGTTTTCCCACATAATTACAACTGTAATAATCTTATACATAGTAGGAAAATATAAAAGCAAGTATTACACGTCATACCAGTGCCTGGGCGTATGCGCAACCAGGATATATTAGAGGGCCATTAAGACATTATGGCTAGGAGTCTAGGCTCTAGCAAACATATGATATAACATTTATTCAGTTGAACAGTTTGTATACGTAACACTTTTAAACCTTGAAGCTTTGCTTTGCTAAAGTCTCAGTTTTTCTGTCGGCAAAACGTTACGTACAGTTTGAAACAAGTAAAGCCTGCGGATTTTACTACAGATCTGCAAACTTGCAAACAACGGGCAGTATTGTTTAATATTATTTGATTCAGAATATCGATCACAAAATTAAAACGTAATTAGCACTATTTGCGATAAAGTTTGGCAGAACAATAGTAGTTAATTTTGCTGATCCACGCCAAACCAGCAGAGTGCAGTTGTGAAGTGGTAAACACACCTGCCTCGCAATCTGGTGGTCAAACTTCATTTTTGGCAAGTTCTATAATAGACCAGTTTCTTACTTCCTTGGGAGTCCCGGAAAGTATACTAAGCAGCTCAGCATAGTTTGACCCTAAACTTTAACAGGAACTGACGCAGTGTTATTTCAGGCTGTCTGTCGGAGTCACCAATTCTTGGATAAAGGATGACTGAAGGTCTTTCATTCTTTCAAGATTCGCTTAAGGCTGAATCGGACTATTACCATCGTTATGATAGTCCTGAGACTGAGTTGAATGATAAGACTCCAGAATGTTATGATGAAGTTGACTTCATGTCTGACAAAAATAAAGTGAGGGACATACTGTCAAGGCATTACGGTCATGAGAATGGTAGCAATGAACTCGGGTATCAGTCAAATTCTTTGGACAAAAATGATAAGGGACTACTAAAGCAAGATCATAATGAAATGCAGATGGAAGATGCCTATGATATTGTGGTGCAAGATCATAATGTAAAGCAGATGGAGGATGTCTCTGAAAGTATGGTTGAAAAACATCGTAACTATCAACAGGAAACCACTCAAGTTAAAGTTGCAAGTTCAACTAACCAACCTGAAGAGGAAAATGATACAGAAAAGTTCAACGAAGTTGCTGAAGAAATTCTAAAAGTGGGAAAAGACATAAATGTTTTTGCATCAAGATTAGTTGCTGGCCTAGAAAATAGTTATTTGGCTTCATCTAGGGATGAAGGCGAGATAAAATCTATGCTTAGTGAATTAAGGCTAGTGAAACAAGGCTTACTGCCATTGTTAGAATATGTCGAAAGCTGTGGCAATAGTAATGGTCCAGTAATCGAAGCAAAAAAAGATGGCGTTAAAACAAAAAGAAGTGCCAAAATATGTAGAACCTATTTTTCTAATGAAGAGAAGGTGCTGCTAAATGGGTTCTGGGAAAATTGCAAGTATCCAACTCCAAAAGATTATGAAGATTTGGCGAAGCAGATTAATAGATCTAAGACCAGCATTAGGCACTATTTTAAAAACATGCGTAGTAGGAAGAAAGATAAGATTATAAGGATCGGCAACACATACAAAATATGATACCAAATAGCTGACCAATTAAAGAAGCTGCTACTGCTTTAATTTGGTTTTGTCAGTAATTCTCGTTCAATATTTATCTTTAAATGCAGGATTAGTCTCAGTCAGTAAATCTGACTGGGGATACCTGGGTAATCGATTCGTTTTATTGTCAAGAATAACAAAATGTGACATTGAATAGTTGATAATTGTAAAGTACTGAGAATAGACATTGAGTCTTGAGATGAGATGATCACAACCGTGTTAGTCATCTAAACTTAATTAATTAAGATTGAAAGTAGAATAAGTCGATATTGTGAAGATAATTCAGTGGGACTTTAGTGGAAATATTATAAAAACTAATTGATCAGAGAGTCATAGTGTTTGTTTGATTCTAAAAGAATTAGATATGGTTGCAACAGCTCAATCATTTGGCACAGGGTGTAGGAGAATTCGACCAAGGGTCACTCATGGCACCACAAAGTTAAGTAAAGTAAGTATGAATTATTTTTTAACAGGCATTGAGAACGTTATCAATTTAGTTGTAAAAGGTCAAGGTTTACTTTAGGTTTCAGATTGTGTTAATGTGCCTCCAAGTTCCAGAAATTGTTTGGAAAACAAGTGTCCCTATAATCTAGTTGGTAGATTTATCATGAAAATTATGTTTATATCTCGCTTTCAACGAGAATTCAGGTGATATGTTATGTATTGGGTGACAATGTGCTTACATGCTTGACACCTCAGGAAGAATAAGTACCTACTCACCAAATTGTTTCAGGTGATACATGTAGTATTATGAAAGTATGATGATACGGGATGACGATAATAATCAAGTGTAACGTAAGGTTACTGTAATAATTAATGAGAGGTTGATGAAGTTATCAAAATATATCTTTGAGATAGAAACAAGATATTGAATTCAAAGTGGTTCATAATGTCAAAGTTTTCACGAACACATATTTCATGTCATACCTACATTCTGTCGTTGGAAAACGCTGGCCAGCAATTTCTTCCTTCGACAGAATGGTGTGCACACTAAACATTCATCACATGTTATCAAACTCATACTAGTGTTTCAGTTTGTTGTTATGTTGTGGAGTTATTGTTTTATTAAGACTATGGCCATAGCAAAGTAAGCATGAAGACATCAGTTAGTAAAATATTCAAAGACGACTAGAATACAAAAAGATACGATAAGGATGTAAAGTAAGATGAACTATTCGAAAAGATTAAGAAGTAAAGGATAAGCTAAGTGAATAGATACAATGATGTAATGTATCAGAAATGTTGTCAGACGTATTAAGAGGTTAAGGTCAATCATAGGTCATGATTGATCGGTTTGTGAGGAGAAGAGATATGAGACAGAAAAGAACATGTAAAGAGTAAATTTATTATTGAGACGACTGTTATTCGATGAGATTATTCGATATAATAGTAAGTATTTCAGACTATTATTAGTAATATAAGACTGTCATAAAGATTAAAGAAGAAGATTATACGAGGAAATATTGTTATTCTATGATATCTGATAGATTAATAAACCTGGGAAGCAAGCTGAGGTATATCAACTTGCTAGCGGTCATGGAAATATATTCAGATGATAGAACAGATATGACCGGACAATCGACAATTTTCGTGACGATTTTGTTGATTTTTCCATGGGGCAGCCTGACGAGGTTGTGACAATTACATAGGTAAATATGTAATTGGGCAGTGTTATGTACATCTCTTTCGCAATTGTAGATAGTGCATAAACTGAAGTCCAGGTATGATAAAATATATACGCCAGAAATGATATAAAATATGAAAAGATATGAATAAGATATGACATAATATGAAAGAATATGATATAAAAGAGATTATATATGATGAGAAAATGGGAGATGAAAAGAATGTGATACAAATGATAATATGATAAAGAGAAGTCGACAAGATACTAAAAGCTTATTATACAGTACAAAAAACTGTTAGATGTATTGATAAGTCTGCAGCACAATACAATGAATATATATAGATGATGATAACGATTATTCATATCCAACTATGATTTTATAGGAAGAGATCTATTTCAACTGTATCTTTATGTTTTAAATACTAGGTACATTTCTCTGCAGAAGCAGGTGAAATGTTGGCTGAGGGAAGAAGTGCTAACATGGAGGAATTGCACAGTGCATACCACTGAGCAAGTTCGAATGCAATGAAGCAAAAGCAATTTTAGACACACCAAAAGTACAAAGGAATGTGATACCCAATGAAGCAGTTAAGATTAAGAGATAGGTAAGCTTTCGTAGAAAATACAGCTTACTTGAGTGCTAAAGCTAAGAGTAATGAGTTTTTGACTTGATCATCCAGGTAAAGAAAGTAACATAAAGCGATAAAAGAAGAAGAATAGATGCTAAGTTGAATGAAATGTACACCGCTACATGAGTGAACAGGTTTTACGATTAACTAACAAGCTCAAAGCAGAAAAAGAACAGAATAACAGAGGTGGATTGCAAGCTTTGATAAAGAAACGAGAAATAGTTATTGGATTTCGTATAGTTCTGTGTCAGAAAGGTTGAAGTGAGGCTTTGTTAAGAAAATAGTAGAAGGTATAAAAAGCAGTCTTTTGAAAAGGTATTGCTATGGGATGAAGTTGATGATGGCGATGTATTGACAGGAATGAATGACAGGTCAGAAAATTGAAAGAAACGAGATGGAATACCCGAAGGTATCATTACACGGCAAAACCCAACGTATGGTTTGTGATCAACAGATAAATGGAGATGCAAATGATTTGATTAACTTAACTTGGATTGCCCCAGGTTTTACCTGAAAGAAACGTGATTGAGAGGTTGATAATGAGTAAAGTTTGAAATTGAGGATGAATTGAAGTGTGTATACGGACAGGCAAGGTTCCATGCCTGTGGTAAATTGAAACTAAAGACAAAGATACCTAATAATAAGATGAAACTGTTAAATAATCAGAATTATGAATGTAAGATACAAGAAATCATTCTGCAATGAAGAAGTCATAGAAATGGGACATAAATTTGATATGAGCAGTAAGGAGAAAAATAAAGATGATTTATATCAGATGGTGAAGGATAATTACCAAAATGAAGTATGCCAAAAAACGGCAGTATCATGAAAAGAGCTGAAGCTAGATTGTGCAAAGTACCAAATTTCGAAATGACAATGGATGAACAACAAGTTAAAATAAAGCTGGAGATTATATTGATGAAAAGATGAAATCAGGTTAATTTAAGCAATGCAAAGATTTACAGGGAAACTAAACAGTTTGATGTACAAATGGAGAAATCATCGAGGAATGATATAGATAGGTGGTGATACCTATGATTGGTGACAAATTAAAATGCTTGGCAAATTCGCAATGTAGAAATGAAGAAAGGCATTTGGTAATAATGATAACATGGATTGATATGAAGCCTTATAAAGCCGCAATAACGCATAAAAAGGCTACCTGCTGGAGTTTGAGCGGGGTAAGACGTTTAAGAAACAGAAAGGGGACCTTATAAAGTTCTGGACCTATAAAGCTCAGGAAATGTGGTAAATCATGATCCGAAAAAGCAATTTGGAAGTATGACAGAAAGCATGCAGCTGATGAATAATGAAGGTTACGGTAAAAATTAGCGATTGCTGGTTGGCAAATTGCCTTTATCATATGCTTTTACAAGTTTGACTATGAGTATGATAAAGGAAGGAAAAGACACATAATGTGGATAGGATAAGCAGGAAATGGAAATCTTCGAGTTCACCTAGAGTAAGTATAATAAAGTAAGTATAATGCTAAGTTTTCCGCTGGTAACGAAGTTCAAATTTTGGAGTAACTAGATGGATAAAGTTAAGCGATTGTATAAATTGTCAGGCTACTGCAGTAATGTATAGTGAAATAGTGCAACTCGTTGACAAGTTTTGAAGCATTTTTAGAAGCCCTTTTCTTTCGGGAATTTGATTAGTCGATCATGATACTCATATGATGTGCTCATATGATATGGGCTCAAAAGATTGAGCCATTCAGGAAATTCAGTTTAAATATTAAATTGCAAAGTTCAAGTTTCCAAGATTTGGCAACAAATATTAAGTTATAAACATTTTGTGATGAAAGAATTTCTTGTTTTCAAGACGGGACTTTGAAAACAATTCAGATTTGATTAGTTGATTTGAGAGACTGTGAATGCGAGCAATATTTCAAGTATTTGAGATTTGATATTGAATGAAGTATTTTAATTTACAAAGAATTGTGGTTGACGGCAAAAGACGAATGATGTTCTTGATCGTTAATCAAGAAGATAGGACGAATAAAGAGACTACAATCTCGTTGAATGCATAGTTTGGCCATGGAAAGTGCACTGTGCACTGTGCAGATATGCCTCAAATGGAACGATATTTCAATATTGGACTGATAAGGCCATAATTTCAAGGAGAAATGGCACTGAATGAAGTGTAATACCTACAAAAGAAGATATGATGAAAAGAGGAAAATATCATGTAATATGCAGATTACAGACAGCAGAGGATGATGAATGGATTTGGAGAGCTAGATCCTAGGCCAGTAAAATGACTGTTGGACTATTTAAGAGGACAAAGAAAAGGTTTCACAAAACAATTAAGGTTGATCAAATCAGTCTGAATTGTGTGGTGATGAAAGATGTTTGCTTCTGTAAGTAATAAGTTTTATGAAAGAAGGCATGACTTTGATAAGGTTGAATGAAGAAAATTTCCAAAGTTAGATTAGACATTAAAGGTTGGCTAAAACAAGATAAAATTCAAAAGAAAGATTTAAAATTGCGATTGCTAAGTTGAAGCAGGAATTGGTAGTAAGGTGAATATGTGCAAGCGCGTTCGACTTGCTAAACCTGGTCTCCGCCTGATTCAATGAATATGTGCAAAGACAAAACGCAGAATCAGTTAATATGACCCCATAATATTAGTATTGACAACAGACTTACAAAAAATCAAGTTGACATGGGATTTGGTAGTAAGGTGAATAGGTGCAAGCGCGTTCGACTTGCTAAACCTGGTCTCCGCCCATTTCCAATAATATAAGCAATGAAGAAATTAATTAATTTCTGGATTGAAGCATCATTATTTTACCAACTACATTCAGGTCTGAATATTTGTGTACAATCTTAATTGGAGCTGATAATGGACAATGAAAATCGTTAAAAAAGATCGTATCACACTGTGATGTCTAAAGAATGATAAATGATTTAAATGCAGCATGTGAAGTTCAGTGCTTCAGCTTGAACTCTTAATTTATGGTGGTGGAGATGGATCATTAATGGACACTGGGAACGGAACGAATGATCAGACTATAATGTGGCTGATAAAACGCCCTGAAGGAGAAGAAGCATGCAAAACGACAAAACAGCATTGATATAAAGTCCTTATTGCTTTATTGTGACAAAATTGCTGAGATGATAAAACAAAGTGCTACTAGTGCTATGATATTTGAAAGTATAGGATTGAGATAGGACTGGAGATTAGTGATCACTGATCATGAGTTACACAATTTTTGTGGACAAATTCAGTTAAAGTTTGAAACAAGCTGTTTGTAGCATTATTCAAGTTAACAATGTTTTAAATAGGATATTTTGATGAAAGGAGTTTTAGCAGATTAGAATGATTTGTGTACCCCGAGTTCTGTTCAAAAACAAAGGAGGGGAAGATGTTAGGACATGTATGATCGTCCTAACATTATATTTCTATTAAGTTGTATTTCAAACATTTTATATGAACCATTTGTGAGAGCTGCGCGCAAACGCAGCTGAGTAAAGCAAGTTTTACCACGTGACCACGGTTTGTCCAATAGAATGCTCTGAGATAAGAATTTAACCATAGTTAACCACATATAGGCTACAAGTGCACAGAGCAGGAAACATTAACATATTATCTATCACGTGTGAAATAATTACTTAACAAGTATACCCCTGGATACCCCAGGCCACGCGTGATTTGCTGAGAAACATTGAGAACAAGATCTTGAGAAACTTTGAGTTCAACCGTGTTGAGAAACTTTGAGAACTCCGAGAATCTTTCAATCGGAGATCGTTTGCGAATATATGAGAACCGTTAAGAACGCTGATGCTGAACACTATAAAAGGACGAACGTCAGAGAGACGGCGTCACTTCCAAAATCGACACTTTGATTTCGTGTCAATTCTTTCATTAACACGAACTAGTATATTGACTTATATCTTATTGTTTATTGTTATTGTAATTTATTGATTATAATAGTTTTAGTTGCTGCTATCATACAAGAGTTTGACTTGTTCCTCGACCCAAGTCCGGAATACGTTGTACTACGCTTTCCAGTAATTATCAGATAACAGAAACGTAGAAAGGTAAAGCTCACAGTACAACAGTACCGTTCCTGACGAATTTGTTGCAGCGTTTTGGGTGATAATCACTGCACTTCATGACTGTCCATTGTGCGGAGTCTTCCCAGTTACACCATGGGGACATTTGCTTATTTGGAGCAAACGGCAAATCTCTTCTAATTGTAAATTAGGTCTTTTGGACGTGTCAGAGGTATCGGATGCAGACTGATTTTTACTGACTTGCTCAGCTCTAGTTTGCTCTGGAGTTGTTCGGCAGAGAAGGAAACTTGTTAGTCATGCCGCGGAGTATTTGCAGCAGAAGGCTGTTTAGATGAAGCCTTGCTCACCCCTCGAGATTTAAACTTCTTGGGCTTGATGGGGTTGTTGTAATTGTCATGACAGGATTTGCAGAGCCAAACTGAGCCTGCTAGAGGGACATTTTTTCCTTGTCAGTGTATGAAGCGCAATTATGACTGCCTTAGAAACAGAGAAAACAATGCAAGGCAGGTTTGGTTTCGGAATCAAATTCAACAGAGTACTCTTGGTCACAGTCTGCACAGATGGCAGGGTAGAATCATCGGATTTCAAGGATGATTCTGTTGGCCAGAGCGGTTTTATTCGAGTATATAATTATACGTTTCCCACCGGATGTTTCAACTAGGGCAATGTCAAGAAACTGTGCACAAGAATTCAATGTAGCTGCATTATAACAAGAACTACTAAGCACAGCCCTGTTCACGCTAACATCTTTAGATGAGTCGAATCCAGTGAGAACAGATTTTGCAAGAGGATTTGATTTTTCCTTAATGAGAAGATTCCCAATGACAAGTTTCACTTTTTCATCAAAATTCATACTGCAATGAAATGAAAGAGTTCAAAAAAGAAATGAAAAGAACAGTAGCTTTTGAGCAGTAGTTTTCCTAAATTGAGCAGCGCTTTGTCGTCAAACTACTTACTAAATTTCAAATTGAGTCTGAAGCAAGTGTCTGAAACAAGTTCCTGAGTTGGCTGACGACTACGAAGGTGAAACTTGTAGACAAAATGAAACTCTTTCAAATGATGAAAAATTGAGACAGGACACCCAGAGGGAAAATGCTTTGACAAATCGAGACACAGCAGAGGATACTAGATGCCGGGACCAGCTCACAGCTGATGTGCCTGACTTGTACAGAGATCTTTGACGGGCTGGACTGCTATAAGGGTGTGACGCCACATTGTCACACCTCAAATTATTTAATTAGTAGTAGTAGTTGAAACTTGAAAGTATTAAAACTCGCGGGACAATTTTTCTCAAACATAAAGAGTACCAAAAAATCGCCAAAAATCTGTTTTTTTGTAGCCAACACCATGTCAACTAACCTGTAATGAGAGCCACCAAGGTGGCAACTGAGACCACTATAGAAATCTTCATTATTCTTTTTTGGTGATCCTCGGAGCTACTATGAGTATATTTAACAGACTCCTAAAGATAAAATGAAATCAGATTTAGGTAGTTCACTACTACTGGGTCATTTTAACTGCACCTTAGACCTTATTTGCCAAAAATAAGGGAGTAAGGGACAGTTATTTTGATAGGCTCACACACAATACATCCTCGCGAGTACGAACTACGACCTCACTTTGCAAGTTGCAGCAGCCCTGGCAACCTTTCAGGTCTTTTTTACAAAATTACATCTTGATTTTGTGCAGACAAGCTTACAAGCTCACACTTTCAAAGGCCAATTGTTTACGTTCAAAAATGAAATATAAACGTACAGGGTACAGATAGGAACTGAAACTTGAAAGTAGGTGAAGGTCAGTTAAAAATTTTTAGCGAATTCGTGGACAAACTATCTAAATTTCAAAAACATCTTCGGCACCTTAAATTTGGCAAATTTGAAATTATCTGCAGCCATGTTTCAATAGTTGAAGATCAATTATAATTTTTCGTGATTGAAATAAACATGATATTCGAACTCTGCAGGGGAAGTGAACTGATGCTCTCAAAGTCAAAGTAGGCGAAACGCTGGGCTACTTATACTATTAGTATTACTAAATGAAGGCCACGATAACCAAAACTTAGCTCTGCCCGGCAAGCCGGATCTACACAAGATGGCACCTTTGTGGCAACAAATTGGAATCAAAATGTTATTATTCATATCAAAAGCATTAACACAAACAATTAAATCTTTCCTCAACCTCATTGCAAAATTTTGCACGACTGAGTTCGATTTCACGCCGTTCTGAGGCGCGTAATACTAAGATTATATTTATAAAGGAAAAAACGTGAATAAATAAAGGAAAAATCGTGAACATCTCAATTTCATGACCAACAAACATACATAGCGCAGAATTTTAAAAATCAGGTAATTTGTGAATTATTCCATACATTTCCCTTTTTCTCAACTCGGCGCGGATTTCTAAAATAAAATGGTTGATCTGTTTTGGGTTCTAACTTATATTTAAATGTTCAGCTTTGTGCTGCGAGACTGTAACGCCGTTACACCCGACTCCCCAGTCTCGCAGCTCAAAGCTGAGCATTAGAAGTGTTACTTTGTTACTATTTTTTTATATAACGGCGACAATAACAAAAAAGCTAAAAAGCAACAATTATTGAAAGATAGACCACAGAGTTAGATAATTCAACCTATTTAAGTGTTAATCATAAACATAATTATATTTATAAGGGTCTAATAATGTTGTCTAAATGAGCAGATATTTAATCACACTTATAGTTATGTTGTAGTCTTGCATAAATGTTCGGATTAATGTTAAACATGAAGCTTTACTTGTGACTGATGACTGCAAAATAAATAAACCTAGTGGCGCAGGTATTTTCCCGAGGGGCTCCATTTATTTTAGTTTTACACGTACAGTGCAGACCTAAGTTTTGAGCAACATGATAAGGTGCGCGATTTTTAGAAGAACCTTATTATTCAACAAAGTAGGCCGAAGCTATAAATCTAAATAGTAATCGGGAACTTTTCAGTCCCTTGAGAGCAGCTGGAGCGCAGCAGTGCTATAAACTGCATTAAATTCATTTATGTTTATGGCGAGTTTTTTTTCAGAATTAGATTTTGGAGTAGAATCATATATCTAATCATCATCTATAATTAGATATAGGATTAGGATAATGGAATTGTACCGTAGAGATCCACGCAGCGACTGGTGAATAAAAGCTTCTGCCATTGATAATGATATGGATTATTCAAAAGCGATCTCTGATTTGTAGTAATTAAAACTCAGATATAGGGACCACACGTACTACTACTAGTATTGTGACAGGGTCACGCATTAGTGATGAATCGATCCCCATCTAAGGCAAGCCGCCCAGTCGCCAGACTGCAATCTGCATATTTGGAACAGCTTCGGCTGGGAATGCATGACACTCCCTGGCTCGTTGTGTTAGGATTAACCCCCCGCAGCAAGTTTTATCACTTGGTACGGGTCATAAAAAAGAGATCCCGTTTTTCCATGATTACATGTAATCATATTATGGGTATCTGCAGTAGAGATTGATATTAAAATTTGTAATTGTCTGCTGCTGTGTCTTGAGACTCGTGAGATGATGTATAGATTAGGAAATTTTTGAAAAGAATTTGAAAATAGGTCAATGTTGGGTTTGTATCAAACAGAAATAGGAAATTCAACGTCATTAAGTACTGTAAGAGTACTCAAACTTTAAAACTGGAGCTAATCATACACAACTAGAATTAAAAACAAGTACTTAAAAAAATTCTAATTGACCGCCTCTGAAACTCAATTCCATTGCCAAATTACCTTTAAGACTTTTAATACTTCCTAAAAATAAAATTTTCGTCTGCGGCGGTCTGCGTGTATTTTATTCGAGTTCTATAACTGCGCTAACAGTAACATCAATTTGTCCTTGCATTTAAAGCATTCTAAACTGCCCTTGTAGCTGAAGTCGAATTAAAATATTAATTTGCAAAAAATTTTCGCCTGTGGCGGGCTGCAATGCGTTCTTTTGGAAACTGCCCTTATATACTTATAGCTGTAAATGTAATTCATCATTTATTTGAAAACATTTTGGCTCGCGGCGGGCTACAAGTACATGCACCTTTAAACAATCCTTTTTCGGTCAGTCTTGAAACTTCCCTAAAAATGTTAACCTGTGAAGGGCAAATTACTCATATAATTGCCTTTTAATCTGAACTTATTCATATTGATTCTAAAACTTTTGTTACTTTCTTTTAGAGACTCAAACTTTTGGTCTCCGGCGGGCTGCATATGTACTTGTTCTACGAGATCTCTACGGATGTGACTGTGAGGGAATCAAATCTGGGGGGCCGGACTCTGGGTCAGGGGACTGTAGGTCGGCGGCTGCAAATAAGGGTGGACTCTAGGTCGGGAGATCCCCACAGGGTGGACTCTAGGTCGGGAGATCCCCACAGGGTGGACTCTAGGTCGGGAGATCGCCACAGGGTGGACTGTAGGTCCGGAGACCTTATTGCAAGCTACGCTGATTAGATAGTTCATAGTTTGTGACAGAGAGTTACAAGGGTGGTCTCTAGGTCGGGAGATCCCCACAAGGTCGGGAGCCTGTGATGTGATCAGGGCCCGTGATGTGATCCGCTGGATTATTTTTGACACCATCCCTTACCGCTTGTTGGCTGAAAGGCTTAAATCTCTTGAAATCAGAGGCGATACGTGATTCGAGAGGTTCATGCGATCTCGACATCATGCTAATTCGCCAGGATCTCATCCCACGTAGGCAACGAGGTCTCATGCAGACTACATTCAAGCAGTATATATTCTGAAACAGAACCAAAGACCCTTTGGACATCGGCTACAAGTCGGCTACAAGACGGAGTACGAGACTGTCACGACGAACCCTGTCACCGGATTCAAGGAGCACTCCCTCGTTTACACCTGGGTCCGCAGACCGATGATGCTCGCCATGGTCCCTGTCTCTGATGTGCCTGATGTCTTCGCCACCATCGCAGACTCCATCCCTGACACCCTCAACCTAGACTCCTTTCTTGGCTACTTCAAAAGGACTTGGATCAGCGGAGTCAGCGGCAGACGGGCACGTTTCCCTCGGGAGACGTGGAACCAGACTGACAGAGTGGAGACTGGAGATCGGCATGGGTAGGACCAACAACTTCATCAACTTCTGCGGGTCTTCTAAAAGACCTTCTCTGCCAGAAAGAAGAGATGGGTTGGAAAGGATGCTGCTATGAAGAGGATCGTTGGCTACTACCACCTCTACAAGAACAGGGTGACGGAGTTCCTTGACGAGCTTGCTCAGTTGTGAATTTGTTTATATATTTTTGTAACTGTTAGCGTGTGATTATATTCTTTTGATTATTTTTGGTTACTATCAGACCTCTTGTAACTCTTTGTCACAAACTATGAATTCGATCTAGGCGACATGCATGCTATCTATTCAGCGTAGCAAGCGATTAGGTTTCCCGACCTAGAGTCCACCCTGTGGGGATCTCCCGACCTAGAGTCCACCCTGGTTTGCAGCCGCCGACCTACAGTCCCCCGACCTTGAGTCCCCCGACCTAGAGTCCTATACCCCAAATCTGTTGTCGAATCAAAGCTATAAAGGAAAAAAGGGCAAACACCTCCCACCGCCTTGGAACCGTTTAAGGACCGCTTAAGAACCTCCAAGAGCTTGCTGAGAACCATCGAATGATCGCTTAAAACCGTCTAAGAAACCTTAAGGTGGTATGTACGGGTGACACGTTTAGGTGGTATGTACGGGTGACGTTTAGGTGGTATGTACGGGTGACGTTTAGGTGGTATGTACGGGTGACTTTTAGGTGGTATGTACGGGTGACGTTTAGGTGGTATGTACGGGTGACGTTTAGGTGGTATGTACGGGTGACGTTTAGGTGGTATGTACGGGTGACGTTTAGGTGGTATGTACGGGTGACGGGTAGACGTACATAGGATTGTCCTAGCCAACTCAGCCTAGTTTTCAAATATACAAAAAGGTTTGGTTAGAAAAGTCTAAGATTCCTTTGGCTAAAAAAACTTATTGTTTACGAGGCCCATTAAGTTGTGTCAGTTCTATTCTATAACTGTGCTTTTTTGAGTGCACCTTAGAGTAAGCATGTCCTGAACAAAGTGGACACACGTGTGAGAAACCGGCTTCGCAACATGTTAAACATCAACTGGCCAACAGGATGTATTACCAATAGGAAACTTCATCTGCGTTGCAACACTGTTCCAATCACGAAGCGAGTAAGAAAAGCAAAATGAACTTTTTGGTCATGTTCTTCGGATGGATGACAACTGTCTACTTATAGTTTTAGATTTGCCGTAACAGCTGGTGATGATTACCGTGGAAGACGTGGCAGGCCACGCACTAACTTATTAAGTACAATTCAAGATGATGTAAAAGAATTTAATATGATCAATCTTGAATCAGTAGAGGATTTAGAAACGATCCGTATGATTGCCAGAAATAGATCTGAGTGGAGAAATGTGTTTACATTTAGGCATTTTAGTTTGTTTAAGTTTTAACTGAGCTTTTTTAAGAGTTCTAGGTTTACTGATTTAAACGTCTTTATGCAGGACCATGATTGGCAGCAAGTTTTCGGTAATTTTAGCCCCCTCCCCCCTCCTGTCATCATTCACAAACAAAACCCCCCCATGACAGAACCCCCTAAATTTCCATAATGACATCATCAGAGTCGTTAAACCCCCCCCCCCCCCCTATTTCATGTTAAAACTTTGATTTTTGGTTTTTTAATTTGCAATCATTTTTGAAATTTTTATATTAAGTCAGTGAAAACACAGTATGTATTTCACCAAATTTCTGAATCAGAATTTTGACTTTAAAATATTTCTTCTGATTTTGTAAAATTCTGATAAAATTTTCAAAAGAAATCAAAAATTTCAAAAAATCCTATAAATCCTGAAAATTTTTGATGACATCATCATTGGCCAAACCCCTCGCCATCAATCGTTATCATTTGGAAACCACCTCCCCCTCTGGGTGATGACGTCATATGTAAACGACCACTTAGCTCTTTGGGATCAAGTCCCCCGAAATATCTTAAAGTTAGATTAGTATTATATATTAAGAACCGTTCAAGAACTGCTTAAGAACCGCAAATACAATAGCTGAGTCGAGTTAATTTGTATTTCAATTGATGCTCAGAACCGCGCTTTATGACCGGTTAAGAACAGCTTAAGAACCGTTCAAGGTGGTATGTACGGGTGACGCCCACATAGCGGAACAACGCCTGCATGCAGAGATTCTTCGCCGGTCCTTGGCAGTTCTTAGCATCGATTAAATCACAATTTATTCGACTTACCTTTTGTATTTGCGGTTCTTAAACGGTTCTTAAGCGGTTCTTCAACGGAGCCCGGAGGAGGAAACTATGAACCACTTCATCGGACAATGTCCAATGTGGTTCAATAGAAGGGGTCGCTTTTTCAACTGCTATTACTCAAGCGTCTCTGAGATAGCCGACCGTTTTCCTCTACGGAAAATAGTTGGCTATATTTGTTCCACAAATCGCTTCAACCAACAATGATTGGCAAAGCTAATAGTGGAACCTTCAGAGCTAGCTTAACTTTTAAAAAATACATGACCGGGGAGAGCAAAAGGCCGCTATGGCCTTATCTCATCGTAGCACTCTCTTAGTGCCATATCCCCCTACAAAGAAGAAGAAGGTTCTTAAACGGTCTTTCGACTGTTCTTTAACGTTTTTAAGCCGTCTTTACGCGGTTCTTAAGCTGTTCTTAAGCGGTTCTTAAACAGTCGTTCGACGTTAGCTGGCTCTAAGTGGTTCTGAAGCGGTTCTTGAACGGTTCTTAAGCAGTTCTTCAGCGGTTCTTAAACGGTCGTCCGTCGGTTTTAGCCGGCTCTAAGCGGTAGTTAAGCGGTTCTCAAACCTGTTCTTTAAGCACTCGAGAAAGTAGCCTATGAACTTCAAAATCCTACAAAATAAATTTTATTTAACATTAATAGGCTAAAATAAAGTTTTTATAGTCTGTGTGACAACTGCCTATTAGTATTAGTGCTTATTGTCGCCTATATTATTGTGCAATGAGACACATCCATATCTAGATCTAAGTGATTGTTGTAAACCTAAGTTCCTTTTTCAGCCGATATTTATATATCATTTGTAAAGTATAAACTAAAATTGCTCCTACGTATTACTTTTCTTATCCGCTTTATAAGTTTAAAATTTTATAAACAGTATATTTGCGACAGAGATAATCTCCGATTCTCTGTATATCTGCTGCAGCTTCTTGCAAATGGCCGATAGTGACTGCTGTAGAAGAGTATGTTTGTAGGTGACATGTTTGTAGGTGACATGTTTGTAGGTGACATGTTTGTATGTGACATGTTTGTATGTGACATGTTTGTATGTGACATGTTTGTATGTGAGATGTTTGTATGTGACACGTTTGTACGTGCCACCAAGTACTCTAGACCCAGTATATAGGGTTATTAAATTTCAGGTCATCTCATTCTCTTAAGCCGAAATTCCGTTTCTGTCTATTCTAGTATATAACCATTAATCAATACAGAGGGACCACGCGTTAATTGTAAAAAAAGAGATTCCGTTTTCCCATCATTGCTTCATGATCAATTTCTATGTTTCCGTGGAAAATTTATATAGATCCTCGTTCGGGATCGCTGCTGTGCCGCGTGACTGAGAGGACGTAGAGAAATTTTTTAAAAATGTATTTTTAAGCATATTTGTAAATAATTAAAGCTCAATTTGGGTTTGTATTTGACAGAAATAGGAAATTCAACATTACTGAGTTCTGCATCCGAATACTAAAATTGAAGCTATACTAATCATCCTCAACTAAAAATAGAAAAACGAGTACTTAAAACAATTCTGAATGACCGCCTCTGAAACTCAATTCCATTGCCAAATTGCCCCTAAGTCTTTGACTACTTTCGTCTTTCTTAAATTGCAAAAATTTTTAAACTTTTTTTCGAGTCGGCGAGTCCTGAAACTGCGCTAACAATTTGTCCTGGCGAGTACAGTGACAAACTTTTGACGCTAGGCCTCTTAATTTTAGTTGCGAAATTACTCCTCAAACTTGTCATGCTTTTTGACGTCCTGCCCCAGAACATCGTGGCCCAGAACGTTGTGCCCCAGAGATTTTGCCCCCGTGACGTTGTGCCCCACAACCTTGGTCCCGACTGACCCCCTGCCCCAGTGCACTATGCCCCAGGAATTGTGCCCCAGTGACGTCGTGGCAACCTTGGGCCCCAGAGCATTTGGCCCTGCACTGTTTTCCTGCCCCAGAACGCTGTGCCCCACCATGTAATTGTAGGCTGTAGATTCAAGTTGCCCCAGTGCAAATGACGTTACGCGGTACGCCACAGGTCAGTTACTGAACTATATGATTTATTATTCTCTATAGCCTCATAAGGTGTTAATTTAACAAAAAAACCTGCTGGGTTTTTATAAAGATAAAAATGTGGCTGTTTGACTACTGGTGAACGTGACTAGATTTCTAATAGTAATCTAGTGCTTTAACGGTTATCGATCTTAAGATAAGCTAATGGCACGGTAAAAAAACGGTAAATAAGACGGTAAATAAAACGGTAAATAAAACGGTAAATAAAACGGAGAGGCACGGTAAATTCAATCGTAAATCACAGTATAGTACACATTAGCTTCGAGTGTTTAACTAGTAAATTTGTACGCTTAATTAATAGAAATAAGAATTTCGCTCAACAACTGACCGTTTTTTAGTGTTTTAGATATATTACGATAGCTCGGGGCCGCGGTTACTACTTACTACCTATGTATCTACCATCTCCTTTTCATGATCGTATCGCAAATATTTATCAGAGCGAATTTTATGAGGACAAGAAAACCGCACGTCGTTTTTACGCAATTAGTTATTCACATATCATGTTTAGTCAAGCCAGTTCCCTTGATTTGTAACATCAAAAACATGATCAAATAAAACAAAATTCGAAGATTGACGGGCCTGCGGAAAGTTTTTTATTTGACTCGGGCCACGTCCAAACTTTTTACCTATATTAGATGCTGTACTTAATTGCAACTTTTCCTACCATCCTAATTTTTCTCGCTACGTAAGACTAAGTCATCTTGCCACCAAATTCCCTATTGTATGCCGCTTCGATTTTCCAAAATTTCTCATTACAACCAAAGTTATCGCTTTTGAAAGTTTTGCGACTAAGTCATAAAAACCAAAGAAAAGAGATCGAAAGTAATGCGTGGCGTGATTGTGAACGTTTAACTGGATTGCACGTGCATTTCCGCTAGTTTATAGTGACCGTACAACAGCCTGAAATCGAGCAAATGGACGCCTTTTTTGAAATTCTGTTTTTCTTCATTTTTCCAACTTCACAAAATATTTAAAGAGGATCTAAGGCCTTTATAATGTACACTGGTTAAGGTCAGCAGGGCAAGAGTTTGTGTGGCGAGATGTTACACTTACAGGGGCTTTATTCCTGGGGTATCCGTATATTGCGTATTAGGGCAGGGGGTCAGTGGGGCCCAAGGTTGTAGGGCACGATGTTGTGGACTTGTGGGGCACGACATCTCTGGGCACGATGTTCTGGGTCAGGATGATGGGAATCTAAACTGTTCCTATAGTCAAAGTCGAATTTCATTAATTTGTTCGACTTTGCCTTTTGTATTTGCGCGGCAGTTATTAATCGGTTTGGTTCTTAAAGCGGTTCTTGAGCGGTTCTTAAGTGGTTTTCAAACGGTCGTTCGATGGTTCTTAGCCGGCTCTTAGTGATTCTTAAGCGGTGCTTACAAGCGATTCTTAAGCGGCTCTTAATTTAAGCTGTTCTTTATCGGTTCTTGCGAACGGTTCTTGAACGGTTTTCAAACGATTCTTAAACGATTAAAGAGAATAAGAGACTCGTTAAAGCACTTGAAAAAAATGCCTAAGAACTTCAAAATCCTACAAAATTCTAAAATCAGAGTTTTTGTAGTCTGCGAGGCAACTGCCTAATAGTGCTTTTCGTCGCCTAGTACTAGTAGTAGTGCAATAATTGACGCATCGATATCTAGATCTAAGTGTTTGTTGTGAACCTAAGACCCTTTTTAGCCGATATTTATATGTTTTTCGCTACTGTATAAACTAAAATTGCTCCCACATAGCACTTATTATGATCAACGGCCGATACTATCACGGGAGCCGCTTTACAGGTTTAAAATTTGATGAGCGGTGTTTGCGACAGAAATAATTTCAGATTCTCTGTATATCTACTGCAGCTTCGCTCACATGGCCGATAGTAGCTGCAAAGTATTTGTAGAAGAGTATGTGACATAGAATTAAAGAGAATGCGACAAGAGCTATAGGAAGGAATGTATGGAAAGGAATGTATGTGACCTCTTTGTAGGCGATTTCAATTCTAAGGATTTACTTTTCTCCCCTCCAGGATATAATCGAGAGAACCAACGACTTTTAATATAATTATGGATAGACATTAGGATTACGGATAATTGATCAGCCCGCATAAATCCTGCAGTTAATCTGCCAGTAAACAACATTACTACGGGTAAAATTCAAATATTTTATCCCCAAAAGCGACAGTTCAATTCTTTATCATCTATAACTACAAGCAAGACCAGATCGTGCCTATATAAGTATTTCACTGCGTCTGTCCGCGGTATTAACTGAATGATCGGATAATTGTCTATGAGTCGCATCAGAAGCTAAGTTCACAATATTTTTGCTATTCTCTTCTTGACTCGAGTGAAAGACAAAAGATTTTAATGTGCATTATATATACAAAACAAATGTGTATATATATACAAAACAAATGTGTGTATATACTTATATATACAAAAATATATTCATAACTAAAGGTCTAAACAACAGATAACTAAAAAATTAACAACGCCGTTGCCTAATCTTTCTCACTGTCATTAAGTAAATCTTTATCAAATTGTAGTCTTCTCCATAAAACTTTATTGGAGGCAAGATTCCTTGAATATGTAAGATCACTTAAATTATTTAAGAAAATTTTAAGGTCTTTGAGGTCACATTTAATCAACGAACTCGCCCTGGGTACTGCAAAAACAAACGAGCAATACTTATAGGCTGGACCATCACTTGTCCTAACATTCTCCATCGATTTCTGTCCTAGACTCCTAGCTGATAATTATGGTACAACATTACAGCGTCTATACAAGTTTAACATTGGAAATTATATTAGGATATCTTTTTTATCGAAAACTTTTCAAAATATTACAGCAATTAATTATGATTATTGTTGTTCAAAATTTCTGATTTTTACGTTCTTGCGACAAGAAAAACGAGCTCGTTTCAGGCAATGTGAGTCGACGTTTCAATGTTCATACTACATCATATTCATGTTTTTAGTAAAGGTATTTAATTTGTAGTGTTGAAATAGTGGTGAGCAGATTTTCGCGCTGCTTATTTAAATTTAGCTTATAATTAATTGTGACTCCCAAATTTTTTTTTCGTTTTCTGCATATTCTAGAAGATTTTCCCCCTAGTTGATAATAAAACTTTGTGAAAAGAAGCATTTCCAGAGTTGATGGCTTGCAGCCAATGGATAAGACTCTAAACTTTTTAGGGTGGAAACTCATTTTGTTTGCACAACATTTTTCCTTAGCCTCTTTGGTAAAGAACCAGAATTGTAAGACAAGGCAAAAAGTGTACTAAAAGGAAAAGCCAAGCTAGAGGCACGATTCTTAAAATTTTTCCATGAATACCATCTGGTACACAGGCATTGTTGGATTTAATAGTGGCCAGGAAAATGCATCTTCTAGTGGGGCTAAAGTAAATATCAAACAGATGATCAAAAGTCCAGTCTAGATCATTATCTTAGATTTAACATGGGACCAAAGTTTTATAGTGATGAGTGCAGGGTGGTCTGAGTTATACAAATTATCCCTCATCTTCTCATTACAGATATTCTTAAACTGGCGTCCCCTTTAATATCTACATCTTTACTTGGATTTCCTTTAAGTCGAGAATAAGCGTGTTCTTTATTTCTATACGCCACGAAGCACTCAGAGTCAAACCATGGAGCACTGAAATCGTCACTGACATTAATTGTCGGAATATGCTTGTCAACCAGAGTAGACAATATTTCCATGCAGATTCAGGCTCCCTATTATCTATGATACAGCTCCATGGCACAGCCCTGTGGTCTTCATTTAAACGACACCAATCAGTTTCTTTTAAATAAAGAATCTTACCTTTCTATGGCTTAGTAATCCTGGTGGCTACCTTAATCTTGAACTCTATTGGGGAATGATCTGACCTGATTAGACTACCCAAAATATCCACCTTGACATCAGTGATAAGTTCTACCTCATGGTTACTTAGTAGAATGTCAAGGGTCCTACCTTTTATTTGAGTGGATTCTCAGATGCACTGCAGTAACCCTAATTCTGAAATAATATAATTCAAAATATTTCTAAGATGACTTCGATGGACAATATCAAGTTTTTCTAATACTGCCTAAGACGCAGCCCAGCAGCTTGAGATACACATTATAACTGAAACTTTACTAAAGCTTCATACAGTAAAAGTCGTTTGTAATGTAAATTAAATCCTTTGTCTTTCACTGGAGTCAAGAAGAGAATAGCAAAAACATTGTGAACTAAACTCTAAAAACAAGAATAAGTTATTTTCCAAAGTTTGGTTTTACAACACCTTATTTATCTTCAAAATGTGGGGTCGCTCATTAGTTATCTCTCTAAGTTGTTTGGCCCTGAGGACACAAAGCTTCGCAAATAGCATACGAAAAACTTCAACTTACGACAGTCATAAGACAAATAAAGAGATTTTGACTTTTGAAATTATCAGTATCGGCCATCGAGATCACCGTTAATTTCTGCATTAAAATGATGGTCCACTCTTTCTTCTATCTCAATGTTTAGGAGGCGAGTGTTTCACTCTGGGGGGGGGGGGGGCAACTCAGAAAACTCTAAAAAATTCTATATAAATTTTGGGAATTTTAGGGTCCCTTATTTTGGACCTTTTCAGTTGCATTATACAGTAAAATCTTTGAATCTACCACGTGTTGAGCACTAAATGCATTTTATAATGATTTTCAAATGGTTTTTTGATCAAATTTGGAAAGTTTGATTTTTAACTCTGTATCAATTTTTGGAAATTTTAGGGCTATATTGAGGTTTTTAGATATAGAATTTTGACTTATTTTAGACTTTTTCAGATGCATTATACAGAAATTTTCAAAAATTCATCGCATGGCACTATGTGTTCAACACTAAATGCCTCTTACAATGATTTTCCTATGGTTTTTGATCAATTTGGGAAAATTTAACCATAACTCTAAAAAACTCTATTTTGGAATTTTAGGGTCCCTATTGAGTATTTTTGAGTGCCCCCCCCCTCACTCTGCTCAATGTTTAGGAGGCGAGGGTTTCACCCTGATGACATAGAATTTGTCAAGAATCTCTGGTTCCGGCTCGCTGTTCGTCATTAACCAGAACTTGAAGTCTTCCATACGGGCCCAGAACTTCTTTTCCTCGTACTCAGGTCCGTCCTCCTGCATTTAGAAAATTGTACATTTGGTTGTACATTTGGTTGTACATTTGGTTGTACATTTGGTTGTACATTTGGTTGTACATTTGGTTGTACATTTGGTTGTACATTTGGTTGTACATTTGGTTGTACATTTGGTTGTACATTTGGTTGTACATTTGGTTGTACATTTGGTTGTACATTTGGTTATACATTCAGTTGTACATTTGGTTGTACATTTGGTTGTACATTTGGTTGTACAATTTATTCGGTTTTTTGTACATTGAACACTGCATATATTTGCAGAATATTAAAAAACGAAATTTCACATGATCATAGCATTCTTTGACAAGATCTCATCGCAACAATAAAGACCCCCACCGGCTTAGTTAGCATGTTGAATTTCTCCTCAGTAACCAGAGTCTTATCTAATATCCAGTCTAACAGCCCTTCTTTTATCTCGTCAAACCTGCCCTGAAGTTTTCTTAAAATTATTTGTTGTAGTTATTTATCATAGCTATTTACTGTGACTATAGTTTACGTGTAGTTCTTTCTGCTGACTTCCATATCTAAAGATCAAAAGGAGGAAAAATTCACGACTCTTAACAACAAAAAATCTTATTCTTAAAAAATTCTGATCATTTTGATTAAATTGCTGCGTTCGCAACTGAAAATCTATACAACAAAGTGAGCGTGAAAGTGAAACAGAAAGTGAGTATGATAGTGAAACAGAAAGTGAGCGTGAAAGTGAAACAGAAAGTGAGTGTGAAAGTGAAACAGAAAGTGAACGTTAAAGTGAAACAGAAAGTGAGCGTGAAAGTGAAACAGAAAGTGAAACAGAAAGACAACAAATGTGAACCTTTATCACGTGGAACATGTCACATCCCATCATGTCGATGACTAACGGTTTACCGTACCTCACAGCTCCCAGCAAAGCGATCCTGCAGGGGCAGATCGAAATTATTAGACAATGTAGTTCATGGTGTAAAAACGTAGTAGCAAATTGAAGTATAGTACTACCCTATTTACTGTGTCCTTCGATTTACCGGGCCTTCTCCCTTCCCCCGATTTACCGGGCCTTCTCCCTTCCCCCGAGAGGCCCGGTAAAAGTGGTTTTACTGCACTTCAATTCGCTAATACGTTTCTACAACATGTACTACATAATCTGATAATGGTGTAGAAACGTAGTAGCAAATTGAAGCATACAGTAGAAACCTTACATGTGGGGAGGAGACACAAATTTGTTTTTTGATATGGTGCTTTTACTGCATCGATTGACCACCAGATGTCAGAAAAGGTTCGACGCAAATTCAACCTGAGCGTTACAAACTGTTCGAACGTTTCTAAACTTCTAGATAGTTTGGCTGGCGAGCGTTGCTAATTGTTGAGCCGCAAGGATTATGCAGTTAAAAACATAGCGTGTTAAGCGTGAAACAAAGCGTGTTGAATGTGAAACACAGCGTGTTAAATGTGAATCACAGCGTGTTAAATGTGAATCGCACCTCATACGTTCCGGTTCCATGTTGGAGGGGTTGACGGAGTTGAGGTAGTTGGTATCGCTGTACCGGACAAATATAGAGGCTTGTCCTGTCTCGTCTATTATCAGGGGCCATCTGCGGGTAACTCAATTACTTGAGGACAATTATGCGGTGGGTAGAATCGGGGTAAAAAGAAATGATTTTCAAGAAGACGGTACCAGTACAATTCATGTTAAAACATTACAAGTAAAATCAGAATAAAACACAGTTTGTTTGTCAGTTTGTTTGTCAGTTCGTTTGTCAGTTTGTTTGTCAGTTTGTTTGTCCGTTTGTTTGTCAGTTTGTTTTATACCTGCCGTCCTCTGACATTCTATTTCCGACGTCCCGAATCAAGACATCCTCCAGCTCCTTGACCACGATCTGTACCCCCACAGGTTGTGCTTCTTCTTTCTGAAATACATACTTTATATATCTTTGTAAATTATATCTTTGTAAATTATATCTTTTCTTCCTCCAAAATTTTCTTAGTTGCAGTGAAGACTGAAGGGTTACGTCTGGCTCCTCATTGGTTAATCATTGTCACGTGATGCAAAAAATTCCGGCTTCTCCCCAAGCATTCTCTTCAAGATTACGAAGAGATTTTCTTCTTCAGGAGTCCTGGTCTCTCTGTTTGAGGGTAAAGAAACGATCGCCTGAACGAGATTATACTGACTGCTGGAGATTTGCGTATGGGACATCAAGCTACGTCCAGAAGATCTGTATGTTAACAGATAGTGGATTCGACTTTTCAAACACTGGGTACTAACGTAAAGTGTTAGCATGAGGAGCAGAATAAGTCAGGAACTTGAAGTTTGGTCACACTGGTGTTCAACCTGGAGTTTCTTAATGATGACTGCTAAGCTCTACCGCAATGGCCAGCTCCTGGGATTTTGAATTCAAAGTTCTCATGAAGATTACATTCACCATAAAAACATTAGACCCTGTCTCAAGCGTTAATAACTAAAAGCAAATGATTCAAACTGATCTACAAAGGCCGATAAAGTTGTCGACAAAGAAGCCTCATTATCGAAAACATCGAAAAAAGATCATACATTCGCTTAGCAAACGGCTCCAATACTATGACATAGTCAATGTATACACGTGTATAATTACACACGTGTATAATTACCAATGGTTCTGCGATCTTTAACTCATCCAGCTTTGGAGTTTCTGTCGCCGGTCCAACTTTCTTGCTGGGGGGCACTTTCTTAGCCACCCTGCTTTTAGCACCAGTTATAGGGACGGTCTTCACCACATTTCGTTTTGGGTTGGAAGTTTTCTTTAAAGCTGACTTTGAGCTAGACATGGCTGCGTCCACTTTCAGGTCAATAAATCAGCAAAAATTTCAGTTGGGAATTTAAGAAAGGTTACCTAAAATGGTGTAAAATTATACGTGAAACAACACGAAGACAACATTAGACCGTGATCTAATCGGAGCAAGTCGATCAAAATGTGAGGTAAGACACTAATTTGGTAATTTAGAATTAAGCGATGTACAGCGGTAACCATAGAAACTGTGATATAACGTAATAGAACTGCAATGTTCATTCACTGGTTGTCGTTGAAAGATTCACCGAGAGTATGACATTGGCAAGTTTCCAAGATAAAGCTGAGCAACTACAACTACACAGATTTATATCTTTATCGCAAGCTGTGTCATTATAGATCGAAATCTGTCTATAACACTGAGATCAGCAGAAGTCAAGTTTAATGAGTTATTGGCATGCAGGAGTTTTCGTGCGCTGGGTCGACTTTGACCAAGCAGTCTGGCTTCTAACCACAACAAACTATAGCATTTATTGTTTTGAGTTTAAATCAGAAACATTCTCTTGCATAAAAAAGAAGACTAAGATAATTTAGATAGCGAACTTTTCTAACTATTACCTCTTTCTTCTCCTCTCTCAACTGTAGTCGTAACAGCTGGAGCGCTCTCCTGGAATCATCTACCTTAACTTTCAGGACAGTAACCAAATCCTCGGCATCGTGTACTGTTTGTAGCGTCACCTGATGAATTAGAGGGTTTGAAGTTTGGGAAGTTTAGAACTAGGAAGATAGAAAGTAGTTGGTTGCCTACGTTTTCATTCAGAAAAGTATGAAAAAGTAAGAACTGAGCATTTCAACAAAACTAGTCGATTTTTATACAACTTTCGTGTTTTCTGTTTATTTGCTATTATGCTATACCATGTAAGCGTGCCGCCAGGAGTCGTTGAAGGTTGACAGTCAAATTGTCTATGCGCGCGCGCATTAATTAATATTCACTAGCTGCTCAAAAAGCAATTTATCTTCAAGTTTTCAATGCGGCTTACGTAACATAAATAAAAAAAGTGAGACAGGCCTACCGCATGCTTCGTATTTCAACCTAAACATTAAAACTAACTACTAAGCAACGGGTAACCCAATGTAGAACATTTATTCATTATACGTTTAACATCTAAAATGGTTCAAATACTAAGATTATCTGTACCCCACTTGACGTATATCAATGCTTAGATACCAACTTAATCAGTTGTTCTGAACTTGACTGTGATATAACTCTACATGCGAGAAAATGACATACCTCTACATGCGAGAAAATGACATACCTCTACATGCGTTCCCTTAAGCACACACATGTCGTGTTCATAGATCCGCTTGTTCAGCTCATCGTACGCGTGCATCAGCTGCTTCTCCACTTGTTTGAACTCTTCCTCCGCTGCGTTTATCTGGTCCTGGATCGCATCGCACTTCAACTGAGCGTACTCTGCTTGTGCATTTGCTGCAAAATTGCACTTTTTAGCTCAATCTTAGATCCTTCTGCATAAGGGAAAACAATTTCACACTCAGGGAGTGGAATGTGGTTGAATAGGAGATTAGGAGAATATGAAATAACTGAAAGGAAGAATGTGGTTGTATAAGAAAATATGAAATAACTGAAAGGAAGAATGTGGTTGAATAGGAGAATATGAAATAACTGAAAGGAAGAATGTGGTTGAATATGAGAATATGAAATAACTGAAAGGAAGAATGTGGTTGTATACGAAAATATGAAATTACTGAAAGGAAGAATCTGGTTGTATACGAAAATATGAAATAAATGAAAGAAAGAAAGTGGTTGAATTGGAAAATATGAAATAACTGAAAGGAAGAATGTGGTTGTATACGAAAATTTGAATTTACTGAAAGGAAGAATGTGGTTGTATACGAAAATATGAAATATTTACTGAAAGGAAGAAGGTGGTTAAATAAGATAATATGAAATAACTGAAAGGAGAATGTGGTTAAATAAGGAGATATGAAATAACTGAAAGGATGAATGTGGTTGAATAAGAAAATATCCGGAATAACTGAAAGGAAGAATGTGGTTGAATAGGAAAATACGAAATAACTGAAAGGAAGAATGAGGTTAAATAAGAAAATATGAAATAACTAAAAGACAGAATGTGGTTAAATAAGAAAATATGAAATAACTGAAAGGAAGAATGTGGTTAAATAAGAAAATATGAAATAACTGAAAGGAAGAATGTGGTTAAATAAGGAAATTTGAAATAACTGAAAGGAAGAATGTGGTTGAATAATAAAATATGAAATAACTGAAAGGAAGAATGTGGTTAAATAAGGAAATATGAAATAACTGAAAGGAAGAAACCTCGTTTTTCCTGTTCAAGCTGGAGATTACTCAGGAGCCTCTCGGTGTCTGATACGTCCCATTCTCTGAGTATCTGTATGTGTGCCATGTCAGTGTGGTTTTTATCAGTTTTGTTATCAGTAACCTTTATTAACTTTAACAAGTCTCATTACAAATTTAAGCAATTGTTTTACTTTATCAAGTACCTAATCAATGTCTTATTACAAAGTAGAACAATTGTATCACCTCTTTGATGATGGGATTAGTGGATATGTCGCCAGCCGAACACCCGTCGTCAGCACGAAGACGCGGGTCGGCGCCGCATTGCAAGCACATCTGTACTGCTTCCACGTGTCCGGCGAAGGCTGCGCGGTAAAGCGGGGATCGTCCGTATCTTCCGATACTGTTCGGGTTAGCTCCTTGGGATACGAGCCACTCTATTACCTGAGTTAGATACATGATTATGTTGTGGGTAATCATACATTGATAACCTGGATCATTCCTTAAATATTTTCCAAAATTGAAAACAGGTTTTAGTAAGAGATCATAAGTCACATAAGTAACAATTTATACCTAGCATCACGATCAAATTGCCAGGCCCTAGATATGTGAGTTTGGATCTTTTCCGAGTACTTTTACCTGTATAACTGTATAAGAAACTTATTGTCTAGTGATAAGCCGAAACTAGCCTCTGAGCCGCTCCATCAACTACAATAGACTGGCATCTAAGTCCAACACAAAATACCAGTATATGTTCTTCAGATCAAACATAAACTTGCTGCAATGTAGAATTAATAAAGATAAAATCTACACCTCTGAGGCTCCACCGGCTGCTGCCTCTGACATTGGTGTGTACTCGTTCGCATCCGTACATTCCAAGAGCTCCATAGTTTTTCTGGCAAGTTTTGTAGGATGTATACCTGCTTCTCCCGCACTCTTTTCCCACTCAATCTTAGCCTGGGCAACAACAGGCTCAATTCTTTACACTCAAGTCAATATGTTCGTTTAATACGTCCTCTTGATCTAATAACCTAGTTTAGATGTTGGACAGAATGAACGGAAAGAAAGTTTTAAACATGGAATATCTTTACTTGGCGTTATCATATATATATTATATATTGCTTTAAGAGTTTATTTCGACTATCGTACTTGACGTAATTAACAATTTGTAAGATAATTCACCGGACTTTATATTGGAATCGTAAATTAGATGAAAAATCTTTACAGTAAAACTCTACCTCTTGTAAGATCTGTTGGATGTCCCCCAGTTCTCCATCAAAAGCATTTTCCAGCATCATCTTCATTCTCTTCAGATGCGCCTAAAATAATAATAATTGTGCAATTTATAACACTGCTCTAAAGTTAAAAACTTATACTCAGCGGTGTAAAACACTAACTAATAGTAATCTAAGATAATAGGAAAGCCCTAAAAATGAGAATCACAGTGGAAAACAATCATACCCTCCACGCAAGCTATGATAAAAGTTTATCTAACTCGTGATCTTGCAATTTAAACAAATAAGTTTCCAGATTTCTCTTAAAAATATCAACAGCATCTGATGATGTGAGTGTTGTGGGGAGATTGTTGAAGATTTTAGGACCAATGTAGCTAAAACTTCTACGACTTGATGCTGATATAAATTGTGGAACAATAAGCTTGAGTGTGTGTCCATGGTGTGCATATCGAAACATGTCCTTTAAATAATCAGCTTAAGAAAATGTTGAGGAAAACATCTCGTCAAAAATCAATATTTTAGTGTCAAGTCATGGCATATTCCTTCCCTTAACTAATCTATATTTCTGGTTTTAATTTAACTTTTTTCTGTATGACTAAGAAATGCAATCTTTTAGGGAACTATTTACTAGTATCTGATGCTACCACAAATAGTAATATTTCGCAACTGACCTTTCTTTCCCGTTCTTGTTTCAACCATTTCTCATGTTCTCGGTCTTCTCGCTCCTTTTCCAGCTTGATAACCTTCAGCCAGGCTGCTCTTTCTGCCTGTAGAGTTAACATTAGATCTGATTCCAAACTGGGTGCGAGTGTTTCACTCTTTCTGAATTGAATTGTCTAAAGGCATCGGAGAAAGGGCCGATGCCCCTATAGTTTTGTTGGATTCCAGGACTTTATAGCTAAATGACTATTTAGCTAAGCAGGTCTTATCAGCTAAATTATATTTTAGCTACATAGTCCCCGGATCGGACCATATAGCTTATATGTTACCTGTTCCATTTTTAGCTAAATCGTCCTCTTTTCGGACTATATAGCTACTAGACCACTAAGCTAAACATTTCATTTGGAATTTTATCATATTTAATTCACAGATTCGTCTGTTCAACGCATCTGTTATAGTAGGTGTTCTCCTTGTGCTGTCTGTTCTTTGTATACCGGTATTCGTCAGTTACTGCGTTGAGAGCTTCTCTCTTTCCAGCAACAAAGGTGAAAGAAGTTAAATCAATTATTGAGGACGATAAATATAATATTTTGGGAATACTACTGCTTAAATATGTTTCACATCTTCAGAGTTTGGGTTATAGCATTGTGATTACTTGCTGTACTATCGGCTCGTCAGATCGCGAGTGAAGGCATTTTGATTCCATGTTGCGTCAGATCGCATCGTCAAAGTCATGACATTTTGATTCCGGGTTGCAACGTCTGGTCACATTGTCAAAGTCAAGGCATTTTGATTACGAGTTGCAACTTCTGAACGAATCGTCAGAGTCAAGGCATTTTGAATTTCGATTCCGTGCTGCAACGTCAGATGGTTGATCAAGCGTAGAGGATCGCATTGCAAGACCAATGCAATAATCTGCAAGCGAAAAACGATCTAGAATAACCCCTAACAGTCCTAATAAGCCCTTACTTTTCTTCAAGCTATACGATAACAGCAAGGCTGAAGGGATATTTAGCTAAAAGGCTGAGTCGGGGTTAACACACGATGTTAATACAATAAGAGGCTCCAGATCACATGTCTCCATACTCCATATTTATTTACTCTTATACAGTAGAGTAGAGGAGATCATATTTAACTAAATGGTCTGCGAATCGGACCACATGGCTAAAGAACCATTTAGCTAAATTTAGCTAAAAATTCCGTTAGCTATTTAGTACTTTAGCTATAAAGTCCGCCTACCTTTTTGATTGTTGCAGGTGCAAAAAATTCTATTTCACCCTAATTCATGAAAATTAACTAAGTGACTTATTTCACCATAATTTTGGCTTCATTTATCCTGCCCTGCACTTAGTAATAATATCGACTAAGCATGTCTGGCAGTCTCCAAGAAGCCTGACACTTCCACCGGTTGAATTTCACGGGTTGAATTCTACGGGTCATTTTTATTTCTGTTATAGTTTTTTTAGATTTAAGAGCAGAACAAAGGAATTAAAATGATATTTAGGTTAGATTTAATTGGTTCAATATATTTATATGACCACATTGGATCCGACACATTTAGAAACAAATTTCCTGGGTCCTGGTAAAATGGGCACTGGTTCAATGTTAAGTGGCACAGTATTAGCAGCAAACTGTGTCAAGGTCATGGTAAGTGTCTACACCCCCTTCCCATTTTCACGTGGTGTGATTATGATATATATTTACCTCTTCCATAAGTCGATCCATTTCTTCCTTTTTCTTTTTAGCATCTTCTTCAATTTTTCTCTGCCTATAACCTCGATAAGCTTTTTGAATTATAATAGCTGATTTGATTTCTTGATCAGTCCACTTCGGCTTCTCTGGCTTTTTCTGAAATCATATTAACTTTCTTCTTGATAAAAGGTTGCCTATTGATAAGAGGATAGATACTGAACAACAGGACTGTTTAATTGCTTTGCAATATAATTCTTTTTTACAAGAAATTACTTAATTTTATAAACATAATGTTAACCTTTGTGACAGGTTTTGCCCCTCCTCTTGCTCCCCTAGCAGCACCCCTGGACCCTCTAACTGCAGTTTTCCCCCTAGATGCAGGTTGCCCACGCCCTACTGCAGCTGCTCCCCTTTTTGAAGCAGCACCTCTGGTTACTTTTGGTGGCATGATTTGATGACCTAAGTTTACATTCCGCTAGAAGAAGTAAGAATGTTGAAAACACTTGTGCAGTAACAGCCTTTGCCCCAGTAATGGGCCTGTTAACAGGTCATTCACTTCTATAATTTCCTTTAAATCACCAGGGCTGAAATGTGTAGGCATTTAGCAACTGTAGGTTATTAATCTACCACCCAGCATGCTGTGAAATCTGGTCGTTAAGTTTTTCAGAATTAGGCTACACCTTATGTTAAATGCAGATTTTCAGCTGCAGGGTGTTCCAGCAGCGGCATAATTATGCCCCAGCAGCCCCGGCTATGCTGGACAGCGTAGTCATAAGCGGGCACAAAATAATCTTAAAAGCATGGGACAATTTTGCAACATCAACTGTGCGACTAACAAAATCTCGTGTTTGGTTTAATAACTTGATTATTTATTTATATTCCTCTCAAAGTGGCATAGATTTCACAATATTGTTGAAAACCTCATGACACTTTTAAAACAACTTTAAAATTAGCACCAGCGGTTTATTAAGAGCTGAGAAAACAGTAAAATATAATGTGAGCTACATGAAATCAGGGCGTTGTAATGTGATCTGAGAAGAGAAACCAGTACGATCTGATGTCATTAAATGTAAGCTGAGAAAACAGGATGGTGTCAAGTAGTAAGCTGAAGAAGTTATATTTTAAGTTTAGAAATAGCATTAAACGTCTAAAAACCTCAAAGCTCTAAGTGTAGCCATTTGAAAACACACACACTCACTAGCAAAAGAGTAAAACTGATAATCTCAAACATTCCGCAGCTGAAAATCGATGCAATACTAAAGGCATTCTCCAGATTTCATGACACAAGGTGGTCCGGGGCGTTTTTTGTGTCATTGTAAAGCATAAAGGGGCAAAGGCGTGCGCGCACGCCTAGTGGTTTGCAGAGTTAGATTGAGCAAAAATTTAGACCTCTCGAATGCACAGTGTTCAAACAGGCGAAGCGGCGCTATTAATAATCAGTAAAGCCTTGGCTAAGAAAAAATTCTCCCAAAATTTTTTCCAAATATTTTTAGGGTGTGGGCCAATGCCCTAATGACCTGTTGGCACGCCTCTAAGACCTACAACATTGCGCGGCTGTTTTCGGGATAGTTATTATGTTTTAAACACAATCTCTTGTTCAATCTGCTTTTTGTCTAGAATACTTGGAACTAGACGAGATCCTCAGAAAAACAAGTATTTTTCAGCAAAACAAGTATTTTTATTTACAGCATTTAAGATCAAACAATATTGTAACTCATTTACAACCCTTCTCAAATCTAAAAGGGTGACGCGCGGACATCTCACCTTATGACGCGCGGCGCGCACGTATGTCCCTAGCGCAAGATTTGCAAAACCAGTACAGCCCACACGCGTACACGCGTGGGCCACATCGGTTCAACAAATGGCGGACGCAAGCGCACGCTCGGCATAGCATGAGGCCGCTCTATGAATTGTCTTTTACATAATGTTTTGAGCATCAAAATTAAATTTATTAACACATTATTTTCTCAAGTTTACAATTTTCAACATTGTAATCGAGTATGATATTTTAAGAATATTTATATAATAAAGAGTTTCAAAACCTCAACACAACAAGTAGACAAATCGATACCCGCTCATCGGGGACATTCGCAGAGACGAACACACCTAGTCCTATAGTTACCTACGGGACACAGTGTCCGTCTCAGCGTGCGCCAAGACCGTGATACGAACTTTGCTATTAAATCAACTTCAAGGTTTCAGTAATTGGCTTATCTTAGACTTGAATTTTCAATCGGGCTCGACCTCGATGANCGGGCACCTGCCCCGCGAGCACAACAGCATATAC
>JH154246.1:151617-181996 GCA_000226015.1 Mnemiopsis leidyi | reverse complement strand
AGTATGTTGAAAGACGTAGTAAAGTCAAATGAACCCGTTTTTCGGAAGTCATTCCATAACCAGGCAGATTTATAAAGAAATTGACAAGAGGGGAAGGGTGTGATCAGTAAGTTGTCCTTCCTATTCGATATATTAAGTAGATAGTACAGTGATACAGGTGTGTGGTACTTAATTATTTTTACTAGTTCCATTAAGCAGCGGTATCTGTAAAGATTTTCTACAGTTAGGAGCTCATGCTTAGTGAAGAGCGGTTTAGTAGATTCTTTTACGTAGAATTCATGGCCTAAACGCTGGCATTTGATTTGCCTTGCTCTTGCACAAGTTCTAAACTTATTAGTATAATGTTCGTAGTTTCCAAAGAGTATCCTAATACATTTCTTTTGAGTCACAAAGAGTGGTTTTAACTGATTGTTGGGAACACCACCCCAGACTGAAATTGCGAAACTTAAATGCGATTCAAAAAGGGAGTAGTACAGCTGCTTGTACAGTGATTCAGGTAAACATTTCTTGATACGGGAAATTCGTCCACAGGCATACTTAATTTTCTGTTCAAAGATAGTATTTGTGGTCTACAACTTAACTTATCGTCAATTATCACTCCTAGAAATTTGGTTTCAGTAACACGAGAAATAATTCGGGAATTAATTGAGAGATTAACGGTTTGGTCATTATCTTTTTGGTTCTGTGAACGTTTGATGACCATATTATCCTATACTATAACAATCAAGTCAAGCTTTGAACTGCTAGAGCAGCAGCTGTGTCCACGAGAGCACATCGGGCTAAATTGTAAATCTATGTTTTTAAAAACATGTCACTCGTCCTTAATGATTCCTTCAAAAAAACAAGTGATTATGGATTATGATGATGAAAACATATTGTCGCGGTGATACCGGCCGACTCTCGCAGCTCGTAAAAACGGTAGACGAATATAATCTCGTGATTGTAGGCTTACAACCTACCGTCATCGCTTCGCGCGCGTCACACCTGCTCCTCGAGCGAAGCGTCACACCTGCTCCTCGAGCGAAGCGTAATGATTCAAAAAAATGATTCAAAAGATTCAAAGAATCGTGGACGCGCATCGCCCGTTAAATCTCGTGAAAAATCTAAAATATAGGTTGTCGCGGTGATACCCGACTCACGCAGCTAAAGCTGAACGTCTATCGTTTCGTTAGAACGGTAGACGGATATCATCTCGTCAACTGAACGTTTCGTTAAAACGGTAAACGGATATAATCTCGTCAAATAAATCTTGGAGCAAGTGTGAAGTGATCGCACGCGCACGCGGAAATAGACACAAAGCTAGAAGAACCCTCCTGTCATTTTATTCCCTTTATTACAATTTCCTTTATTCCCTCTATTCGCTTCAAATGATCAGGGTCGGACGAAGCTGTCAGCAACGCAACGCAAGGCAGATCAAACATTATTGCCTACGACAAAAATTGAAGCAAAACGTAAAATAAGAGCCACGCAGCGCCCGGTAAAATTTTGCAATGGCGGTTCTGCGCGGCGCAACCTGCAACCGCCCAAAAATTTTCGAATTTGAAAATCAAAAATGGCTTTACCTAACCGGGTGCTTACAATCACGCCGCGTGCTGTGGCTGTGACGCGCGCAAACGGGCTCCAGTGAGATGAGAGCAAAAAAGGCCATGGGCTTGCTCTGACCAGCGCGCACCCTCCCGTAATTTTATTTTTGGAGAATAGGGTCAGACAAAGCGGCAGCTTCCGGCGCGTAATACAGATTTTTTCGTTTTTGTACAGCAGCGCGCACTCCCGTCATCTTATTCGCTTCGAATGACGGTCGGACAAAGTCAGACAAAAGTTTTACCATAGGTAAAAATGAAATCTACAGAAATTTGAACGTATGAATTGAAATTGTCACGTTACTGAATTGAATTAGACTTTTAGTCCCTGCTGTTAAGGTTTCAGACAAAATTGAAAATGCATTCGATTTTACTTAAACTTCGATTTATCTGCGAGTTAGTATCTCATATCTGCTAGTTTCAAATCATACTTTCACTATCAGTATCACGGCGACATCGTCGTAAAATCGTCGTATTAGAGATAACGTTATACTATTACTAACATTAAAAATGTTTAACTGTAAGATTGCAAAATGTTTAGGGCATAGGGGGAGTGAAATTCCTGTCAAATTAACACCTAATCAATTCAAAGTTTCTCCTAACTGAACAAATAAAAAGTGGCCTAACCAGCACAATTTCCAGTACTCCAAGCGACTTAATCAAAGCCTCAACTCCTCAACAATTAACATTAAGTTGCTTCTCTACAAATTCTCATTTAGAATTCTTCCGATTGAGCTCATGCTGCTGCCTCATATGAGCAGCCGAAGGTTTAACGAAAGCACTCTTCATGACCTTGAGTGGAATGTTCTTCCCTGACAAAGTCAGACAGTTCACCGCCCGCCGACATGGATCCAATACGAGCGGCAGGGGGATGTCCCGGTTTTCCTCCAGCGTTACCGACATGTGATTGTCCCGGGAGTGGTAGTGCGACTTCTTGCTCGATGTTTTCTGTTCTTCTTCACCCTTTGCTTTCTTGGGGTGTGCTTTTAAGTAGACCGCGTAGTTAGCAGCAATGAACCCTGGGGTTGTTTATTTGAAAACTTGAACGTTAGGGACATCTCCTTGAGCGATTTGATTACGGTTCTTTGATTAGGTAGAGCAGAATTTGCCTTAATCAGGGTGCCGTTTTATTGATTACAATACTTCCAAAACAAAACATTATAAACGAATAGAAAAATCTCATGAAATTATCGTGACCAATTCTATGACTTGATTAATAAATTAATCAATGAATTAATAAATTATCAGTAATAATTAACTATGATGAAAACCCGCAAAAAAACTGAACACACCTGTCATGAAAGCATCTACACCAGCACGATGACACCCGGTGTCTACCACGTCACCATTACTGTGCTTGCTCTTGATGGGCGGTACTTTGCCTTCCGTTTTGTGCTTCTTACTTTTGTGATCGTGGGAGTTTATAGCTTCGTCAACATCGTGTGACTTGCTACACTTTTTACCGTCTTTGCAGTATCCGTGATTCTAAGAAAAGTTGGTGTTATCGAGTTATGGAAATTTATATTCTATTTTTGGAACCAAGCTTTAAAAACATTGGCATATGTTTACTGATTAAGTGCTCAGGTAATCAGACCCAATATTCTATAAATGGAAACGTAGCAGAAACATAATCTTACATGATATTTAAATATAAAAATCTTCGCTAAGAAATAAAAAGGTACAAGATCTCTGAAAAATCTAAACTTACAGCATATGTCTCACAGAGGTCTTTACCCGAGGAGCCACCACAAGCAAAACACTCCACAAGGTTGACCCACTGTTTGATGGCGCGGTGTTCCGAGAAAGAGAGGTTCAGGTGCGGTTTTCCCGCTGCAACAGCGTCTCGCATTCTTTTAGAACTGGGGATGTTGTGGTGAGAAGAAGTCACAGAAGTTATTTTTGCGAGAATAAATTCGTTACTTGAGTCCTCGAACTTGGAAGTCGATGATCTTTAGATGACCATACTAATAGTCATTTCTTGAATTCAGTAAGTACCGTTTTGATGGTTTAAAATGTACCAGAAGAAATGTTTATCTTTAATTGTAACAACGGGAGCTAGTCTATCTAATGTATCCTAGGTCTCCTCCTCCTAATTTTGAGACAAATTACTCCTTAGAGCTTATGCTATCTTCCTAAAATTAGCGTGTTCACAGAGCTTGAATGTCAAATTATTTGAAGTAAAAATCACTAATCAGAAATTGTATCAGAAATTCCGCCAGCTCTCAAAGAAACAGAAATCTAAAAAGAGACACACGTGTTTAGTTATACATAGCACGCCAGAGATACGAGTGACAGACAGCACCGCTCTGGGTTATCTGCTTCATGTCATGGCACGTGATCCTTCTCACGGGGATAACATTCTGAATGACATACATTCAACTCAGTATGATGTCCGCTAATCTCAGTTCTAATCTGTTTCGCGTTGGAACACATGACTAAAGGAAACGTGGCCCGCGTGGAGTGACCAGTATAGAACTACAATAACAATGAAGGAGCAATGGCGATTGCCAATTTCGCTATATTTGGTTTATAACTCGTACGTCAATAAACTACAACATAATCAAACTAATTGTCATAATTGCCGGAAACTGTATTGTTATTTAAAATAAATTCACTCCCAAAGTAATGTAAAAGTACTATAAATGTACTCCCATAGAAGTCAACGGAGAGATTAGTTCTGCTTCGGAATACAGCCCAAAATAAAAACAGCAGGTTTTGACTTTTGGCGATTGACAGTTTTTTTTAGAAAAGTTTTCGCCGACTTGTGACCCTGAGAACAAATAACTAGTTCATCTGTAATCAGGACAGTTTTTCAATTAGTTATTCAACCAGTTAATTAACAATTGAATGATTCCGTGATTAGTTTTGTCATTTTTCTCAAGTTCTCTCATCCAATCTTCTTGGAAATAATTTGCTAATCTTAAATAAATCAACAGATTTCACCCCACATCTTTTGAGAGAAAACATTTGGGTAGCTTTTAAAGTTCCTTTAAGAATCTTTTGTGGTAAAATTTTAGAAGGAGGGGGTTTTGTCCATGACTACGTTTGATTACAAAATTTTTGTTTACGTAATATTAAATCAAAGGGTTCCCGTCGTCCCGACCCTAACCCTAACTCTAACCCTAACTCTAACAACGAAGTTGTCTGTTGTGGAGCAGGACGTCAATAGGGCAAAATCTCTGGGTTACAACGTTTTGGGGCGCGATGTTCTGGGGCAGGACGTCGGCCACCCAAGGAACTGCCCGGATAAAAGTTTAAAATATTATTTCGTCTGTTGAATCAAGATGGTCCAACCCTGTTTCCACTCATCTGTCCAGCTATCGCACTACTTAAATGAACACTGGTCTTATCAGCACCGACTCTCCGTCTGAGAGCACTACCTGCTCCGAACACAAGACCCTTTACAAACTCTCCAAACCTCCGATTGGTCAGGGTGTAGAGGTAGGGGTTCACACAGGAGTTTAGGAAAATGCAGTGGAAGGCGACAAGCTCGAAAACTAGAGAAAGGTGAGGAGTTTTAGCTTTGAGGAAGGTGTACGCTACGTACGGAGCCCAGGTAATGGTGACCGTGACAGAAAGAGAGAGGATGGTGAGGAGACCGCGATAATTGATGGATCTGGAGGGGTTACTGAGACGAAAAGAGTTTTGGACAGCGATCACGCAAAGTGTGATGTTACACACTGTGATGACAAACAGCGGCAGGATAACAATAACTCCCAAACCAAGAAACAGAGAAATCGTTGCTGTTTTGTCGGTCGTCAGATAAATAGTGGATATACAGCGTCCTGCTGAGGCTGTGAACACAGAATCAGATCCATTTCCGAGAGAAATTCCAGTAGGTACGGTAGCCAGACACCAGATGATAAAAACCAACACCCGTGCTAACCGTCGTGTGACAGAGAAAAATGGTGACGTCACTAGGCGACACCTGTACACTGTGACGACCAAGACGAACAGAATATTCGAGGCGGCAGGTATCAAAGCGAGTTGAGCAAAGACAAAACAGTAGAAGTCACCAAGAAGGTACTTTTTGGCGAAGTAGGTAACAGTACATGGCAGTATCGCAGACAGAAGATAGAGCATGTCGGCCAGTGCAATGTGCTGCACAAAGATCAGGGAGATCTCGTCCAACTTGATTGAGTTGTAGAGGAGGGAGGAGTAAAGGACGAGAGTGTTACCAGACAGACCCAGCACGGTCACCAGGAAGCAGTATGTCCCAAGAGGCAGCAGTTGGGACGACGGGATGAGGAGGTCGGCAGAGGTTTCGTTTGTTGAGGTCATGTGTGAGACGAACTGGGTTTGAGATACATTAAGGTGAAATCGCTTATTGCCTTTTCACAGCAAGATAAATCTACTATAATCTACTATAATCTACTATAATCTACTATAAAATTATTGTATTTTAAGTAACTTTGATCATGGTACGATGTTCAAATAATGAGCTTGACAAGCAGGGTAAGTTTAAAGTGACATATAGCTTCACTAAACACAGAGATATAGAGGAGAACCCTAGTCAGTAGTCACTGCCACTAAACAATACTGCCACTTAACAAGACTGGCTTTGATTAACCCATCTGGCGTGCTTAGTCCTAACTCAACGCCGTATGCTTTACATATGCTATAAGTCATGTGTCGATGAATTAATCTTTGAAGCAGGTTTGGAAGACTTAAGATTGATGAGAGGACTGATAAAACAGGGGGTATTGTTACTATGTGGCACACTTTAATAAGCAATCTAAAGATAAAATAAGATGGTTGTACGCTCGTTGCGGTAACCAATTCTAATAAGCTATGTCTTCTGACGTCTTTCGATTTTTTGTAAAGATTGAAACACGAAACTCTATAGATTTCAAGCAAAGCAGTAAAAATAGTTAGAAAACGTATTGGGGCAGTGGTTGGCTGTCAGATATTTAGCCCCTTTTGCCACCTGGTCATTGGCAGCTGGTAGCTTACCAATATCTTAGCAATTAGAACTTCAAGTAACTTCCAAGACTCAAGGACTAAAAGCTCCCGGCGTATCAGTGACACTGCACCGCACGGTTTGATAAAATGATAAATACTAACCGTCAAACTTAACAGCCAAACCCAAACATCGGGCGTAAGTTTTGAAAAATAAAATCACCAAACCAACCCCATCTATTGTCAAATCGGACGAATGAACTGTTGACAGGGATTGATGGTTAAATGAGGTGAGACTAATGCTAAGTCACCTAATGTCTTCCTTGCAGCCCCTGCAGTACAAAGACACTGCGGATCCTAAGGGATCCGGTGGAACCAATACAATTTCAACTGATAGGCCAAACAACCCCAACGTGGCGCATTGATAGTTCTGTCAAGATCTCGTGACATGTTTAATGCTCACTTCACTGTATAGACCTAAATATGAGAAGTAGTGTATCATACTCCTGATTTATACTCCTGTCAGAAAAACTTCAAACGGCTTGCTTTCTGAGTGACTCACTCATAGGAATACCCTGAACAGTCAGCAGTCCCTATTATTCAATTGACGCTGACAACCAAACATAAACCGGGATATGACGCTTTTGTTCCGGTCTCGGTTGGATAGAAATCATGTTTCCGGTCCGCAGTCGGTTTCTAAATTCTAGCCGGCTAGTCGACTTGACCGGCCACATGTTCGGTCGGTCGGCTGGTCATGTGACTGCGCGCGCGGCGCGCGGTAAAACACACTACAGACGAATAACAAAAAGTACTTTAATAGCAAATCACCATGAATTTTGCTAGTACTTAGTAATACTTAATGAAATGTCCCACTATCGCTAGGAAAGTCATACCTCTTTCTAAACAGATACTCCAAATACGTCGCAGTTTCTCTGATTAGAAACTCAGCCACACACTTCGTGTCGAGTATCCCTGATTTGAACATGTCCTGTAGGTCTGCCACGAATATGCTCATCGTTGGGGGAAGTGGAGCGTAGAACGACTGAAGTACAGACAAAGTTTAAATTGACAGCTAATTACAAGGAAATTATTTATGATTATAATTTTAAGAAACTTATAGATTTGGAATGTGAATAATGGAGTTAACAGCTGGTATAAGAAGTTATGTCTTATAAACAGGGTAAAAGCATTTAACAGCGCTGACAAAGCGACACAACGAGCTGATACATTTCTTAATCAAGCTGGCACGCGAAGTGCTATGTTTAACAATGACAGAGGCTCTGTCAATTGTCATTGTTACAGAGCGTAACGTAAGCGTACCTGATACATGAAAGCCAGGTCTATAAGGCCGTTGTGTGTGATAACTGGACATTTAGCTTGCAGTATCGCTGCAAACAGGTCCCGGATCGGCTCTGGAGATTTCTTCTCTGAAATGTTCTGTGTAAAGTTTATGTACTCAAATCTAAATTTGATAAAAAGAAATGTATCATATAATCGTTATATTTAATTCATATCATGTTGTAGTAGGTGATGTACTGGTGATACTCATCTCCCCGCTAATTTTGCGCCCCCTCGTCCTCACATATTACAGCACACATTTCTTTACAGTAAAAAAATTTAAAAAGTAAATTTTGTACGACAGAACAGAAAATGAAATGTTAAGGGACTCAAATAATCCCGTAAATCTCAATGCAGTAGATGTACTAGAGTAAACTAAGCAGGTGTATATACAGTGAAGATTGTATGAGGATTCCAAGCCTTACATCATTACAACACTTAACCTTAACAACGCCTAGTTCATACCGTTTACTTTACAGTTAAATGCTTTAGCACTACCACCACCCACCGATATATAACGCTTAGAAGCTGGAACTTGTGCCAATCACAGGTTCCCTACAAAACCACGTGATTGCAACAGTCCAATCAGAGCACAGCATTACCTTTGAAAACAATCATGTCCTCGGTAGAGGGCGTGTAAGACACCCCCTCTTTATATTGCTTGTTGAAATCAAATCCGTGTTCCACTAAAAACTGCAGCGCATCTGAAGTAGTATAATTACTGGTAAGGTGCTAGCCTGATTACATTCTGATTTGATAAATTATGCGGAGCAGGTATGTGTTATATTTAATAAGCAGGGTACATAATATCTGCATATATGTGATTGTGTGGTTACATGTTGAGCTGCTGTACTGTGTGCTTGTTACAAATTTACTAAGCTATCACAGTGCTCATCACAATGCTGTGACATCTAAGAGTTAGATTGTATGTTGATGCATCATTAATTTGTAGACAAAGTACATTTCAGTAATAAGTATCGCTATTTACATAGTGGGATTTTGTGTTATTTGTTCTGCAAATTATGAAGTTGAGTTGATTTTTGAAATTAAGTACGATTAAAGAGAAACTGATAGAGAAAGGGTTTTTAAGGAGGGGTCACACATCTTTTGTATCACGTGATTGCGATACTCGATAACAATTGGCCGCCCTAGCCTCTCAACGGTCAATTGCTATCACATCTCCACATGATATGAAAAATTTATGACCCTTCCTCAAGATTTCATTACAGTAAAGTACAAGAAAACAACAAATATCTAAAAACTACATCAGAAACAAAAACCTGGTTCTACAGTATAGTTATCCCTGCTGAGAAGCAGAATGTTGTATGTCTGCACGTAATATTCCGGTTCGGGCTCGTCCCGCGTGACGCGCCAACACGACACTCCCAGCGCCAGGACAGAGCGCGTCTTCGCTGCCTCCACTATCGCCGTATATCTGTCGTCCACTGATCTGGGTTACAAGGGTCGTTGGAAATATCAAGTTTGTATGTTTTTATAAGTCAGTAAATTTGAAAAGTCCAGCATGTCCACTTTAAGTAAAATTACGATGTCCAATTTAAGTGAATAACTTTTTAGAAAATAAATTACAACTTTAACATGTTGCACGGAATGGCAGTGTGATTTGCAGTTGTGCCAATTTTGTAATTTGTACTTCACTACGTGAAGTTCACTTGCTATGTGCACTAAATGTGCATTTCATGTGCATTTCATGTGCATTAAATGTGCAAACTGTAACTTCAAAAAGCCTAACCTTTGAAAATTCCGTTGTGCACTAGTACTTGTGTAGTGTCTGAAATGTAGGGAAGGATAATTTTTCAAATACATTAGGGAAGAATACTTTTTTTCACATATTAGCGCAGCGCAACATCTTGAAATGATAGAATTGAGTAATGGTGTCATACTACTGGAATTACAAATTGACACATTGGATCATGGACGCGGGGGATCTGTAAAATGATAAAAATAAATAACCCTATAACGGCTAGAATAAGCCAAAAGGTAGGTTTATTGCCTAACGTTAACGTGCTCTTTAAATGCAATCAAAGCCGGGACTTAACCCAATGGCGCTGAATCGTGCCTCGAGCCTGGCCATTAAAGGGGGATATAGAGAGTGATAATGGATTTGAAGAGGATAAAAACGATGCAGCTCTAAACTATTTAGCTGAATTCCGATGGTTTGTCCTGCACTTGCTGCAAGAAAATTCCTGCAAGTTGTTGCGTGTCTCACATATCGCTCCCAAATATATCTCCCAAATATATTCAAGTAATTACGTAGGAGTAAGAACTGAAGCTTTGTTCAAAGTCAAACAGTTTCGCTAAACATCGCAAAGCGTGAAGTGGACATGCCAGAAAATTTCTAGGAAGAGGATTTAGGTTCTATATTGAATTTATCAACTTACTTTTTCATAAGAAGTTTTCTGTCGCCTAACCCACTCAATTCCTGAAAAGTTTGAGACTTAAGAAATTTTAAAACGTTTCTTAAAAACGAGTGATGATTCAGTCTTGTATCTTTTTAAGAAAATTCCTTACAAAGAGCTAACCTTATCAAAAGACACTCGATACAAACCGCAAAAGTAACACATTTTCTAAGTTACCAGTATTTGATGTAACACAACACCGCTAAAAATAGCAAATAAATCAATCACAGCATTATCAACTCCTTTACGATGACTAAAAGGCGTGAGGATAATAATAGAGATTACGTAATGTCCAATACTTGGAGAACACACAAGAAGTTAGAGATGGAGAGTTCATTGTAAGCAAAGTAGCAATTACAGCCGTCTCAGTGAAGGAATGAACAAGCTTGGCTGGCTGCCAACAGTGCTCAACACTTAGGCTAGCACTTTCGTTACGGAGAGGAACAACTCTCTCTCTCTCTCTCTGTGCTATTTTAGTCACGGAGATAAAAATAGTTTCTCTAAGAGGATATACCTCAATGAGAAAAGTTTAGAGAAATCTAGAAGAGAGTCCCAAATGTTTTAGTCATGTCCATCAAGATTTCATATCATGCAATACTGTCTTAATTACACATAACCATTTGTTTAACATACTGTTTACATACAGTTGCACATACAGTTTTACAAAAAATCTACATTCATTACACACACTGCCCCTTAAAAGCAATACGTCTAACTATTTAAACATGAAACACCCACTAAGCCCGGACTCACCAGATCAATAGCAATGAAGGACGAGTATTTGACTGAGTGTATAAGAGACGGCCACACTTCCTTTATATTTGAAGCCATGATCTGCACCACTGGCACCTTCGTTTCGCTCAGACTGGCGGTCTGCTTTGGCGCAGGGGGCGGCACGGCGGCGGCGTCTGTCATTTTGTCTTAAATCTGAACACACAAGCTGTTTTGAGAATGTGGCGTGGAATTAGCCAAGACAAGGGAATGAGGGTGTGACAACATCCTAACTTGCTGCTTCCGGTTATCGGGCTTTAATTTATATTTGAAGTTATAACATATACAGAATTCCCGCAAATATGCAATTGAAGCACCAAGAGTTTAACGGTACAGCAACATTGTTAATACCGACGGTATTTTAATCGTTGTAATTTTTGCATTTCCCGAATACCTATCTAGAGTATACTTACATATTGTGCAGCGAGTCTATTTGTTTAAGGTTAAAGTACAAGAAAAATTGTTCAGTTTAAAGTAAGTTTGAGACACCGGGTATCCGACAGCAAAAACATTTTACAGATTTTTAACATACCTTTTAAACAATTTAGCAGCCAACCGTTACAAAAGTAAATGCGCCTCATTTAATGAATGTGGAGGGTCTTTGAATTCTCCAAGAAGAGCCCAGTAATCACCGGTAAGTATCAAAACTCATAAAAAACAAGATCAAGAACTGTATCTAAAAATCCCACAACAAATAACTTAAACAGGAAACATAGAACAATGAACAAGCTTGCCTACAACATTACTCTAGGAAGCAAATCTAACATTATGAAGGAGCACTACTGCTAGGAACACTAGTTTTGTTGGTTACTGGACAAGACTGTTCCACGACCCCAGAAACAGGCATCACAACCGCTGGACACAGCTCCCTGATATACGGCTTATCCCCGTGGTGTTTCTCGTCCGTGGACGTGCGCTCCTTGAACGCGTAACCGATAGCTAGAAATCCGAACAGTATGGGGAGGTACCAAAGACTGAATCTGAAGAGTTCCCGCGCAGTCTGTTTATTGGGCGTTTTGTAGAAGTTCCAAGCGAGGTAGGTAAAGTAAGTGTTGATTACAACGCTGTAGAAGGAGAAGGAGCAGTGGGATATTCCAGTGAAGGGGATTGCGATGCAGAGAGGGATGAGTGCAGCTGTGTTGCGCAGAGAGACGCGCCCGTTTAGTGACATATCCGTTACACTCATCATGTTGTAACCTGCCCGGCAATAATCCTGCCTGATATTATAACTCAAACTGTTGAAATGAGGAAATTGCCAGAAGTATAAAAGAGCGCACATCGCTAGAGCGCCCGAGTCTAAACTCCCGCTTGCGGCTGCCCAGCCCATAGCCGGAGGTATTGCACCAACTATAGATCCGACCCACGTGTTAGCTATCGTGTATCTCTTCATAGTAGTATAAACTCCAGCGTACAGGACAATGTTAGCCAACCCAAGCGCTGCGGTAAGCGGGTTGACATAATAGTAAAGTAGACTGGTTCCCAATGCTCCACATGTAGCACTAAACATCAGCCCATGAAGGGGTGTCACTAAGTGCCGCACCATCACACGCTGTTTACATCGGTCCATCTGCGCATCGAACGGTGCCTCCATCACTTGATTACAGGCGTTTGCAGACGCGGAACACAGAAATGTCCCCGCAGAAACGGCGGCTAAAGAGCCAAGTCCGGCTGAAACAGGGTTAAAGGCGTACCCTGCCGCAGCGGTCAACACGACCAGAGTGGTAAGTCTAGATTTAGAGAGCTGCAGGTAAACCGTGGGTAACTCTGATAGTTTAACACCTCGCTCAAACCAGAAGCTGGTGGTTAACGAGTTTTTTGTCGTTTCTTCAGGGTTAATCTTAACGTCCTTCTGTATCTTCCGCAATATCTTACTGAGGTTGATCTGATCCCTGGCGATTTGTTCACTGCGTTCTATCTCAATATCACATTCCGTTCGTTCCTGAGTAACTGCCGGCTGTGAAGCGCCCTCCTGGTATGTGATATCATGGTGGTTACTGTATGACTTAGGTACGGGAGTGTTTGTTGAACAGCGGAGTGAAATGTGGAGGGTTTGTCGAGGAAGTTGTCCGGCTACACATTGTCGAACTATCGTTATCATTGTCGTCCGGGGTTTGTTATCGTTGTCGTCCTGTCGTCATCGTTCTGAGTTGTTATCTCCGCCGGGCAAGCATTGCTCTCTGAAATAGTCTAGTTAAATTTTGAAAATATTCCAGCTTTTTCATGATAGATTAACTTGGTAACTATTAATCATTTCTTCATTTAATAACGACGGAAATTCCAAACTTTAAACGGTTTTATATGATTTATTATGACTTCATACTTTAGACATTCATCTTCAATTTAGTCCCAGTATAAAACAAAGAAAAGCATGAAATAATTGATATTAAAATCAAATAAATGTTATAAATGAGCGCCAATTACATACAACATGAATGGTAAATTAACAAATTTAAGATATATTTACAGCGTGTACATTCATAGCAATTAGAAACGTATCACATATCATGGAACACATTCATCACATATTACACTTTAAAATACCAAACCCGAAGCGGCAAGAATTTATCTGGACAAAAGTCAGTGTTTAAATATTTCCCGTAACTAACTAACATGACGTGGTTGGCAGCAAAGCGAATAGAGTAGGTCTCGTGGAATTTTCACATGGACACTCCGCATTATAACCTCGTAACCGCGTGTTTGTAACCGCATTACCGCACTAATAACTTTTCACGCGGTTTAATTGGCAAGTCCCTTTATAATAACTCCTAAACAAAACTGCACGCTTTATTCTATTACCACCCAGTATTACCAAGAATTTGCGGTTTTCTTATTTCTCAAACCTCGAAGTTGAGTATCAATGCTGATCACACTTTTATTACTGATTGACTGAAATCTTTTAAAATCGTTTAGAATTTATATTATCTGGAAGGTACAGGAATATAAAAACTGAAAAGAAGATACTGTTCCATGAAACGAAAAACACTTGAATATTGCTTATTTCGTTCTCTATCTAACTTATTTCAAAACTTGCTACAAAACAATTTGCTACTTGATAATACAAGAACAAGATATAATGATAAAATCCACCAAAATCGAACTTAAATACCATCAACTCTGACAGCATAGAAAGCATAGAAAATATTTCCTTACTTTACAACGCCGATGCGATACAGATCATATCTTAGGATTACTAGGTCCACCTGAAAATTGTTTGATCTTTCCAGTCAATCGTTCTCTGAGTGAGGTCGCAGATCCGGAAGACGAAATCGATTCCTCCATTTCTCCCTCCGCCGCACGGATCTCCTCATCACTAATAACGTAAAATTCCGTGTCCGTGGTCACTGTGCTGCTCTGCTGGGATGGCTGTTTCACCCTGCGGTGCGAGGCAGAACTGGTTCTAGGTTCTGCAGGCGGCGAGGGCAACATGAAGTGTTTCCCGTCGAGAGTGTCGCTGCGCGATGTTATGGTACTGCGGATCTCAGTACCGAATTCAGGGTAGTCAGACCGTCCATCCGTCTCCAAGTCACTGTCATCGTCCCTATTGTCCTCATCACCTGATTCCGTGACGGCGTCCAGAAGGTGCATGCGCTGCTTCCCACCCAGCGCAAACTCAGTTCCAGTTCCCATGGAGTCCAGGGTAAATGTCCTGTCTTCGTCGAACAAGAGAGACGGATCTAACCCTTCAGCTAGAGTCTGAGTCCCTTCGTACTCCAAAGTGTCCTTTCTCTCGATTGAGGGAAACTCAAGGTCCGCATTGGAACCCAGCGTATCAACAGTTTGAGTCCTAGTTTTATAAACGGGTGGTGTCACACCATCCTCGTCAATATCGTCAATACCGAAATCACTGTCGGACTCAGTCGAAGCAGTGGCCTCATTGGGAGATGAAACCATCTCTTGACGATGTTCTGCGTCAAGCTGTCGCTTGCGCGAGAACCAGCTGGAAAATCCGTCACCCCATCGCAGTGTCATGGAGGAAGGTAAACCGCGCAAGTAGGACATGGTCGTGGAACGCATTGTTGCAGAAGGCTCGGTGAAGGTGCCGTCCATCTCGGAATATGCTGGCCCTGAAATATTAATCGGGTTTAGATTTTTTACTAGTTCAATAAAAGTTTTCATTCCCAATATTCGATTAAATCTCTGTCCAAGTTTAAATCTCTGCAGATGTAAAAGCGAGGTTTCCCAAAACCCTGCGAAATGCTTAAATTCAGAATCACTATCTGCTGCCACGCCGTATATTGTCAATGAAAACATTAGACAATAGATTACATTGTTGCCAGAATCTTAGATGAAATCCCCAAAATACTAATATACATTGAAATAAAAGTTGCACATGAAAAGCAAGCCGTGATGACATCACAATTAAGAGATTGTGTTTTATGCTACACAATGAACATACAGACAACAGTAATAACGAAGAAACAATGAGCTCTAATACATCACGTACTGAGCTTTAGACGTTTAGTAAACGACAAATGAGATGTCACGATATTGCGCAGAAGATACAGTTGATACAGTTGACATCTCAGCATGTTGAACGAGACAGAGTATACCATAAAATAAGTAGACCAAGATTACATATAGAGAGAAGGCCATTGAATGAGATACATGAAACGAAAACACGTGACATAAATAGGAGAGAGAGGGAACTTTAACGATTTCAATAACCACGTGTACAGTATTACCGACATATCAGCTTTCTAAGTCAGTGACAGATTCGGTCTGTAAATGTTGAGACTGGGCTTTCTCTCCAAAATAAGCTGGGATTCTCTTTCCCTTCTCTTTTTCTGGCCCTTCATCTTCTCCAATATCTCCAGCTGCAACTTGGGTTTGAATCCCGAGTGAGCTGATGCGTAATGCATGCCCATGGCGCGCATCTTGTATGATTCAAAGTGAGGGTTTGCGCAAGTGCGCCAGTGCTCAGTGAATCGTTCATTGAGTTTGCGGTGAGTTTCCCCGATGTAGGTGGCCTGACAATTGTCCACTAGACAGGTGATTAGGTAGATAGTACCTTGAGTGGAGCATGAGCCGGAAGTCAGGGATGAGCACGTGAGACATTTTTGTTTGGCACATGCCCAAGAATTTACGGGAGGTGTGTTTTTCTCCTTCTCCACAGCCCCATCAGCTGATTCTGACTCCTTCAATTCAACTTTTTCACCTAATTCGTTGGATTCTTCTGCCAGGACTTTGGTATTTGAATTTAATTCTTTACTATCTAAACTTGTCGATTTACAAGGATGAGACGTTTGGGTACTATCTTCACAGGATTTTTGCAGAACTTCATTTTCAGTAGCTTTCTTAGCTTTCTTTGCAGCTATTCTTGAGGACCTTCTAAGTCGACTTTTGTCGGTTTCTTCATGTAGGGTAAAATCGGATAGCGCTGTCACAGGATCAGGATGAGACTGTACCACCGGATCTTGCTTATCATAGTTTGGTTCCGCAACTGCCAAACATGCTTCTGTTTGCGTAGTGACGTCACTCTTGGTCGAGCATTGTACAAGACAGGTAGTTAATGTTCCAACATCCGTAGTATCTTTTTCTGTCTGTGTCACTTCAGAGATGACATCAGCAACTTTGGATAATGAAGTGTGACAACATTTTGTAAGATCCGTACCAAGTTGATCACATTCTGATAACTTGCAAGCCGGAATTCCATATTTTTCCTCAGATGAAGGTTCATCAATACTCGATATCGGTTGTTCCGGAATTTCTAGTTTCACATCGACAGTATCCACGTGTGTTGTGCTCCGGTCAAGGCGGGCTGTGAGGCAGCATCTTGGGAGTAAAGCTTGAAAGTGGTTAAACACCAAGACAAATAGCCCTTTAACTCGGACGATAGGACTGACTTTCTCTTTAGAAGCTGCAAGTTAGTAAGATATAAAGAAGTAATTATAAGTACAAGATCATGCTGCCGGACCTACCGGAATTGCCGGACTTGCCGGACCTGCCGGCCTGCACAACATATCTCCCTACACTCACACCAGATACAGATTACATGACACGACTGCTATCATCACTCTACTTGTAGAATTTCAGTGGCTTTTCTACTAATTTCAGCACTGTAATTTCTAGCTAACTTGGACAGTTTCAGCTGCACTTTACTTAATCCATAGAGCTTCACAATCTTCACATGGAGACAAACATAGAGCACCGAGTAAAAATTTACCAACAACATTTTCAAAGCTTCGAGACAATCCACTCCGTATAAAACCGTTACAATCAGTATGTCTTCAGACGGGGAGACCAAGAACCGACGGCGCGGGCGCTTATATTATAATAGATCGTGTGTCCGAAGTAAAGCGGCTAGATCACAAATCACAATGCTGACTTATTATTCTTAAAGAGAACGACGCTAATTAGGCAGGCCGAGCGAAATGTCTCCGCATGGTATCCCGGCTTTTGGTTACGTCGTTGGAATAAAGTAGCAGTCTCATGAGGGATAAGAAGTTACGGAGGAAAATCGTCCTGCAGAGTTGGAGTGCAGACAACGGTAATGTTTGTGTTGGATGGATGAGAGTCAGTACATGATAGTTTTATATTCAAGCACAAGTACAAATTAATGTACAAATTTGTAATTACAGGCGCAAGTAAAAGTACAGGTGCAAGTACAAGTACAAGTACAAGTACAAGTACAAGTACAAGTACAAGCACAAGTACAAGTACAAGTACAAGTCCAAACACAAGTAAAATTCCTGACATACCTGGTCCATCAGTGTCAGGTGGTATTTCAGGAGAAACAGCGTTAACAACCGCTCTGTACACACTGTACAACATGTACATTGACATGTTGAACACTCCTACTATCTGAAATTGTACGACTGGTTAGGAAATGGAAACGGTAGTACGAATAGTGAGCTCGATATAGAGTAAAAAGTGCACCTCTATATTGTACGGTTAATACACTCTGCAGCGAAGTACACATTCTAATTCAAGAACCAAATGTAACCACTAGCAAGCACCTGAAATACCTATCAAGCCTTACTGTTACTTGATTAGCGCTCAACCAGTCCCTGCAGTTACTAGGTCTAACACAAATATGTAGCTACAAATATAGCTACAAATATAGCTACAAAGGTTTCTCTACATTGTTAGTCAGGTAGCAATTAACGTCGTCTTGCTTAGTGCATTTCAACAGATGCGTGAACCCAGTTAAATCAGCTGTAAACGCAATGGTTTGAGACTTCCCAAATACACAATAAACATATAAATATGGACGCTTCCTCGGCCTGGAAAGTTTTATTTTCATAAAGTTCTGGTGACAAGATTGATTGAAGTTTTTTTGTTTTTCTCTACAGGGGACAAATGAGGGAGTAGGCAGGGAATAGGCAGGGAATTGTTGATCAATTTCTCTGTGTTACAGCAGCTTCATCAAAACAATAATAGTAGTGTTAAAAGTATTAGTGTGGTTTTAAAGTATTACTTTTGTTGCCATTAGTACGGTTACAAGTTACACGTTTATGAGGTAGCTGCTATATTTGTCACAGAAATCCAAGAAGTATTGCGAAGTGTCAAAAGAACAAGCCAAGTAAACTACAACTATAATTATGAAACTTAAATGTGTCTGGTTCAATTGTAAATACTGTTACTTAAATTTGTAATGTAACTTCAGGCCCAGGTTGTTACGCCATGACCAAGTTGTTATGTTGTGCCTGAACTGAATATTATGTGTGACGCTTGCTGCCTGCTTGCGCATTTTTATTAAGATTTTCAGATTTGACAGCGTCCTTTTCTCATGATAAATTACAAGGAATGTCACTTCTAGTATGATCGGTATGCCGGTTAACTCCCCACTTTTGATTGCAGTTTTACAGTTAAACTACCATACAAAGTACGAAGTTTTTATCCCCGACTTTTGAACTCAGAGAATCACATATTTCTCTCTCTCCCTAACCTTATTCCTCTACAGAGAAGCCGTATAACGCGGAGGAATTGTAAGGCTTCACGTGTACGAAACTACAGGACATATTACTGCAGTTAACACTTGGCCAACATTGCATGTTATACAAACTATACTTTATGTACGATCTGGACTGATTACTGCACATATGTACGGTTTACGAAGGAAATATGGGATATTTGTTCAATATAAATTCCTACATACAACAGAAGACACTGTCAAATCTGGGTCTCTGTTTAGTACAAATACAGTTATTTCAATTAACCGAAAATTCGCCAACAAGTTTGGTATATGAATATCTCCATCGAATCTAACCTTAAATACGATAGTTTCACTAAGTACACTGTCCTAGATAACAAGATTGCATGTACAATCAAGCTATCTTACACTCCCTTTTAATATGAATTTAAAATTGAATCGTCAGTCAATTAAACTCTCTGGTCGAAACAAGCATAAACAAGCATGATAATAATATGTAACCGATATTGAGCAGCAAGTAAAAACAAGAAATATTCTAGAAAGTACTAACTTGTTCCTGTGTTATTTTCTTGTGCAGCTGGTGGTGTTTAATAGCAGGATAACAGAAGAGGAACCAGAATATCAGTAGTAGTGTAGTTGTTGTAGCTAGGTATGTGAGGAATATTGTCAACATTGCCACCGTTGTACCTGAGGGATGTGTCACAGTCAGATCTTGTGTTAAAATACAGAATCTTGTGTTAATCTTGTGTTAAAATACAGAATCTTGTGTTAAAATACAGAATCTTGTGTTAAAATACAGAATCTTGTGTTAAAATACAGACGGAGATCTTGTCTAAAAATACCATTTAGATGAAAGATCTTTTGTTGTTTCTAGCTTAAATCACTATTTCAGATTGGCACAGTATCGCATTAAATTTCTTTCCTATTTCACTTTTCGAATTTTACGCTACGCTAACTTTGGTAAAACCAACGTGACCCATGTCTTATTCTGTAAGAACTTCAACTACTACAGTATTTTTGTCTTGTATCAAGAGCTCAGGAATGTGTGATGAAATGAAAACGTTGAGTAGCTACCGTGTCACCGAGTTACAGGGCGTAGCAAATTTAATTTCGTGGGCTCGAGGGTAAAAGTCAGAATACTATACATAGCCGCGCCTAAAGAGGTCACCCACACACCAACACACATATTTGGACTATTCAAAAAGCAGGGTAAACTTCCTCCCACTAAACTTGAGGGAAATTCTCTACTTCTGACGCCACAATATTGAGTTAAAATATGCCGGAAGTTAAACTTGTCCCTACTCATGACAGTGACACGTTGAACTTTACAATCTGAAAGCACAAGTTGCCACTTGCCACCTTGTCTGCTTCTATAAGCGGTATTTTTCTCATGCATTGTCAAGTATGTCACGTTTTCCTGCACCCTCCCCCTGTCCCTACCTGTCTCTGTCCACTAACCAGCCCCTATAACACAACAGCAATTTGACTAGTGCAAGTGAACGATAGCACAAACGTCAATTTACCAGCTCTTTCAACTACAAGCTAAATCGTAATAGCGTATCGTTTATAGCACATTATAATTAATTGAAACACCAATCAGTCTATTATCAAAACTGCAAGAAGTTAACGAGATAACTTACACACTGCAATTAGTTAACGAGATAACTTACACAGAGCAAAGTAGAACTGAGCCAACCCCTGCTGCGAGCTATCTCTAATGTTGAGAAACACGTTACACACGCTGTTAACACTGTTAACCAAGATCTGGGAGAATTCTTCTGATCCTGGGAGGAATGTTGTCACGTGATAGCGTTACTCGATGTTGATTGGCCGATAACTTTTTGTTGGTCTATCACTGTCAAATGATGAGAAAGTTTTGTAATCCCAAAAATACCTTCCTTTATTTACATTCCAGAAATTTAACATCTAGAAATCATTTTAAAGGTATGTACTAGGTACTGTATTAAGTACCTGTACCTAGGTAAGATAAGTTAAGTTTACAAACCAGGCAGTTCGCTGAGCTGATGTTGGTTAACACCGATAGCAGAATACGCACAGATGACAGTAATGTTAGTTTTGGTGAAGGAGTGCTCCACCATGAAGAGGTTAAGAGTGAGGAGGAGGAGGGTTAGGGAGGTTGTTAGGAGGGTTGTTACTCCAAACACCACGTGTAGTAACACGCACATGTTACACCAGATAAACGTGTACCTGAGAGGAGGGCGGTTGTTAGTTAGCGTAGTTGTTAATATGGTTGTTAATAAATTGTTAATATGGTTGCTAACATAGTTGTTAATATGGTTGTTAATATGGTTGTCAATATAGTTGTTAATATAGTTGTTAACACTAATATTGTTGTTAATATGGTTGTTTATATGGTTGTTTATATGGTTGTTGTTAATATAGTTGCTAATATAGTTGTTAATACGGTTGTTAACATGACATAGTTCGAGGTAACATCTTACATCCAAGCATGATATCGATATCTATTTTGTTATCATGGTGTAGTAAATTATAGGGTCCCCTTTAAATTAACATAACAGTCAACCTAGAAAAACAAATTTTCTGACAAATTGTTTAAGGTATTGCACTGAGCCGTGAGTATTGATGTTTAAAACTACAACAATTTACATTATCAAATATCAAACAATTTACTTGGCCTTATTTTCGAATTGATACTTCAGAATGGGAGAATGTGTTCGAGTTGACTATAAATAAGGTTTACATCTAAATTACCACTAAGCGAGCGAGCACTTATCTCCTGCACAAAACATAAAGAAGCTTCTAATGAGGCCATCTGAAATGTTGCAAGCAGATTTCTGCAGGCGCTAGATTACATCATGTAACTATTTAAGGCATGTAACTTGACAAATGGGAAACATTCCAAGGACTTATCGTTATGCAAGTGTCAAAAACTTAATGATTTCGCTACTTGGTGCAGCTGCTGCCTGTATAATAAACGATGCGCTGTTATACTGACTGTGCCATTCATGAAATCACTGACTTCTTCTTAATGCACGTACGAAAAGGAGTGTTGCTGACATGACATTTACGAGATAAGGCTCGGTGAAAGGCCAGGTGATGCTGCAATGTGCACGTGCATTTTTAGTGCAAGTCGTGTCGCCTGTACATACGACATTATCATTATGTGACAGTTTTTAGTCATACTAATGATTTAGAGTACAGATTTAACTACATTACAATACAATGATTTAGTTACAGTAACTAAGTCGGACTAAGGACATGACAGTTGTGATATGAGTCCTAACAAACTGAACTAGATTGAAAAATACAAGATTCCCCTCTGTATGTTTTATATGCTTATCAACTTATTAATTCGTCGTCTGTCAATGTGTATTAACAAACTCCAGTATTATAGGAGTTAGAACAGAAGGTCTACTTAACTCAGAAATATAATACAGAAAGTCAACTAGAAATATAATACAGAGAGTAAACTAGCGATACAATAAATAAAGTCAACTAGAAAATCTAAAAAATGACACTCACGCAGACAGCTGAGGGTTGTGCCAGAGTGCCACATAGCTGAGAATCTTTACCAAGGGCGAGAAGGGGGTGAGTAAGGGGGCGAGGGGGTTACCCTGGATCACAGGGGGTCGCTTGACGGGGGTTTCTATGTAGAGTTCGGACTTCTTGAGTCCTCCCGCGGCAGGCATCACATTGCTATAGCTAATGGAGGCGTGGTCAAGTGAAGAAGTACATCGTGTTACAAACAAGACAAAACCATACAACATCACACACGAGGTAGTTATTAGGAGGCCCGGTCAGAAGTGTTAGTTCCTATTTCGGGGTCCGGGTTTAAAAGTTAGGAATTGTAAACTGTAGACACCTGGTGAAAACAGGTTAAAGTTATCGGCAGACTTTAAAATTTATAAAATTTATGAACGAATAGAAAAACAATTGAAAATGGCTTAGCTAGATTAACGTGATGAAATGTTAATATAGCCTTCTTAAGTGCTGCAGTCACGAAAAATTGAAATTATAACATTTTATATTTGGTAAAAACACTGAAAGCGATGAATTTTTATAAAAGAAATATTTCTTTTTGTGTACATCAAAGTAAAAATTAAAGCCTAAAAATTAACAAAAATGCATCATTCACGGAGATCGTTAGTGTCCGTCAAATTATAAATCATCTAGATAAAAACACTTACAAATAGCTTTTACCCACGTTGCCGCAGCAACAGCTCCAGGATCAGCACACTTGTCGGTCTCCTCGCTCCTGATGTAGGATGCGCGACCCGCGCGCGGTTTCAGCTCAGCAGTCTTCATCACACCAGTGTCAGCAGCTTGGGTACACAAAGCAGTCACCGTGGTCATGTCAGCGCTAGAATTGAGCTGCAGGACCCGACACACAGGGTACAACACATCCAACATGGTGCAGTCTCCTTCCTCTGCCTTACCGTAGCGCGTTACCGCGCAGAGCGCACCTTCCAGACACTTCGCTAGAACCTCTACAGTCACCTCTTCACAACCCGGATCTCCAGACAGTCTGGCCTGCCCTGCAGCTGCTGTCAGTCCAATAGTATAGATAGCGCCAGACGTGCCACCCATGTGTTCCTCCACAACATCAGAAAGTTGAGTGAGCAGGAAGGAGAAGGAGGAGAACTCCAGACTTGGAGTTCTAGACTGCAACGCTCTGACCACGCCCTCTACGGTAGAGCCACAGTCTCCGTCCCCGACGTGGCGGTCCAGCTCGTCCAGCTCACCTACTTTAGAGAGCAAGTCTTTGTAGACAGTGGAGAGTATTTTACTGAGTCTATTATTGGAACATCCCGGTTTAGGAACATGTCTCGCGACTTGTGGTTCGTGTGGGCTGACTGGAGGTATCTGAGGTTGGTGAGTTCCCGGTTTCCAGTACGGAGCAGAAGTCGGGTATTTCAGGAACTCCAGAAACCTACCCTCCTGATCTAGACGTAGCACTGAGATGGAGATTCCGTGCATACCAAGCGAGGTCATGTATACACCAGAGTAGAACTGATAGCAGGTCACGTGACGCAGCTTCAACCACTTCAACACCTCCTGACACACAACCCCCATCTCCAGCTCGGAAGTTCCTCCCAGATTGTTGACGATCACAGCCACGTCGTCCCCCGACTTGAGACCCAACCCCCGTATATCAGACAGGTAAGAGAAGAGCTTGTCGACGGAAGATTTACAGTCGACACTCCCACATTGCAAAACCCCAGCTTCACCATGTATACCGATACCAAACTCCATGGTGTTTGGAGGCAGGGTAAAACTTGGAGGTTTGCCAGGAGGAATGCAAGGAGACACGGCTACGCCTGCTGTACCGATGTTCTTTGTGACGAGCTGAGCTACGTTGTATACGGTTTGTAGGCTGTGTCCTTGCGCAGCGCACGCTCCTGCGATCTTCTGTACAAACAACACACCACATAAGCCGCGCGGTCCAGCAAGCGTATCTTGGTTGAGGAGCGTTGTGTCGTCCGCACATATCACCATCTCTACCTTCCTCCCCATCTTCTTCGCCTTCTCGACAGCTATACCAAAGTTGAGACAGTCCCCAGTGTAATTCTTGACGATAACCAGACATCCCGGCTCCCCCGTCACTTCTAAAATCAGCTCCAACACTAACGAGGAGGAGGGTGAAGCGAACACGTTCCCGGACACTGCTCCGCTCAACATCCCCTGCCCGACGTACCCTGCATGGGACGGCTCGTGTCCGCTCCCTCCTCCGCAGATCAGCGCAACTTTGCTGGGGTCCCGCGCAGCGTGCACGACGCACGGCAGATCACCCAGCTGTTGTAGAGAGGGATGTAGGGTGGTGAGGGTGGAGATGTTCTCCTGAATACTGGAGGTAGGAGTGTTGTAGAACTGGTGGTCTGGTGACGTCATGGTATCTTGTAGGGTGGCTTTCATCAGTCACGTGATATTGTGGGAACTAAAACATCCCGTGTGACAGATTATAGGAAGTAGGAGTAGATATGTGTGTTTAAAAATCTGACAAATTGTGCGGGGGTTGCAGAATAACTGACAAATAAACTGCAAATAAACTGCAGCTAATTATACACGCTGTATGTAAATCTTAACAATTCAATGCAGACCTGCAGCTGAGGGCTAGATTTGACACAGACACGCTAAGCATGTGAATAAAGTTGCACTTAGTTAAAGAAAAGATGATGTGCTCGGTCTTCACTAGTAGTGAGGAGCAGAATCCGAGTATTTAATCGTTCTAATGACATGATTGCTCTGGTCAGGTCATGCTAACTATGTAATCACATACCATGTAATGACCTATTACATACCAGACAAATGATTGGTCGGTGTTATGAATTCTTTTGCTCCGTCAAATTGGTGTTCTTTGATGAATTTAAACGGTAAGGTCTGATTCACAAGTTGAAGATGAAATCAAGAAAAAATAAAAGCAATGAAACTCAAACATTGCGTCAAATAACTAAAATTCTATGGCTCATGACAAAGTATATATGATTCAAATATATGAACTGTACCTATTATGTGTCCGCCAGTTAAATTGGATCTGCCAGTGAAATGGAAGTTTCGTGACGCCTCTACATACCATCACACTTCAGAATACAACAAACTGCATAGCAAAGTATATCAACTACTGTCTATCACAGGATAGTGCTTGATCGGTTCTGCAATAAAAGTTGGCACGACATCAAGACTGTCACAGCAAATATGTCATACTTGGATCAAAATATGCAGCACAAAGTAGAGAACGCAGTGGACAATTCTGTGAACGTTCTAGACAACGCGAACGCCGACTTTTTGATATAAAAAGATGTGCTCTAATGTTACAGTGGCGTAGGAATCCACGGTATTTTCACTACGCAAACCTACGGCGAAAAAATAGCTCAGCTCCCATATAAAAAAGAAACATAATTGATTATGATTATATCAATGATCGACTAAATAATATTATTGGAATTCAGAAACCCTAGATATTTCGATGTTATTGTGATGCAAGGCAGATTGGGGTAATTGAACAATTGAAAAATGTAATTAGGTCATCTCTACTACCCGTAATTACAGAAGCAATACCCAACACTTGAGTAATGACTTGACAAGAAACTTATCACAGGCTCACTGATAACAACCATAACGTTATCAAATTTAGTATTTCATCAATCTTAACACTTCACGAATGTATAATCAAGTTCAAAATAAACAGTAATTCGATATAGGCACTAAGTTTAACGTTCAGTCAATGTTAAGGGGGCGGAACAAATCGTGTAAATTCGTGAAAAATCAGGCATTTTGAAAAGTATCTAGCAGTTATAGCGCACTTGAATATTTCCATCTTTAAGATTTAAAAAATAGTTAATTGTTAAATCAACAAACTAGACACTCTTAACATTGACCATATGCATAATATCAAATGTGGATCCTAGGAAAGATAAGATAAAGATCAACTAAACCCTCAAGAATTAATTAAAGTATGTCGTACTTAAAGCACAGCAATCAAGCTGTCTCTATAATATTACAGCATACACTATAGCACGCATAGTATGAACTTAAAGTATTCTTTTTTACAAAATCTTAAGGGACGGTAGCAGCGGGAGGTTTTGTAAATTCGTCTGTATCACGTGATATAACGATTGACCAGTAAGAAGTTTGCTATCACATGGAGGTGACGTTGTCAGGTGACGTTGTCAGGTGACGTTGTCAGGTGACGTTGTCAGGTGACGTTGTCAGGTGACGTTGTCAGGTGACGTTGTCAGGTGATGATGAAATTTACAATTCCTCCTAACCGCCAGCGTCCCGCAGGTATTCATATTACTTAATCAACTTTACTGAGCAAACAAGACTTTCATAATTTTGAAATAGATACAAAATATTACGCTTAATTTTCGCGAAGATACAACCTAGAACTTGAAAAAATGCAAAAACTGAACATCTCAATATTTTCTCACTGCAAGTGCGTAACATACCGTTAATCGCTTAGTTCTTAAATGTACAACATTACAGAGTAACCGTTAAAGACACAGCACTAATGCATCCAGCTATATGAAAACAATCGTCTTATCTCAGCCAAGCTTGCGGAAATTACAAACTTTAGACGTAGCCTCTCAATTCAGCTGCCTTTTGAAGGAGTGCAAAAATAACACCTCCTAATTACAATTGAAAGTAGGTAATCAGCTGGTGCTTACTCGCACATATCCCAATACCGTAGAAATAAAAATGGTACAAAAAATACTTGCCAGGTCTGCATTGTGTGTATAAATTGCATATTTAGAGAGAACGGTATTCGTTGGATGGTGTCGCGGATTCGTTTTGACATTCAAGATCGCTTCTCGATATAAATTCATCAAACCAGCCTTTTCATCGGTTCAATCGCTGTCACGTGTCAAAGCAAATTTGGGACACCTCCCCACAAATACAGCTCTATCACTCACTCAAAATTTTAAAATACTACCATCACAAGGATGAGCTAGATGTTGAAGCCGTGAATCACAGGAAAACTTGCCCGCAGACACGCACCACAGGACTTGATCGTACCATAACTTGACAATTAATCATATCATATACTTAATTAATTATAATTAAGAGTCAGTATTGTGATGCTCCTCAGGACGGGTTGCTGGGAGAGGGGGAAGGAGTTGAGGAGGACGGGACGACTGTCTTGTCTTTTTGAGACGGGGACGTCCTGATGAAGGGTTATTCTTGGTTAGGGGTGGATATAGGGACGAAAATAGGGACGAACATAGGGACGAACATAGGGACGAACAAAATATGTGTATTTCTGTAAGTCGTTTCCGGTATATATAATGGCAATTGATCGGTCAAGCCTGGGTTTCTAATGGTTACTAGCTGTCACGTGGTCTACCGGGCATTGATTATAAGAACGTTACCCAAAAGTACTGCTCTATTGAATGGACATTGTTATGTGTTAATTAGACGAAAGAATGGGGATATTTTACGAAATTAACACCTATGGACTAGACAGTATTTATCAAGTCACGTCACATCGCAATCAAGAGCGCAAACAGTACTTACAAGTACTGTTTGCCCACTAGATTGCGGTGTAACGAGACTAGATGTTTCATTTTGTGACAGTGCTTAATCCCTGTTGGCGTGTATAATGTCACGCATTCTATATCACATTCTTGATCCCAATGAATCGATAGAAAATAAAATCCTCGTACACCACGATGATAAAACAGTATGCACAAAAGTGACGTAAGAAACTAAAAAGGAATTTGAGCACTAACCTAGATTTAATTTCAGGAAAGTCGGTTATAACAACGGTTACGTTGTTGACTGTGACGTTTATTTTTGTACCCCTGCAAGAGAGAGAGAGAGAGAGTTAGGAGGAGTTTGGCTTGATGCCAGGTAACAACCATTGGTGACAGGCTGGTGCATAATTATACACAATCACCGGAGAATTAGATAATTATGCGCATATTGCATAATTATAAGGACACCTGATTATATCTACATATATCGCAAAGAAAATTTACATGTTCATTGTTTGCACACCGACTGTGCATTCAAGTGACAAGAAACAGACAATGTCTCACACTATCACAAACAAACCAAACTAACTTAGATCGGTCGACGTTTTTTAACCGTCCCGGTCTTGTAAAATTGGTGGCGCTCTGTCCTGTAGCGCTTCGCTGTTGACGCAAGTGGCGGCGGCGCTGTTTCCTTAGCAACGCGTTGGTCTGCTTAGCAACCATTTCTGCAGCCAGCGCCTGTATCTGCACAACTTGAGTCTGAGGCGGAGAGCAAGGTTAATTCTTGTGAATAAGTTAATTACGTCAAATAGGTGAAGTGCCAACATGTCACAGCGATATTACTAAGGATATCTAGACGGCTACCACGACCGGTGCCTATTTAGATCTACAGTCCACTTAGTAATAACTGGCGGATAAGTTTGCGTTGGATGTGCACAAAGTTGCACGTCTCCTCCGCAAACCCAACCAGCGGTTATTAGTTTAGCTTATTGACTTGAACGATCAACTTGAGCGATCAACATGTTACAGCATATTGTAGAATTCATTTCACGATGTAAGGCTTCATTGGGATACGCTAATTTTTGTTAGTAGGCTTCCAGCATCACTGAAAGAAGTCCGAAATCTTGAGTTGGCCTTAATCGCGGCTACTTATAATCGCTCTAAAACGAAACATTTCAGATTTAAAATATAGCCAGGACAGCCATATAACGAGAGCCATGTAACGAGAGTTATGTAGATAAAACATAAGTAAACAATGTACACTTCCTTCATATGAACGGAACTAAAGCTAGGACAAGAATACCAAACTTCCCATCATAAGTAAGTAATTACACGTGAGAACCAATGTCCTAGCTAACCTGTGAAGTAGCACGGGGTTTACGTGTGCTGGTTCCTTTCCGTGTCTCGCACATCGCACACTTGAACTCTTCCTCGATGTTCTTGTATGTGCAGACTGAACACTCCCAGCTTCCCACTAGAGAACCTGAAACACAAGGAAAGTTTTTTAGACAGGATCAATCGTGAAGCAGTAGTCGTCAATTGTCACAGCTTTGTTGGCTTATAGAGAGGAGCGGATTGTTTTGAACAATACAAGTAATGATGGCCAATAAATAGCAAACAGATGAGGCAAACAAAAGCAAATGATCTGCACAGTGCACAGATACAGAAAAAAGCCTCCAGAAGTAATTAATTGTAACTCCCAGACCACACCTGTGTCGTATGTTCAGCTGTGTGCATCGAATAATGAATATAATGCGATTTATATGAAGCATCAAAATTCCAGTTTTAACTTTCAAAGGTGTTCATTCTAAGGTACTTAACCCCCACAACGAAAGGTGTGACAAGACAAAAAGTTGCGAAACATTCCGCAAACATTATTGCATATTTTACCGTTGCTTGAGGAGGGTGTGGAGTTGTTCCCATTGCTAGAGTTCCCGTTGCTATGGTTACTGGCTTGAGACCGGCGGGTTTGGCGTGTGGGAACTATCTGAGAAGATTCAAAGGTTTTACAGCTGATTAACAAATTGGCCAATTAGGGATAATCAGGCACTAAAAAGGACATTGCTTTTTAACGTGTGTGTAGCGTGAAAATAAGTAGAAAATTGTTGTTTTGTTATGTATCTTACCTCTGGTTCATTTTCTACAGGAGGGGGCGAATCTTTGTCTTCTACCATGCCTCTACATATTACATCTACCTTTACACGCTACAGCAAAAATTTATGGTCAATAATTCTACAGAGTCATAAGATAAGTACATATCTTAGATGATGTGATGATGTAAGTACATATCTTAGATGATAGAAGTTAACCTAATGATTTATCAATTTAGTTTAACCCAAATCGATTTTGAAGCAGATTATATTTAAGAATTAAGTATTTGTCAAACCAACAAAAGTACAAAACATTGAATTCGTACTGCGTGTATGGGAAATAACACAGCGCTAAAAACAGAGAGAAAGAGAGAGAGAAAGAGAGAGAGCGAGAGAGAGAGAGAGAGAGAGAGAGAGAGAGAGAGAGAGAGAGAGAGAGAGAGAGAGAGTAGAGAGA
>JH154246.1:134839-146794 GCA_000226015.1 Mnemiopsis leidyi | reverse complement strand
TCAAGATACAATCTAGTGGACCAATTAGTCAATTTTAAATCTATTACTTAAGAGTGTCCTTCCCTATAAACGGAGGTCTGGAACCATCAAATCTGACTGCCCTTACTAACTTTAAAGAATGAAAGGTACTGAGGTAGCAAGGGTGGGTGCGTAAACCTAGCGGTCTGCACTCTCCCGTATCAGCCTTAGTATCTAGTCTGTCCCTATTGTTTTACTGCCATTATCCACACTTTCCTGTCGGCACATGTTTAAATTGGGTGTAGGCCCTGTTTCAGACCTTCTAACCTTCACTATCAAAACAGTATCTTAAAGGCACAATGAATTTAAAGAAGCTTGAATTTGACATTTTTCTCATTGCTATAAATGATATTTAATAAAAAATTGTTTTATTCTTGAAAAAAAAATTGTTTTATTCTTGAAATGAATGGTTAGATGGAAACATGTCGAAAAACTAAACATACATGCACGCAACTTAAATGAGATAGCAAAGTGATATTACTTGCTGAGAAAGCTATCCAAAACATTTAAGGAGAGATTCACAATATAAAAAGTCCTGCTCTTATACATGCGATAAGAAAATAAAAATGCAACCCAAAAATAGTGAAATTTAGTTATAAAGAATGGCAGCGTTTTATTTGACTTGTGCCACATGTAATGGAATCTGAAGGAGTTTTTCCTTCAGTGCCTCTAAGTCCCATCAGCACACACTTCAATATATGTAATGAATATATTTTAATCTATTTGCAAGATCTTTGTAAGGTTTGAATGACACGATTTAAATTATTAGTATTAAATGGGTCAAAGTTATAAAATCACTTTAATCAATATAATCGAACAATCTAAGTAATCATATAGGGACAGATCAACTAAAGGCCAGATCAAGTCATTCTGTATTATTAATTCTGGCAAAATCAAAAAGTACTAGATTTTAAATTTTTCATAACATTATAATTGGATTCCGACTAAGTCATAAGTTATGGAATTTGGTCCAGTCATAAACTTAAATTTAAATTATCAGCAACTATTACTAATACTGAGTAAAAACTATTTCCTAATATTGTGTTGTGCCTACAAGTTTTGATTTTATTGCTGGGCGCTGCGCGGCTTCTTTTAATTTTCCTTGACGAGATGATATCCGGTTAGCGTTTAAACGAAACGTCAGGAGAGCAGCAAACTGCGAGCCGCGCGCGGGTCGGGTAACACCTCGACAAAATTTTCCCTCCGATTTATGGAGGGAACCACATTCACCTAACCAGGCCAGTTGTACAGCAGCGCGCACCCTCCCGTCATTTTATTCTCCTCTATTCTCCTCTATTCTCCTCTATTCTCCTCTATTCGCTTCGAATGAGGGTCGGACAAAGTCAGACAACAGGCCAGGTGCTTACGCCGCGTGCAAAAGTGCTTTGGTTAGAGTGTAGAGCAAGGAAATAAAAACTAATGTCCCTAGGCTCAATGGGCGATGCGCGTCTTAAATTTTTGCGATAGCGCGTGATGGCCGCGCGACAGTAGGTTATCAACCTACAACCCCAGGCCAAATTGCCATTTGTTGCATTGTCGATTGATCTAGTTTTGTTTCACGTTATGACCCTTTTCAAAAAAATTTTTAAAATTTGAAAATTTTTTTGAAAATCCGGGGGGGCGTGGCCGCGCTGCGCGCGCCGGAGGCTGCCGCGCCGCTTCGCGGCAGCAGGGCTATGCAACGTGTAGCAAATCTAATTAGTGTTTAATTAATGATTAACCTGGTGCTTACGCCGCGTGCGGCGGCTGCTGAACTCTGGTAGCGCGCGACGCTGGCAAATGGGCTGGGCTCTGGTTAAAGCAAATCTGAATATAACTGCAGCTGTAAGTAAGTAGTACGGCAGCGCGCGCCCTCATGTCATTTTATTCTAATGAGGGTCGGACAAAGTCAGACAAGTAAGTAAGCTAAGTAAACTTATCGCAAGTGGGAATTGGCCGTGGCCACTATTGCATATTGAGTACTGTCTGAGGCTGCTATAAACCAATAAACCCCTACGTGTGCGTTGTGGCCCTAAATTCAGACAAGTGGCCAGTTAACAATGTCTGATGCATCTTTTGCCAATTTCAGAGGGTCTTGAATGCGCTTGAAGCTTTACAAGCACAAAAATGTTGTTAATAATAAAAAATAATAAATAACAAATAATGATGCCAGTATCATCACACCTATTCTCACAAAGTATCTTAAAAGCTTTTAAATTAAAAAATCTAAAATACAAAAAAATTTAAATCCTAATTAATGTTAACAAACCTTTTTTCTAGCTACAAAAGGGTTATCCTTGAGGAAACGATTATGTTTCATCTTATTCTCCAAATAACTTCCACTTTCAATATGGTTTAAGACTTGTAGCTTAATAACCTACTGTAGCGGCCATCACGCGCTATCGCGCATTTCTGGCCTGCCGAAGAAATTCTAGACGCGCATCGCCCGTTGATTTAAGACTTCATCAGAAATATCCCAGAAGTTCCCACTACCATAAATTTAGTTTTTCTTTTAAAGATCTCCAAATTAGACTTAAAAACATTTAAATTTAATGCCGTCTTCACCTCTATGGGTAGCTTATTCCAAAACAACTTGTAGGTTGATAACCTACTGTCGCGGCCATCACGCGCTATCGAAGAAATTCTAGACGCGCATCGCCCGTTGAAAAACAACATAACCCTTTCATTTAAAGAATTTCTTCGAATACGATTTATCTTGGAAGCTTTAATCTTCCCTGGCTTACATACCAAATTAACTCCAGATCTACTAAAATTAAAGACTCCAGCTAACTGGGATAGGCCCTGGCTAGCTTTATAAACCTCAATCAGGTCACCTCTCGAACGTCTCTCAGCGAGAGTAGTCAGCTCTAGTATCTGCAGTTGCTCAGAGTAAGGAAGAAGGCCTACCCCTTCAATCATCCGTGTCCTTTATTCGAAAGATTTTGGTCGTTTGCAATTCATTTTATGGGGAAAATATCAAAAAGATTGTACACGTTTACACTGTTCAAGCAATGTTATGTTGAATCATTAAAAGCATGTGCAAGCCGTATCTTTTGACCAAGATCTTTTACTTGTTTTTCAAAATACTTGTTTTTTCTTATTTTTCGCTGGTATTTATTTGTGAACCCATCAGGGTAATCTAAATATTTAAAGTAAAATGCAACAAAGGAATTGTTTTTTAAACTCTTTACTTTCGAATAAAGGACACTATGACTATTTTTAACTATATTTGACCTTATGGTCTAAAGTATGAGTCAATTTTTCCAGTGTGCCGTGCCCTTCATAGAGGAATCACAATCTATTCATAATATTATATCCATGATTTTGAGTAATATATTTTTTGAGTAAACATTGGCCGAGGGACACTCAGTCCCTAATCCAATCCAATCACTGCAGCGATGCTATTAGTTTTTAACAGTTGACACGTTTTTGCCTGTGCAAGTTTTACATGCTTGTAGAAGGCACAAATTAAATCAGAATATCATCAGTTTCAGTAAACCTATAGCACACTTTCAGTGCCGCTGGCGAAAGGACGCACACACAGGAGCTGTTCAACTTTAAGTTGATATAATGGTAAAACTTTACTGGCTATAGGCGGGTTGTATTTAAAGTTTTTAGCTATTATGTTTATGTGTTAATTTTTTAAGATAGAATGAGTTTCAAACTTCAACGCTGCTTAAAAACAAACACATACTCGCGCATTGTGTAACATTCGCAGAGATGGATCAGTGACATAACGTTGAAGGTCTAGCCAATAGGGCGCCCCTCGGCGATGAAAATGCGCCCCTAAGTGGCGGCCCTGGTGTAAGGGCTTACTGGGAGCAATTTGTGAAAAAATGGCATAAAAATCTAAATAAAAAGTGAAGTTATTAAACCAAACACGTGATTTTGCTAGTTGCACAGTTAATCTTGCAAAATTTTCCCATATTTTTATGACGATTTGGCGCCCCCTTATGACGGCGCTCTCCTGCGTAGCCGGGGTGGCCGGGGCATCGTTACGCCGCTAAGATGGATACTACCAAAAGCGTCTGTTTCCGCATTCTTAAGAACAAGTATGCTAAATTTCAGAGTCTGCAGCCCTATGCAGTGGTGTAACGTTGTAGCCCTTGCCAATATGGCGCCCTTCGGCGGTAAAACGGGGTCCCCAAGTAACACCCCTGGTACAAGGGCCTACTGGGAGCTATTTGTGAAAATATGGCTTAAAAATCTAAATAAATAGTGAAATTATTAAACAAAACACGCAATTTTGCTAATTGCGCAGTTAATCTTGCAAAATTGTCCCATATTTTTATGACAATTTGGCGCCCCCCTATGACGGCGCCCCCCCCCCCCCCCCCCGGGCTGCCGGGGCATCGTTACACCGCTGGCCTTATGCACACTGTTATACACAGAATTTGTACTTTGTACACATCATGGTACATTGCGGTAAGTACATCTATGTACCCACCTTGCTGTCAGCCAGCTACTATAGGCCAGTGTGGTGGACACAAAAGCAATGGCTCTTGTTCCTCTGTACCCCATTACCCTAATCCAGTCTTTTGCAAAGTTAATACCATCCACAGTGCTCAATTAATTTGTGTTTCTTGTTATAATTTGTGTCCTGTTATAACCATTAGATAAAATTGGTACAAAATTCAACATTTTTGTATTCTTGAACGTTTTTGTATTCTTTAATTTATCAAGCTGCTGACCCCCATTACAATTTATGTGTAAAATTAGATATCCAAGGTCTTTCGAACCTACTACAAGAAATGCTCAATTTCTTGTCAGATTTTAAGGTCATCTTAATATCTATTATCTACCCACATGAGCAGCACCTGATTGGTCTTCTGTCTAATCACAAATAATCCTAAATTTAAAAACAATGTCTGTTATTACACTTAAGAAGGAAATTTAATTAGTTTAAAATTGATTTTGATTATTTCATATCATTTAACATCATCATTTATTATTCATAAGGATGAGTAGAATATACAAACCCCATAGAACTTTGGGACTTGTATCAAATGATGTACCGGCTATTTTACAGACCAGGGGAGTTGAACATTTCGTAACTACCTGTGTTGGCAAGTCATTCAACACATACAATGTAAGTAATCCGAATTTATTACAGCTTTTGTCATATAGGGGTAGCTCAGAGTTCATGTGATATGTTTAAAGATAGCTTATGTCATCAATTTTGATCTAAAGTTTCAAATTAAATTGCAAGTAGACGTGAGAATTCTTGGGGAAAAGTCAGAAATGTTTTCCATTATGTGACAGCGATAGATACAATCAATGAATTTCTGGAAAACACTGTACTCTGATAAAAACTTCTGACTCCTCCCCAAGAACTCTGACATCCATTACATTTACATGACCATAGCTACTTCTAATGATCATCACACCCATTTCATTACAGTGCAAGAAGCTAGCATTGCAGTTTGTTTCACCTATTCATGATGGTGACATCAGTTGTCTGGCTGGGCACAAAGATTTTTTGTTCAGTTCATTGGGAAACAAGGTATTCTCATGGATTCGGGGAAAACTTGTCCGAACCTATGAAGGTCATAGTTCAGATATTCGACACTTGCTTCCTTTTGGGGATCATGTCATCTCTTTCGGTCAGTAGAAATACTCATCAGTTTAATTTTATGGCTCTTAGTTATTTGTTGGACTTAATTGTGATAAATTGAAATTTCTGATTTTCCAATAGAATTAGATTTCTAGACTTACTGTCTCTTAATTTTCTTGCACAGGGACTGACAAAAGAATGTTGGTACACAGCATTGAGACAGGAGAAGTTTATGCTGATGTGTGGTTACAAAGCTGTGTCACTGCAGTCACACACCCTGCTACCTATCTTAACAAGGTAATATTTCTTAGCCATCAGTGTTGTCTCAGGAGTCTGAAAATACCATTGGATATTATCAACATTTCTGTCACCATTCAAAATTAAATACAAACCATGTTAGACGTTGACATTGCCGCACATTTTGAGTGCTTACAGGATACAACTTTATGCACACGTGATCAGCACAGGTTTAAGCAGGTGATACAGAATCTTTTGCCATAATTTGGAAAGATCGACGGGCTGGGATCGACTCAAAATCTTATTCAAACTGTAAGGGCGACTAATTCTCACACTAGAGGTTACTGGGCCGTTTTGATGAGCTTCTATTTCGGTGATCACGCATTTGCGTTCAGTTGTATCTTGTAAGCACTCAAAATGCGTGGCTTTTTAAACCCTGTGTTAAATCTCTGTTAATTATGCCGATGTGCACACATAGTACACCTAGTGAACGTTTTAAGACATAGTAAATGTTTTTATAGTGAGGCTTTATGGTTTTCAACATACTTGAATTTCAATTCAATAGATTTACCCGTTCATTATATGATATACACTTCACCTGAAATATAAATTGTTTAAGACACATTATTTTATATTTTATCAGGTATTACTCGGGAATAAAGACGGTGTTCTGGAGCTATGGAACGTTAGAACACTAAAACTGATTTACCAGTTCAAGTCGTTTGGGAGTTCAGTAACTGTCCTTACACAGGTTTAATTCTGATTCACGAAACTTTACTGTTGAAATTCTCATATCCAGATATATGCACTATCATGTGTGTTTTTGTGCGTGCTCGTTCATGCGGCTATATATTTTCCCGTATCTTGCCATTTGGGCCCGAAGGGCCCAAATGACAAGATTGTTTTGATACGTTTTGTGCACGTGCACAAAAATTACAAAACAAGGGTTGGCGATCGACAGCGTAAATTTGGATAATTAGCTCAAAAAGCGTCCGTCCATCCGTCCGTACGTCCGCGCGCACGCTCCTTTATCAAACTTAATTATGTATACGATTACAATTGTAGGTTTTAACTGTCTCAGGCCGCAGAATGTATCCCACATCATGAAATGTGTGCATAATTGCCTCGCAACATCTACAACAGGATGTACGATCAAACAGGGAAAACAAAAAAAGTATAAGTAAAGTACAATCCAAATTCTTTCAAACTTACGTTTTATTGAGTAATTTGTCGAATGACAGAGAGAAATGAATGGATGAGCACTATTTTAATTTCAGCTCCGACCAAATCCTTTTATCTACTAATTCACGCCAGAAGCATAAACACAACGCAGCATGAATAAATGATGAAGGCAGCACATACAATACAATAACGACGTCATGCAGAGCTAAGATAAGATATTTGAAATAAACGATGAAACGAACGCGCAATTGTGTCTAAACTTTGCGTGTGCAGCGTGAAATTTTTCAATCATGGCTGCATTGAACGGCTGCGTGAATTCGCGCGTCTGATTTTACACGTGCAGAACAATGAAAACTAACCGAAATTACGTCTTGTACGAGGTTGCGTATTTTGATTCCTCATTCCTCGAGGTTTAATGACAATAAGCGACGGCATGATACGGGAAATTCAGCGGTGGCCTGACACAATGAAAGCGGCCGCAGTTCTTGTTTTCTTTGTTATTTAAGTAGTTTTTCACAGTATTCTTGTCAGTCACCAGGTATCGATATAATGGGCGTTGGCTTGAAAAGTGGTGAAATCCTGCTACACAATATCAAACTGGACGAAACAGTAATGAAGTTCTACCAAGACTGGGGCTGTGTCACATTCCTCTCTTTTAGATCAGGTAGTGCATCATGTTGTAAATTTTGTATTATTAGATCTTGTTTGAATGATATTTGAAACAAGAATACAACTTTATTTCTAAAGAATGATAAAAGCTTCTGAACCGAGGGTCAGATTCCTTTAACGGTACATTCCCCCACAGATGGAGTACCACACATGGTATCAGGATCAATAGAAGGTCACCTTGCAGTGTGGGACCTGGAGCTCCAAGAGCTGAACAACACCATACACCACGCCCATCACTCCACTATCGCTACTGCCCACTATCTGGCGTCACAGCCCCTGCTTTTCACTGCTGGCGCAGATAACGCCATCAAAATTTGGGTCTTCGACGGGCCAGGTGAGTTTGCTAATAGCCTTTATTTGATTGCTCAGATAACTTAAAAACGATTGATAACTTTGCAGTGAGATTGCAACAAAATCCTTGGTGGGATGGATGTAAAAAAAGGTTGTGTTGTGAGCCCCGATTGTAAATGCCACACACCTATTTGAACCTATTTTATTTGCGCAGCTATTTGTATACTATTTGCACAGCTATTTGTATTTTGTACCGCTTAACAGCTTAATAAACATCCAATTTGTCAGGAGGTACAGCACGTCTATTACGCGAGCGCTCAGGACACAGAGCACCGCCCTCCATTGTGCGGTTCTACGGCGCTACTGCAGAGAGCATCCTCAGTGCAGGACACGATAGGAGTGTGAGAATGTTCAGCGCTATCAAGGACGAGCGTAGCAAGGAGCTGAGTCAAGGTGGGGATGTGCACGTGTACCATGTTTATGGTGGGGATGTGCAAGTGTTCCAGGTTCATGGTGGGGATGTGCACGTGTACCAGGTTCATGGAGGGGATGTGCACGTGTACCAGGTTCATGGAGGGGATGTGTACGTGTACCAGGTTCATGGTGGGGATGTGTACGTGTACCAGGTTCATGGTGGAGGAAAAGTTTAAATTTCTTAATTTATGCGAGTTTGAATAAAACTATAACATTTTCATGCTGTGTTAAATAATGATACTCCAGGTTCTATGGAAAGTAAAAGTAAGAAGATAAATGTTCGGGTGGAGGAGCTAAAACTCAACCCTGTCGTAGCCATGGCAGCTGGTAAATTTTATCACATTTCACTATGCTTCCCAATGTTCATTTACTTTTTATCCTCATTAATTATATCATGTATAATCTGGTTACTAAAATGGTAATGATCTCTCGCAATTTGGGTTTAAATCCTATCCATGATAAGATATAATATCATTTCATTGCTGCACTCAGTTTACTATAACTTGACTAACTTTTATCATGATAAACTTTTATTTAACTAAAGGATACCTTCAGAGGAAATTAGAGAAAGGGAGTGGAACAATGTTATCACAGCTCACGTTGGAAGTAGAGATGTTCGTGCATGGAGCACTGCACGCGGATCACTCAGCGACAAGCCACTCTCTCCTAAACTGGAGACTATCGTCGTCACGGTTTCATTTGGCAAAATTATCTTTCCATTTATTTTTTCTTTCAAATTTGTTTAACTTTATCATATTTAACACTTGTCTTATGTTTATTGGTTGAACAAAGAAATATTTTGACAGCTTCAAAAACTCAAAATAAAAACTATGCTTGCACAAGAATCCGAGTACCACAATCTGCTTTCAATGTAGAAATAAAAAAGGTAAAATTTAGCTTTTGAAAAAGCAAGTCACTTTGTAGTATTGAGAGTCATCCGCCTTGGCACACCCAAAATAGTTAAATCTTTGAACGTCCGCATATGATATCGTCATGCACATAGTATCTACCGCAGACTGAAAGTTAGTACCGCCTGCAATCCTCCTCTCATCATGCTCCTCATGATCTGCTGTAAAATTCAGGACTTTACCTTGGAGTTTATCCAGGGCTTGCTTTGCCAAAGTGACATCATGTTCCAGACCTGCGAGATTGTTTTGTTCCTTGCAGGCGTGTAGCTCATCTGTCGTTGCACGAGTCGTTGAGCAGCTCAGCAGCAAGATGATGGTTACTACCAACAACATGATCCTCTTCTTTTTCTTCTTCTTCACGAACTTGGTGCTACTTTTCTTGGTGTCTGGCGCAGAGAAAGAGGGAAAGTGAGAGTCTGTTTGAAGTCTCCTTTTTTATACCCGAAAAAGTGACGACTCGGTCGAATCAAAGGAAACACAAACAAGGCCTATTAATTATGAAGAAAATTGAGTTGTCAGATGGGAGACAGCTCTCATGATATCGATAGTCGTAATTAGTAGTAGCCACAGCTCAATAGTACCACCTGTGTCTCAAAATGCTGCAGGTACTTGACATGCAAAATGCCATGTTGAAATTGCTGAGGACCCAAATTTCTAGGAACTCGAGCTATTGAAATGTCTTAAAGGTATCGAAATCGGAAATTTTGTTAATTTTCTACGGAGTTGTCGAAACAGATGCACCTACGGAACCGTCTATAGCTGAATTGCCAATATAATCGTCAGGTGGATGCTTGAAATTTAATTAAGGCAGAGAGGATTAATCTGAGTGGTTGAAAGTATTCAGTTTGCATTTAGGATCCCAAAAAGTACCAACCAGAAAAAGTTAATTAAACGAGCTACCGTATGCTTTTATGGATTATAAAATTACAAGGGTGATTTTTACGAAACATATTTATGCTTCTAGATTCTGTCGAGCATAAAAGATAAAGCTCTGCCTTCCAAGTTTTATCACAATTCTACACCAAGTCACACTCTTATCTTCCAGGCAGTTACGATAACGGTATGTGGGAATATAGCGATAGTGGGATATAACTCTGGACATCTCACTGCTTTCAATCTCCAGTCAGGCATCAATAGAGGCCTGTATGGAAACATACGAAGTAAGTCGAGTTCTACTGTTCACTACGGTAAAGGGCAGGGTTCTGAAGGGGTTGGATATTTTTCTGTGTCGTCATCGTACTAAATCACAAGAAGTAAAGTTCTGTAGATGAAAACTTGTTAAGTATTGATTTTAGCATTCAATTTTTGAATTATCCAATCTAGAAGGACTCATAGTTGAAATTTTCAACGTATATGATAAGGCAGCTGATTTAACAAGGCTGACAATTCAGGTCACAAAGGTAAGATAGTAGGAGTGGAGTCAGATAACATCAACAAATACGTAATAAGTGTCGGCCACGACGCTTACGTCAAGGTGAATTACTTAACTTTCTTGTTCTTATTACTTAACTTTCTTGTTCTTATTACTTAACTTTCTTGTTCTTATTACTTAACTTTCTTGTTCTTATTACTTAACTTTCTTGTTCTTATTACTTAACTTTCTTGTTCTTATTACTTAACTTTCTTGTTCTTATTACTTAACTTTCTTGTTCTTATTACTTAACTTTCTTGCTCTTATTACTTAACTTTCTTGTTCTTATTTCTTAATTTTCTTGTTCTTATTTCTTACTTCTTACTGAATTACTTAACTTTCTTGCTCTTATTTCACTTCTTTACATTTAATTGGAATTTAAAGTTTAGTTTTTATGCGGCTTCGAAGTTCAAACTGAGTAACTTCGACGATTGATTATATTTTGAAGTGAGAAAGTTCTTTGATTACTTAAATTTCATTTTTAGAAGATTTTGGTTTAAATTTCTCAATTTTTTTAGAATAGCGGATAACCAGCTCTTATTGAACAGCTGATACTTCACAGCTCAAAGTAACATGTTTCAGATGTGGGATCTAAGTGGACGAACTTTATGTCACAGTGTGACACTGTCACACCCCGCGACCCTCTCCACCCTCCACCGTGACAGTAACCTCCTAGCAGTAGCCCTGGATAACAACACTGTCTGTCTTGTCGATGTGGACACTCGGAAAGTCGTGAGAGAGTTCAGACATGGTGATGCTGTCCTTGATATGGTTTGTAAACGTTACTTTGAGAGTAGCCTTGTTTTTGATATGGTTTGTGCACGTTAATTCGAGATTAGTCTTGTTTTTGACAGAGTTCATTTTATTGGAAATTAAAGATGCGCTGTCTGGGCCCGATAAGATCTTAAGCATTATAATAACGATTGAATTCCCCATCCTCAGTGTTACACTAAAAACAAACAAGTGATTGTAACATCCTCAGTGTTACACTTAAACAAGCAAGTAATTGTAACATCCTCAGTGTTACACTTAAAACAAGCAAGTAATTGTAACATCCTCAGTGTTACACTAAAACAAGCAAGTAATTGTAACATCCTCAGTGTAACACTAAAAACAAGCAAGTAATTGTAACATCCTCAGTGTTACACTAAAAACAAGCAAGTAATTGTAACATCCTCAGTGTTACACTATAACAAGCAAGTAATTGTAACATCCTCAGTGTTACACTATAA
>JH154246.1:122897-134714 GCA_000226015.1 Mnemiopsis leidyi | reverse complement strand
GTAATTGTAACATTCTCAGTGTTACACTAAAACAAGCAAGTAATCGTAACATCCTCAGTGTTACACTAAAACAAGCAAGTAATTGTAACATCCTCAATGTCACACTAAAAACAAACAAGTAATTGTAACATCCTCAGTGTTACACTAAAACAAGCAAGTAATTGTAACATCCTCAGTGTTACACTAAAAACAACAAGTAATTGTAACATCCTCAGTGTTACACTAAAACAAGCAAGTAATCGTAACATCCTCAGTGTTACACTTAAACAAGCAAGTAATCGTAACATCCTCAGTGTTACAGTGTAGACGGAAAGTCCCTGCTAGTCTGTACACGTGACAGTACTATAAGACAGTGGGATCTCATCACAGCACGGCTGGTGGACTGTTTCAAAACTCCCTCCCTGGTTACTTCTTTGTCGCTGTCTAAAGAGAACTTGGTTACTACTCACCACAACGAGCTGGGCATATGTCTGTGGTGGGTGTTTGAACTTGTGGTTTTAAGCCGAAATGTATCAAAAACACAAAAATAGTCCGATAGATATTTGTTATCTTAGTAAAACGAAGGGAAATATTTTGTTAAACTACAAAGAGGGTCACTTGTTCTTCTGATGATCATGTTGTTGGACTCGATGCTATCTAAGGCCTAAGTGATACCAGGCTTTTAACTATAATTGTGGTTTCGAAGAAGAAAATGCAATATGCTCACGGGCTGTGTTGCAGGACGAACAGAACATTATACGAGAATGTCGAACTGAGACCACTCCCTGATGATTATGAACCCCAACTTGTTAACCAACTTGAAGCTGAAAGTGCAAATATGGGTACGTCGATCAATGAAACACTGATGTCTAGATTTGTGCCATTTTTGGCAACATTTTCAATTCATTGGAATTAATGTAACGCGCATTTGGTCGTCACCTTTGTCTGCACATGGTCCGCGCACGTACGTACGTATGATTGGACAGACACAAATTTGTCCGCAAGACTATTATAACTATTATCATATTATATAATATAACGCCCCACTGGGCATGGCCTTAATAGTTATTATTATCATTTATTAGTTATTATTATAGTACTTTATTTTCTCCAGAAGTAGAAGAAACTCCATCAGAAGAATGGAAAAGCACTGACCAGATTAATGAAAGACTCGTTACCTTATCTTCCGCTCCTAAGGCCAGATGGACGGCTCTCAGCAAACTTGATATTATCAAGGTAATATCTTTGCTTTTACAAGAGAGAACGGTATTTCTTGGGAGTTGTCTCTAATTTTTGTAGAATCTAAACCATATTTTTTTTAATTTGTTGGCCTTACTCTGGTTATCGGTAGTAAAACACGGTCACATGGTCCAGTGGACACAGATGACAGATTGGCATTGCAACATCAGGCACCTCCTCAGTAATACCGTTCTCTTACTCTAGATGCTGTTATATCTATGTTGCCGTTATTGTTGAAGTGTAACAGTGGTGTGCTTGCACTGTTGACTTTCTGTCTTCCAGAAACGAAACAAGCCCAAAGCTCCACCAACAGCCCCTAAAGCAGCCCCCTTCTTTCTGACCACGACTAAGGAACTTATCCCGAAGTTTGTTGTTGAGGAAAAGGTGCAAGATGAAACTGAAAAGATGAAATCTGTCAGGTTGGTCCCATAACATTCCAGCAATTACACAAATCAAGATAACGGAAATCATGATCAGCAAGAATTTAACACAGTGATTGGTTCTTATTTGGCAGCTCACTAAACTACCTCAATCGATAAATGGAAAACAAAACCTTATATACCACCAGATCAGAAGAAAGCGAATTTCAGCGAGTTGTAATGAGGGAGGAGAATGTGGGTAAAATACTCGAATACCTCAACTCTCTGTCTCCGTCCGTTTTGGGTAAGGTTTACTGGACTGGACTTGAGATACATATTGAAGACAGTTCCAAAAATTCTATGTAAGGATGTGATTAAGTGTCATTTAAACTTTAAGACTAGCCATATTTTAATTGAAAGGTAACTGACACAGTTCCCCTACAGACGTAGAACTACAGTCGATGGCCCCACTAGACGGGGGCTCCCACGAGATAGTTGAGAAGTTTCTAGATTTTCTTACCTCAGCCGTAAAACTTCGGGGCAATTACGATGTTCTTCAAGCGTACATTAACGTCTTTTTAAAAGTAGGCTTTGATTTAGATGCATTTTCGCATTTGATGTATGATTCATTGCATTTAGGAATCGCATCCAGAGATCCAGATCTAATTTACTTGCAATGAAATAATCTGTTTATCGTTACCTCAGAAATCCAAGAATTTAAGGATAGACTTTCAAGTAAATAATAAATTACTGTAAAACTGTACAAACTTTAACGACTTTAATTCGCTTCAGTATAACAGACAGTATCTGGTGGATACCCCATCTTTACACGAAAAGTTGGAACACCTCAAATCCTCACACGCAGGTACGTCATCTATCCTGTTGTTGGTCTGTGAATTTGTCTGTTTGTCGGTCTGTTCGTTCATCTGTTCGCTCGTCTGTTTATATGTTTGTCTCGCTCCCTTGTGTCTGTGATCACATGCTGGTTAAGATTAATTTTGTTAATGATGATTGATGATGTAGTTTTTGCACTATATTTGAGAAAATTCTGTCGCAAGAAAACATGTGTTTTAATTCTAGACAACGTACAGCGAACCAATTTATTGTTCCAAGATAAATCTTGACAATTCATTTTCACAGATTCCTGGCTGGAGCTACAGCAGAAGATTCAGGAGTGTCTGTGTGTTACTAACTTTCTCAAATCTGCCACTCTTTGATGGGACCTGTTTCCTAGGATTAAAGGACTGGCTTATCAGTAATCAGAGAGTTCTATCGGTTGGGGAACTTCTTATTTTAATCTGACTTGATATTTTTATCTTTAACTTATTGTCTTATTTATTTTTAATGTCAAACTCCGCCTTGAAGCTAGAATTTACTTTAGGTTGTACTGTTTGTATACAGAGTGTTTGGGACTTTTTTAAAACATAGTAAAGGGAGGATTTTCACTACCTCCGTCTAAAAATGTGGCAGCTTTCGACTAAATTTGAACGGTCCATCATTGTATTGAGGACTCGATTTTTTGATTTTATAAAGCACCATATTCAGAGCGTTTATTTGGCAGTTAATGGCGATTGGTTGCATATGATAAATCAGTGAGACCCTCACTCAAACTATAAAGGCAAGGTCAATGTACAGAATACAAAACTCAAACTATAAATGAAGGCAAGGTTAATGTACGGACTCAAAAATCAATTTTATATTTAGACAGTCCCGGCTTCTTGAGCGTTAATTTATTACAAAGTTCAAATTTTCTACATTCTTGTTTCCACGGACATGACATTTTCAGCCCGAAATGGCCGCACAAGTCTTTCTCTTGATCGATGGAACCGCAAGAAACATTTTATTTCGTTCCAGAGAACCGACACAAAGTTGTCATACAACAGGGGGTTTATTACCGAGTTTATGGGAAGTATCACAATAGAAAAGGCAGCGTACCAGGGTGCAGCGTCTACTACTTGTAGGTAGTGAAGAACGCACGTGCAAATAAAAGGAACCCAGCAAGCAAAATCGGTCAGAATGATCAGTGATATTTTCCTCTGAAGAGCGTTGTTTCGTTGGACCAGAGTTTTGTTAACGCTGCACGATTTTCGTCTGGTTTTCCTCCTGACCGCTAAAGTTGAGTTTGCGGATGAGACAGAAAGTGAGTGTATGAAGATGTAGTTGATAGTGATAACTGCAAAACATAGGATGTTCATTATCAAGACTATCGCGGTGTATCTCCATTGTGGATCTTCAGGTGTGACAAAGTACTTGAACAGACAAACTCCATCATTTCCGTAAAAGTGAAGTTTAGTGGGGTTCACTCCGCCGTAATCCCTTGTAAACATGCCCTCTACAAGTCTCCTGACTGTCTTCCAGGTCATGTGACCACTATTTCCGATAACGGTGTGGTAATAGCTGCTTATAATCTTCACGTACTGCTGCTTTGATGGAGCTCCAATGAACAAGGGGTTTCCCGGGTAGCTTAGTCCGTTTACGAAAAAGTCTTCTTGTGAGGGTAGGAGTGGAAATATTGCAATGAAAAAGGAAAAGCCGGTCATTCCAAGTACGCATGATATTACCTTAAACTTTCTGAACCATGTCAATGATTCATGACCTGTGATGCGCCTGATTGTCAGAACTCTGTTTAAGCTCAAGATTGTCATGGCCATGAGTGATATATGTGACCCAAATGTACTCGTTATCCCCAATATTGCACAGGCGCTACTTGTAAGCCACGCGTATCTTTCTCTGCAATAGTTTTCACTGCTTTGCACATTCAGTATTGCGATTACCACTAAGTAGGCCCCCACAAGGAAGTCCCCAAAGGATATCATCAAAACCATGGTCCTATTCATCAGCTTCATCTGATTTTTACAGTTTTTGAGATCTATAACGGATCGAAATATCACTACAAAATTTAGTAGAAGCGCCGTGGCTCCTATCATCCAGCCTAACGAAGACAATAATGAACTTCCGATCACCCTTTTGTCCAGTCCTGATCCTGAGTTCGGACTACACTCGTCTGAAAAGTCTGAACAGTCGATATTTCCGTCTTGAAAATTTGTGATGGGAATGAGCTCACCGTTTCCACATTTAAAACTGTTTACACACTCGAGTTCATCTGATCCATCTCCACAGTCATCTACAAGATCACATACTCTATCATACGTAACACAGAACCCGTTGTCGCAAGCAAAGAGCTCACTCACGTACTTCTCCCTTCTCTTTCTTGCGATTGTAAGGTATGAGTTGTTTGCCAGGGTGAAATAACGGTTGGTATTTATATTGTGGCAAGAATCGTGTCGAACTTTCTTGAGAATACAATCAGTATTTCCGCACAATCCTAGACAACTAAGATAGACGTACATTTCGCCGAAAACGTGTCCACAATCGTACACAGTGTTGTTCGGACGAAATATAGTGAGAGGTGAAACTCCAAATGGAAAGTCCGGTGAAACGAACTCATCTTTAACTGCCGGAGATATCATTTGTTCGAGTTCGTACAATCCAGGAAGCACGTGACCTATCCATACCTCCCCTCCGTAAAGAAACACATGGTTGTTAACCTCACTTTTAGACCGGGACGCAGTACAAGCAGCCTCCTCTTCCGGACAAGAAGTACTCCTATCACAGAGGGAACTAAACTCAATAAACCTGTCATCCAGACACAGGAAAACTTCGGAACAAGAACTACCGATCTCGGTGTACCTTGTTTTCCAGCCGTCTCCACATGACGTCCACCTGGAGACGTCCTCATCAGTTCCCTCCTCACAGTCTTCAACCCCGTCCATCACCCACGACTGTGGTATCTTTAACAATAACTGTCGGGGTCGACCGTACGAGAGTTTCCTCTGGCAGCTGATACTTGTCATCAAACATCTGTCCTCGGCTTCGTCAAGACCGGCATGGCAATCTTTGTGGCTGTCACAAAGTTGATGCTTGTGTAGGAGACATCCTCCTTCAGCAGTCACACACAAGTTGTCTATCCCATCATCACACAAACTAGTTCCCTTACACAGTGCATATTTGGTCACGTGTGTATCGTAACCGTCCACCTTGCAGACGAGAGGCGATTCTAATGACTGAGAGCAGTTCAACTGATCCAGGTAATTGGTACAAACTTCGAACCTGAGATTTGGAACGGTACAGACGTTTTCAGGGACGAGAGCCACCCTTCTCGACCCCAGAAACTCCGAGTTGTAGCAGTGTCTAGTGGAAGTACAGTTTATCTCGTCCTCCCCGCCTACACAGTCCCTCACTCCGTCACACACCGCACCGGGGGGCACGTACCCGCTCCGGTGGTCCACGTTTAGCAACCTGATCCTCCTGCTGTAGAAGGTGTTGTTACAAACTTTCCCGGAGATCATATCTCGTGTGGGTGGACATTGTATCTCGTCCTGACAAAGCAGACAATCACATTTCTGATCACAGATCTTGTGAGACTCCACCTGCTCCATCTCACTAAAGCGACACCAGGAGGTGTTGTTAGAGCAGACTTCCTCGTCAATCTGGGTGTTCTCACAATCCTCCCGTCCGTTACAGGTCAGGGTCAGATCCTGGTACCTGCCTCCCTTGTGTGCAATGTACGTATCTCCTATAAATGAATATAACTATAAATTAATAATAAATGATCAATAATAAATGATAAATAATCAGTAATAAATGGTAACTTATCAATAGTAATAATAGATAGTAAAAAGTAAATAATCAATAACTAATAATGATGTCAGCATCATCAAATATAATCACTTAAAATATCTAAATAAATTTACAAATTGTTACCTGTTTTAGAGGTGTACCGCCTGGAACAGATGTAAGATCCACATACTAGGGGAGGATCTTGAGCTACTCTCTGTTCGGAGCAGGTGGGATACCCACAGAACTGGTAAAAGGAGGGGTCGTTCCCGCACACCTCTGTAAACCCTATTTCCAGACATGTGTAAGGATCGGTAACGTACGGTTGGTATGTCGTGTTGGAATGTGGGCATTGCACTACAATCCCTTTGTCTGTTGTGTTGCACAATCTTTTCAAATAACCGTTTATATCTGTCACTTTGCAAACATCTGAAAAATGAAATCACAACTTTTGGAAATAGTGCTTGCAGAATGTAGTAAACAGTAGGATAACACTAACAGTTGGTTGCCTGAGGATTTTCTCTGTGACTTGATTCAGTAATTTACGTTGTTTTAATAGCCAAATTATATTGGAATTGATAGTCAATGTCCAATGAATCATTCATTGGATGTATTTGTAACTTTTTCTGTCGAAACAAGTAAAACTAAAAATAAGTAACCTTGTGAATGTGTAGTAATGTGGATTCTTGACAACCAAATAACAGACAAAATTAGTGAGAAAACCAGCATACCTTCCAATTTAACTAATCGGTGAATGCGACTAATCGAAAGCGAATACAGCTCGATAACAAGCTATAACTTTGGTTTAAAAACGAAAATGTATAATAATTTCTGAGTTTTGTGCTCTTGACTGGAAAACCTTGCATCTAGAAAATAAAAGTTTCAGTTTGGCGATGGATAGTCTGATCCTGTTTACAATTTACTGGTTGACAAAGAAAATGGCAAAGTAAATGAGATGTTCTGTCTTTGTTTTTTTGACTTTGAGTTCTTGACCACTTGGCGACATGACAGTGTCCATTTGGCGCCTTGTTTATTACGTTAACTTCAAGTAAGAAAGTCGTACAAATCTCCCCGTCACCTGTTCCAAATGTCATGTTACTGTGAAGGAAAAAGCTCTTTTAGAAAAATCACTAATCGACGTTTGAACCCGCCAAGATAAAGTTCTTAAAAGCAGAATAGATAAAGATGTAAGCCCGAGGGCAATTTGTAATTGTAAGACCAAATTCTGGTTGCAAATGCTGAATGCATGTTAAAATTTAATTGCTGCGGTCTTTTCAAGTATCTGAACCGATAAACTATAAAGAAATTCTACTGTATAGTTCTGCGAGAGTCGGGTACCACCGCGACAATGTTCCTGTCGACACCTCCAAGAACCCATTGCCTTGCGTTGCGGCCCATTTTCAATGTTCGGGTTGTAGGTTGATAACCTACTGTCGCGGCCATCACGCGCTGTCACGCATTTCTGGCGCGCATCGCCCGTTGAATGTTCGGGGCGCCTGCTTAGCAGCCGCCACGCGCGCGGGGGGCTGCCGCTTCGCGGCAGCAGGTCAGACTCAGACAACGTCTGACAAAGAACCCACTGTCAGTGTCCCTACCGATAGGCTTCCTTGTGATATTTCCTTGCTACACGTTGCTTAGCCCTGCTGCCGCGGGAATTCCCCAATTCCACCGGTGGAAGTGTCGGGCTTCTTGGAGACTGCCGAAAATTTCTAGGCCCTATCAACTTCTCGACTTGAACTGAGCTAACATCCCTGATTTGAGTTATGCAACAGTAGTTCCTACACCACGAAGACAGGAAACAACGTCACACATTTTGTAGTTGTACAATGTACATGCAATCATTTTGTAAAACTTATATTCCCCATTACTCTACTGGAGTTCTTGGTCTGGGAAGATTGAATATGTATCGATATTTCTCATGAAGACTTAATGTTTGGTAAAAGTTAAACAGTCTGATAAGACTAATAAAATTAAATAAACATTTTAAAAGCGAGTTCAATCATCCAATTTTAAAAGAATAAAATAAATAGATGCCGGGCCCTCAAAGCACTTAAAAATTAAGCATAGGGCTTTAAAAAGCCATCCAATATTATTCTATGTATATATTAATGGAAGCTGTAAAAACCGCCTAGCGCCAACTGCCGAATCATCAGTTTTCTTAAGTCGGGTTTTTAAATCGGTTAATCATACCACCATGCTACAAGTATGCGTACACGCATTAGAATCTGACTAAACTTCATCAAATCTCCGAAAACATGAATAATTGAATGAGTCGTGAATCATGAATGACGTACCTCTAATACTAATAGTGATGGAAGCATAAGAGGAGCAGGATTATCAGTAGCAAGTATAACTATAAGTTAAACTTAACCTTATTAATATTAGACAATTAATAGTTGCTGGTCTCATGAAAAAGCCGTGGGAGCAGCCTTAGAAAATAACAATATTGTTTACCGGTTAACACTAACACTGTATGGCCCTTTGAGTAAGATTTCAGAGCACTGGTCTCTGGTAGAATAATGGAGAATTGAAGCGAGTTACCATTATATATACATACTTATAGTAAACACAATCAATTATAACTAATAATTACGTTTGTGATTTAAGTTAATATCACTTGCATATTAGAATCGTGATTATATGGCACGTAATGGTCTTTGGGGTCGTTTACATAAGACGTCATCACGTAGGGGGAGGGGGGATTTCCAAATGATGACGATTGATGACGAGGGGGATTTTTATCAAAACTTTTTAAGTGGGAAGGACTTGAAATTCAAGTAAGACAATTTTCAAGTTAATTTTAGTGAAATTTCGCCGTAAATTCTCCGAAGCTTTTTTAAGCGTGGCTTGATAGAAGAGCCTAATGTCAGAGGAAGAGAGGAACTACCTTGAGGACATTTTAAGAAACTGTTGCTCTTTCCATCGTATTGCATCACACAATCTTGGAAATATGTCTTTTGTTTTTAATTTGAATTTTTGATCAAAATTAATGGCCATTAAATTGTCAATTAAATTGTTAAAAGCCAACAATCAAGTATTTTTACAAGAAATGGGGGGGGGGGGTTGGTCCCAACTGTGAAGACATCATTTTGGTAATTTACATCTGAAATTCAGGGGCGTTTTGTCTTGATGACGAATCATGACAGAGGGGGGAGTGGGTAAAAAATGCCGAAAATTTGATAATGTCATATGTGATCGATCCCTTTCTATAAAATGGAGCAACCAGTGTGATGTGATTTAGAAAACTGCTCTACAATGTCATCTTACTCTCAAATACGAAATTTGACAGATCATTATAAGCCATTTCAAAGAGTATAAATTTCAATCATGCGCATGCCCCGGAAAATCTTGGAGAATAAATCACAGTTAAAGTGAGTTAAATATATCTCCGTTTGTTAAAATTGTTTGTGATTGGTGCCCGACAAATCTCACTAACCAATTTTGTATGAAAAAATCTTTAGTGACAATAAAACTGACGGAGAACATCTCATAATGATAAAAGTGATGACGTTATCAGGAATTATGACGTCAGATTAGTTGTATCCGTCCTCGTAGATAGCAGTGTAAGGATTGGGACTAGCAGGGTATCCTTTCGAGTAGGTCTGTGGGTAGGCGGCTCCTCCGTTGTTGTACGGTTGAGGCTGTGCATGCTCTGAAAATTTCGCATTTTTGAAAATTATTTTTTCGCAATATACATGTACTCCGATGTTAAATAAACTGACAGTACACACCTAGTTTTTACCATTGAATCTATTTTGAGAATATACATGCTAAGAAATTCTTTGTAAGCTCAGAATAAAGAAAATCCCTTTATGATTATCTGTTCACCAAGACGTTTTAATGGCCTGAGCTCAAAATTATAATCTTAATCATAATACATTGAGGGTGGCCAAGCTTTATAAAGTAAAATCGCAGCCGGTAGCATTGATTAAAAAAAGATGGGAGGTAACAGCTGATAGGTCAAAAAACGGCTAAGAATTAGGACACAACGGTTTGAAAATTGAATGGGCACGATGAGAAGAATTAAAGGTCCATGCACCTGTTTCACGGTGGGCCACAATCAGCTCATTAGTTTATACTGATAAAACGGTAACTGAACGTTGAATTATCAAGAGCTATTTGTATTATGTATGTATTTATGTTTTCTCGTCCATGCAGCAAAAGCAATTTCAAAGCCTGACTACCATAAATTGTGCCACACGCCGAAAAAACAGATTGACATATATGTCAGAGTTGATGTCATATATCTCTGCTCACAATAACAAGATTTGTATGATAATTTAGTAGGGGTTATCAATTTGGCATCACTATCTATTGCTTATTTATTTGAACTTATCCACACTTTAGCGAGTCTGCAGAGGGGTGTTGCTTTAACTGTACTGGATGATGCCAACTTCAAGCTATACCAAACTAGAAGTTTTGTAAGTAAAAGTAAAGTGTCTTAATCTAAGTTAATTTTCTTAACGTACATTAGAAATAGTAGATTTTCCTAAAATATAATATATGGGGTTAAATTTCATGTTGTTTTTTATCAATTTGATCTTTTAACGGTTGGCGTTAAAAATTTCAGATTTTATTGTCATTTAAAGAATGTAAACGCAAGTTTTTAATTCTGATAATTTTTCTTAACAATCGACAAAATCAGCATTACGCACGATCGGTTCTGTCCCCGCAGTAGCGGGACGAAATTCCCAGCTCACTGAACCCAGCGCAACACACTGCATGAACAGCTCAACCCTTGACCCAACACTCCTGGTCAAGTCATAACAACCACAACAACAACAACCACGACAACCACGACAACAACAACACCCACAACATAAGTCGGACATGGGTCATTAAGACGATAGAGATAGAGTTACATAATATCTGCTAAAAGAACAACATGATTAACAACATCGTGTCAGATGGGGATGTGTGCTATATGTAACACTGACGATTAGCTGAAGAGTTGACGTTTTCCCAGTAGTTGTCGGAGGGGGATGACGTCTGGTTGCCAGGGGGAACGGGGACGGAGCCAGTGTAACGGAAGTAGGGGTTCTTTAGATCCAGAACGTTGGTTATTGTGTCGCTGCTTCCTGCCAGATGCATCTGGAGGAAAGACAATTTTAGTTCAAACCCCGCCATTTTCATTCATTTGCAGGCCAACTTCGATTAGAAAATAGAAAATAATCAACAAGCAAAACACCCGGAGGGAAAACCTTGAGTTTGACATCGTAACTCTGGCGCTTGTTGGATGTCAGGGTAACACTACCGATGATGGGTTGTCCCGGTCTAGCAAAGAGTGGAGTTCCCATCAAACATCGCACCTGCAGGTGTAGGTTATTGAGATGTAAATGTAGGATATTTAAGTGTAGGATATTGAGATGGTGTAGGTGTGTGTAGGTTATTTAGTTGTAAATGTAGGATATTTAAGTGTAGGATATTGAGATGGTGTAGGTTATTGAGATGTAAATGTAGGATATTTAAGTGTAGAATATTGAGATGGTGTAGGTTATTGAGATGTAAATGTAGGATATTTAAGTGTAGGATATTGAGATGGTGTAGGTTATTGAGATGTAAATGTAGGATATTCAAGTGTAGAATATTGGGATGGTGTAGGTTATCGAAATGTAAATGTAGG
>JH154246.1:76342-105747 GCA_000226015.1 Mnemiopsis leidyi | reverse complement strand
TACCTGAGACTTGACTTACCTGAGACTTGACATACCTGAGACTTGACATACCTGAGACTTGACATACCTGAGACGTGACATACCTAATACTTGACATACCTGAGACTTGACATACCTGAGACTTGACATACCTGAGACTTGACATACCTGAGACTTGACATACCTGAGACTTGACATACCTGAGACTTGACATACCTGAGACTTGGCAGTGCTGGGATCCCCGATCAACATGACGTTTATATCTCCTCTGAGTCTTGTCCCGTTTTCCAGAACCTTCTCTACACCCCCCAACAGTAGACACAGCACCGCTTTCTTTATGTACTCGTGTCCGTGTATAGAGGGGGCCAGGGAGCGAGCTAGAATCTCGAATATGTTTCCTCGCTTTTGCTACGGAGAGAAGAGGGGAGAAGTGAATTTAGCATGAAGGGTAAATATGCAAGCTTTTGGATTTGAGAAATTCTGTACTTGATTACTTTAAACCTCATGTTTGAGGCAGTCATAACATTTCACAGCACGTTAGTCGTAAAGAAAAAATGTTTCTGTCCCGTGTCCGTAAGTTTTAACAAAATAGTATTATATTATCCAGAAGCACAGAAATAGTTTAGTGTTTTGCTTAAAGCAATTCTCGACCTCCCTAATTAAAATTGATGCGTAAGAGTTTTCAGAGCTACTCTGCTCTTTATTTCGAATAATTCTATTTACAACAATTAAATCCGGAAATATAAACTCCTGATATGTAAAATAAATTAAGATTTATATCTCAAACCTAACAATCCTCGAAAGAAGAGCAAGGCAAACTAAAAATAAGTACCTGACTGAAGCGCTTTATTTTCGATATATCACCGGCAGAAAGTGTGGGGTGATCGTCGGTGTTCATGCACTTGATGTTGTTGCAGATAACGATCGTTCTGAAGGTACAGCTGCTAAATCCGGCTTGTTTGGACGGCAAACATCTGTACGTGCCGATAACTTGTACTCTGGATAGTGAGTTACTGGGTTGGTATTCTACAATGGGGACACTGGAAAATCTTATCAAACAAGTCAATTCTTTCAAAGTAGAAATAAAGTAGTGTGTACAATCAAAAGTCAATTCTTTTAAAGTAGAAGTAAAGTAGTGTGTACAATCAGCAGATGACACTAATTAGCAACGTCCTAAATAAAAGGTATACATTTTTTAGTTCACTTAGTAAGGTGGTAGTTCAATTCATACTTTATGAACTAATTGTTGACGAGTTATGAAATTTCGAGTTATAATTGCCTTAGACCCTCACTAGACGGCACGAATCAGATCACGTATCGCGTCACCAACTATAGACGGTATATGCACGGTACGTATCGCGTCACTTGTTCTAACGAGACGGTACATACCACGATATGTGCCACTGCCACGACACGTGATCCAGCACACGTCACTAACTATATAGACGTCACATGTCGGGGTATGTGCTGCGACACGTGATCAGATACGTACCATCAAGCTAGGGTTCAAGTTTTGTTACCACATAAGGTAGGACATTACTCAGTCGGTTATAATGTTGAGCTAGTCACGTGACGCGCTAATATGATGTAGAAAACTAGAAATACCTGTCACCAGGCTTGCATTTGTCCACCAAATTGTTGTCGCATATGATGTCAATACTTCGAGGGAGCTGACCGGCTGGGGCCTTCTCTGGCATCTCTTGTAGCGTCACTGTTTGGTGGTTTTGGTATGTGCACTTCCCTGAAATTATTGTTAAATTTCAAATGCATGTCGATGAAGTATATGTCTTAAGTGCAAACAGGAAAAGAGCTTATTTGATGAACTTTGTCACAAGCAAGACATAAAAACAATCAATTGCGTAAGGAGTGAAAGCAAACTCCAGAAAGCCACAATATGGTATCACGATGAACCAACCGTATTCTGTCTCTAGAGGGTTGCCCTCTTCATCTTTGACGGGATAAGCTCCCGAAGAAGGATACGCCTCCAGAGAAGTAAGATCCGTGTACATTCGCTCCATCGACTTCTTTGTAGCGGGGCAATAGTGAACACTCTTGGTGACCTTGGGACGAACAAGAGAACACTTGGTCACAATGCCTTCCAGACAAATAAGATTGTTGAGATTGCGTGCAGACAAGGATCTAGGGGTAACATGTTTTGCGCCAAAACTTCCTTCAAACCCAATGTAGAAATCTTTGTCACGTCCAAATTCACTGTCTAGTTGCTCTACTAGTTCCTTCAGAGCCCTGAAGAAGCGTAACATCAAATATTCGCAAGGCTTTCAAATTTGTAGGTTATATTCAAAAGCGTAAATATAAAACGAAGTTTGGCATGGGTGTGATTGAAAAATTATGTGTTTAAAATACGTGAAAACAATTAAGAAATATATCTGATAGGCTGGGGGCTTCAGAATATTTCTTAACTCAAACCTTTGAAAAGAGATGATTTCTTTGCTTGAGTTTTTCATTAAGGATAATGCACGAGAGGGTTTATCTTTGCGAAGGTCATTGATGTTCACCACAAGCCTTCTTCCTTGTTGCTGGATCATATCTGAAATCTGTGGGATACTTTTTGTTATTGAAATTGTACAAAGACTGAGCTTCACGTAGGACCAGAGGTCTTAAGATATGAATCAACAGTTATGTGTACATCAAGCTACACAGTAAACTGTTGCCTTTTCCAACTTTAAGACAGACAGCGACTGTATGCATGGAATTCTGCTCAGTAGTGAGTATTAACAACTAATTTCATAATTTCATGTCATCATTTCTACTAGTATTCTTTTTAGCACTAAACATTGGCTTACCTTATTAATGTATATGCTCTGTTCTTTTCCATCATCAAGAAAGTCGAAATATTCTCTCTGATACTCCTTCATTTGAAGCTCATCATCATCTACCCGAGGAGCTGCTAACATGTTGGTGCCCTAAATTTAAAGTTTGTATCAGTGCTATAGCATACAGAATACAAGGACTGTTTATCACATTAATTCAAAGCTTGTATCAGTGCCATAACATACAGAATATAAGGACTGTTTATCACATAAATTCAAAGTTTGTATCACTGCTATGACATACAGAATACAAGGCCTATTTGTTGCCTAGATTTAAAGTTTCTATCAATGCTATAACATACATAATACAAAGCCTATTTGTCGCCTAGATTTAAAGTTTCTATCAATGCTATAACATACATTATACAAAGCCTATTTGTCGCCTAGATTTAAAGTTTCTATCAATGCATTAACAAACATCATACAAAGCCTATTTGTCGCCTGGATTTAAAGTTTCTATCAATGCTATAACATACAGAATACAAAGCATATTTGTTGCCTAGACTTAAAGTTTCTATCAATGCTATAACATACATTATACAAGGCCTATTTGTTGCCTGCACCCCTTGAGTAAAACAGCCCCTCTAAATGAAGCCCCTGTTAGATAGATATCTGGAAAAATCAAATCAGGCAAAACTTTAACAATTAGCTGTCAAAAAGGTTAAATTGAACAGCAGATCTCACAAAATTTCATACACATAATATTTGGATTATCATTCTCTCGGACTCGAAAAAACATAAACTTCAACTGCTCCCTTCTCAGGTAAACAGTTTCATTCTAAAAGAGTTGAACTCTTTTCTTCAGATTATCTAAGGTGAATCCCTAAGAACCCAGTCATGTTAACTGTTTTATTTAGTCTCTCCAACCAAACCAAAAGTTAGATGAATCGGGATACAAACATCCTACACCAAGCCATGACTGATGACTCCACCAAGCTATTAAAACTTATCTCATTTCGAATCAGTTGGTATACAAGCTAAATCAAGAAATACACAGTACTAAATGTAGCAATATTTCACCACTTCCAGGATGATCTTCAATTTCTGCATTTTTTTTGTCATTTCTTGACCTTGGGTCACAACATTTTAAGCTACATGAGTTATTACAGCTGGAGTTAAAACAAGGCTCTCTGAAAGGATTGAAGCTCTGTCAAGGAGGTTGCAACTTGTGATATCTACATAGTCCATTCTAGGGAGTATGTAGAGTAACAAATAGAAAAACAAATCCAAATAGGTTTGGTTAGCTACTAAGCACCGAGTGCACTGTGCTATGTGGTTGCCGGATGTTTACCATGCATGTCAATAAAGCTACCAGCATCATGTTTGGCCAACCTATAAAGTTTTCTGTAATTTTATTTGTTTGCATGCCCTTGAATCAGAATGTGCTGTTGATGTAGACTTTTTGGCTCAAACACATACTACCTGTAACTAAATATGTTTTTAATGAATGGAGTCTCAAAATTAAGAAGCAGAAGACTGAGTTTCTGAAAGCTTACATCACTGGAAAAGATGAAACTGATTCAAATGGTGTCAAAGTTACTGGTAACACATCTTGGCGTTCACGCAAACTCTTGGGGTCCTTTTTATGTAGTACAGAGGACATTTTCAACGAATTCACCTAGGGAACACAGTTTCAGCAAACTTTGGCTGCAAGGAAAGGGTATTTCTCTCAGTAGACAAATTCAAGTCTATGAAGCTCAAGTCGTTTCAGTATTCCTGTATGGTTCCTGTTCTTGGGCAGCTCCTAAGCATGTTCTTGAAAGGCTTAACACCACCCAGAGAAGATACCTTTGATGCATCCTGAACATTACCTGGCCATACAAAATTTCGAATAAAAATGTATATAATAGATGTTATGTCATCCCCCTTACTGATCGAATCGAATTTTCTAGGTGGACCATTTTGGGTCATGTTTTGAGAGCCTTAAACATAAGAGCACCATAATAGTTAAATGTACAGCTGAGTGCTTGTCATCAGAGTCTGACTAGATTAATCCCGGTTGGTCTTTGTTGCAGGTTGACGGCTAGCTTGGGTTAATATATCAGGACCGATTCAACCCTGTCGATAGGCTAGTGAAGCTTAGTTTTAAAGGCAGAGAGATTGATTTTGGCACGAGGAGATGTTCAATCAGTTTACTGTAAGTTAACAGTTATAATTTCACAGGAGCTATAAGAAGAAGCATGCAAGTACTCTATCATGTAGCAGATGTACCTAAATTTTTTAACGTGCCATATTATCAAAAAGGGATTTAGCACTGACCATGGACAAGCGATAACTTGCCGGTTTCCCAAATGTTCAAGACATTTATTTCAAATAAAATCAGTAAGTAGTCATGCAATCTGCAGACGAAAAAAGAGAAAACCTTACCAAATTGATATTGAATTAGACTAGTAAAGCCGCGAATGAAAAACCTTTAACTTGATAAATAGCGCTCGATTTTACTGCAAACTAGGACGGTGCTGTAATTAACTCAAACGGGTGATGCGCGACAGTAGGTCAATGTGTAATATAATTTTGCTCATTGCTAAGCCAACATAGCCCTGTGGCTCGCGCTAGGCCGCGCACCCTGTTGGGACGCGCGTGTTCAAAAAAACCCTCAAAAATGGCCAATTTTAGAGGTTTTTTCAAATTTTGACCTTGGGACATCAAATATTTTTGATTTTAAGTATTTTTCCGTTAATATTCGAGAAATAATAGATAAAATGACATTCATAAGTTAAACTTCTAACATGTGTCCAAAATTTTCCAAACGGCCTATACTTAGTAGCAGCCGCGCGCGTAAGCACTTGGTTAGGTAAAAGTGGTCAGTGGTGCATTAACGGAAAACGATCTCGATCAGCTTTAAGCTGTGAAAGTCGGGTATCACCGCGACAAGCTCTAACCACAGCCCTATAGTATAGCTTTTGCACGCACCACCAGAGTCCAGAGGTAGCTTGAAAAACTTAGAGCCGCGCGCGTCAAAAATTAAAAATATTTCTTAAAAAGTTTCTCAACGTGAGGCAACGGCAGCTGGCCTGACAACTTCAGGCAAGTGTACTTAAGCAATACTAATAGGTAATGGCGATTGGACGCCTTGCCCGGGAACATCAGTCTTTGTTGCATTGCAGGGATCAAACGTTTACGTAGCGGTAGAGAGAGCCGCGCAGCGCCCGGTAATTGGACACTGCACCTACTAGTTAAGATCGCTTTCCCGGCCTTTTCTAAGTGTACAGATATCAACAATTTGTTCATAGTATTGGTTAGCTTTACTTGACGTTGCCTAGCCTCCGTATTTTTTCTTACTCTACCGCTGCCTTTAAGTTTAACAAATAAAACCCAGAAGTTACATAAAAATCAGAATGTATAAAATAATTTATCATTTTAAACTCGCAAGCGAAACACGAGGATACACATTACTTAACAAGATATCGTAATCTAACGTCTAAAAACGTAGGAACTTGGCTGGCTGTAGCCAGGTGACCACGTTTCAATAGCCACTTGCGACCAGCATTGAGCTGCGCGTTGGGTCCAAAATTACAATCAAAAACACATAAAGGGGTAAAAATAAGGAACGTCAAAAAGTCCAGCGTCAAAAGTGAAGTGACTGCAAAAAATAAGCACCGCTATCGTTAACAATAATATGTGCGCACGTGAAAAAGCAGGTTTTACCCATGGTATATTTTTCGTTACAACCCATAAAAATGATCAGTATCTAAAATAACTTATTAAAAGAGAACGTCTCAAATCACCAGAAATCTACTTCTAGATAAAGATATCAGATCTGGACAACGTCATGGTCATCCTTCTTACTGCAATAGATAACTTCGCTATTTTCATAACAAAAATCATGGGAAAGTCGTTTAAATGCTTGGCATATTCTATGAAACATGGACGCAACTGAGACAACGCAGTTTTTAAAATTGTCCCCTTTAAATTTCATATTTAACGTTCGGTCCGATGAATTTCGGCGATTTAATCATATGTTACAGTCCCCTACATCGATAGCAAAATAAAAAAGGATTAGTTACATGTCGGAGTTGTATACAAATTACATTTTTGATCCACAGTTAATAATTAATCAATCAACTAATCAATCAACTAATTGATGAGGTCAGACGCCCAGGGGGAACTCTGTGTTTTGACTCTATATCAATTCTAACATCCTAGATCGAGGTACCTATCATGATGAAATCGTGGTTTTTCTCACTCACAGGTGGTTTGTCATATGCATAGGTGCCAAAGGTTTTGATTTTTTGCTACAAGAAATGTTGTAAAAGCAGCTCTCAGTATCTTCTTCAACCTTCGTGTTGAACATAATGACACAACACATCCAGATTTCAGAAGTGATCCCGTGTAACACATTTAGGTGTGCGCAACTTTAAGTCCCCATAAAACACGATTCAATATATTCCAGTTAAGAAGTCCTGACACATGTACATGTATGAGTGGGCTTCCAGACAGCTAAGAAATTTGTCGTTTTACTTCGTGTACAGGCAGGTTGAGAGAATTCCAGCAGCAGGATCTTGACCAAAAGCAATATCCTATGTTCGTCAACGGGAACATTCAGAAATTGGATATTTGGCTTGGTCTGTAGAAAACGTTGTCTGAAATGCGCCAATGATGTGGCGAAATAAATCTTCTCGAGACCACACATAACTCCACCAATCTCTCCGCAAAATCTTCCTCAGTCTCGCTATCCCAAGCTTCCTCGAACATGTTCACCCTATTTGTTTCTTACATCTTCTTCGATCGAAGTTTCGAGATCATGTGAAAACTGTCTCCGTGTAACGGGAGGATCACAGTCCTCACAAGTGGTTTGAGTTGAAGGAGCCTCCTCCGTAGATGGGCCGGTTTTTACGTCCCTTCCCATCCTTTTTAGAGCGCACACCGTCCGCTATACTCCTTCCTCCAGATCCGCCTTTCAAGGAGTTACCTGGGCAGATAATTATCACCTTTATGGCGTTATGAATTGGTATATAAATATAACTGGGAAGATCATATTGAATTGCTATTAATTTATAACGGAGGAGATTATGAATTGCCATTAATTTGTATCAGTGCTGCCTCGACAAAAGTAAAATTTGCAAAAGAAAACGACAATGATTTTAAGAAAAGGATGAGAATTATTAACTCACTAGGACTGGGATTGGGTGAGGTGGAATGTCGGCGAGTTGGAGCTCTTCTCTCGTTGTGACTCGGTCTGTTTCGTGTCACGTGACGCAGCGGTTCTACACCTACAAGTTTAGATTTTAGTGAGAGTAGCAGAGTGGAGCTGATTGGTAAAAAGGACGAAATGGAATAACTAGAGTTAAAAAACGTTGACAAAACTACAAGTCTGGAGAGCCGTCCCGTAAATTACCCAGCACCCCAGTTTCTTTGTTTACACATCGCCTGCCTAAAGAAAAACGAACTACGAAAACAATAAAAATTTCCGTACCCTGAGAAATGCTGACGGAAGCAGAGGACTCAGTATCGGAAGTTACGGACTCCGTGTTACCGGTACTACCCTGCAGCAAGTCCTCCGGAGTCGGCATCTGAGTCAGTTGTACCAGACACTCGGCCTTCCTTCTCGCTGAGTCTTCCGTCGTGTCTTCCTGAAGATTTTGTACTTGAGTTTTTGTGAGGATGTGAATTCACACGAAGTCTCATAAAAATAATAATCTTTCTGGTAATGTTCTTGAAATATAAGTTTGTTATTTTTTTCGTTTTCAGAGTTAGATAATAACATGTGATGGCAGATATCATTAGTATAGGTAAAGATAACTGTTGAATAAATACAGTATTGACAGTCAGCGTTGACAGACTATTTTCACATTTTCGCACGTTTTACAATAGTCAAGAACTGAAACACCGCCTTGAATCTTAAGAATATGAAACATAACAACTGACACTGGTGAACCAGGATGTATGGAATAGATACAAATACAACGTGGTAGATAAGATCCAATTAAAAACAGGTGGATTTAGCCCGGATAGTTGTCAACGGTATCTCACTTTCTAACTTTTATTTTATTTAGACATTTTGTAGACGTAATTATTTTTAGCCGTCTAAGGCATTTTGTACTTTGAACACTGAAAACCTACACTTGATCGCCAGATATCGCCGATAAAAATCAGTCGTCGATTATTCCAGAACAGAGTAATCTGGCCACTGGGAGACGATGACGTCATGAGTGATGAAGTGACGTCATTCCTCCGCAGAACCCTTCGCACAAACACAGACTCTCGCGGAGTGAGCACCATGACAACTATACAGCTCCTAACTTTTACTTATGTAGTGTAAAAGTGTAGTGTCATCAATGTCTGTGCAGGCTACAAAAGTATCACAGATCAAGATAAAAAATACGATCACATATCATTAAATAAGGACCAAAATGGTCGATGTCACGGAAATACTCCTACCAGAAGGAAACTTGGACAAAACACCGTTTTTCAGGGTGTGGCAGAGCATTTTCTATACACAAAAGTACACACAAACCGTGCAAGGAACACAATACACAGCGTCAAAGAAAGCTGCGGCTTTAATGAATAAGGCTATAAATATTACGTCGCCAAATTCTTTCAAAATATATCGCCATTTCTTAATTGACGTTAGACTGCCGTTTTATTATCACTCCTAATTGCTGAAAATTCGCAACAAACGTTAGGGAAATAGACGTTGTGACTTGACCGTAGCAAAGAACAGTCCAAACACAAATAAGTGCAGCAAAAAATGCAGACGAACCTCCAAAATATGTGTTATGCACACGTGAAACAGCTGCAACTGGCAGTACTTAAAATTCTAAATTAGTGACATTTGAGCACGGTATTTTTTGCTCGCTTTCAGCTCTCCTACATATTTTGGTGGTACAAAATTAAGGAGACTTAAAATTGATGTATTTCCTGAATTCTGTATTTAAAAAGTTCAAAAAAAGTTTTGTGCAATCGATTTTATTGCACAAAACACAAGGTAAACCTAATAGAAAACTAATACAGAAAACTTTAGAAGTTTAGAGAACACTAAACTGCAGGTTAAACAGTAGAGAACACTAAACTGCAGGTAAAAATACGAATAAAAAGGGAATTCTAACCCAGTAAAACAGTAGAAGTTTAGAGAACACTAAACTGCAGGTAAAACAGTAGAGAACTCTAAACTGCAGGTAAAAATACGAATAAAAAGGAAAACCTACCGCGTCCAAACTATTGATCTTGGCGAGAGTGCTGACGTATTTCCTGATCGTACTCTCGATGATGCTTTGTATCACGACAGTGCGGTGTTTAACTTCCTCCAGAGCCTGCATCGCGGAGGGTTCCTTGGCGGGGCGGAGCAGGTTGGGGGCGAATATCACGGCTAGACTTCCGGCGTTCATCTTGTTTGAACTCTCCTGAAAGGGACAAGAGTTAAATATTCATTACAGTTAGGAGTTCAGAATGATAGAGCCACTACAAGAGTACAATCGAGATAAGAAATACCCTGTTTTAGTTAATGCTATGACACTGCACAGTGCACCTACCTAATGAGGTAATGGCACACAAAACCAAGAAACAAGGGTGTTAGTGGAAAGCCGAACACGAACCTCATTAGCAACTTGAGCAAGATGGTAGATTAGCCGTTCGAACACGAGGAAGTTAACGCGAGGTAGTTTGTGTACCAGCTCCAGCAGGGCCCTCTCGCGGGAATTCACGTCTATTTCTGGGATAATGGCACGTTTTACGGGGTGGAATAATTGACATAAAGCTCACCGAGACGTCGCGTTGGATTGAGATAAAACTCTGCGACGTAACGTGAAACTGACACTTTATCACTAGCGTCACCTTAGCTACTGATGCCGCACGACCTCTTGTGAAGACGCTTTAAAACCTCAAATATTCATGAAATGTTTACACAACTTGTACAGACGAGAATATAACTCACTGCTGGTGTTCATGAAGTCGTGGTACATGTTAAATGTCAGGATCGGTTCAGGCAGCTCTCTGAAGAACATTTTAACCATTGCCGCTAACGTCGCCGGTACTATACCTGGATACGTTTTTGTCAATAGAGTTAATTATAAAGGATCGGCTAGTAAAACTTAAGTTAGTAACTTAAAGCTTACGAAAAAATACGTGAAATATGCAAAATATAAGAACAAGACCGACTCCTTACCATCTATGCTAAGGTCTGCGTTGTTGATGAGTAGTTTGTTTTTGAGGCTCTTCATTTGGTTCTGATTGGCGTTAACACGATACAATCCCAGAGTATACAGACCTGTAAAAATAAAGAAGTTATAGGATTGTTGAGAAAACGAAGCATTCAAAACCAAGATACACCACGCTGGTAACAGTATAATCAAGTGAGAGACGATACTATTACTAACCGTCATAACAGTATGATATCAACCGTTATCAATTATATCTACCAGAATAATTATCAGATTTGAGACACAACTTTACTACTGGAGATGCAGAGAAAAAGTAAATTATGCAGCTTAGAGAATCCGAAAAAATTAATCATACCGTTTTGCTCTAGAACGAGCATCATTTTGTCTAAGTTCCTAGGAATTGTGACGCCACCCTCGCTTGCCACCAGATCCTGAATACAGGTCCCGAAGAAGGGTTTTGGCTGAGCACTGGGACTTGTCACCGGAATACCAGTGCACTGTTGCGTCGAGTTTTTGTAGCATTTCTGAAATAGTTGGCAGTGTAAAGAAAGGGATACTCAGATAAATGTCATAAAAATGTGTTGGCGTTGAAAGAGTGAATGAAAAATTATAGAGGTTCAATTAGTGGTACCTGATGGAAATTGACTTTGCATTCTTGGCAAATCTTGCAATGTTCCAGAATGTTGATTCGCTTTTTGCAGCCGACGCAGGTCATGACGATACCGTACGCCGTTAACACCAATCTGAAACACAGTTGTCATAAATTTTTCCAATCCAAAAAGCACACAAACCACCGACGTCGGTTAAAAAACTAACGAACTTTTAACATCATAAAGAAAAACTTGGTTTTGAAATTGTTTTCTTTTCATATCCCGATAACTTAACTCACCCCATTACAACTAAAGGATTTGAATAACTCACCCCACTACAACTAAAGGATCTGAATAACCACGACGACAAACCTGTGTCCGTTGTGCTCGATGATTCCTGCCTTGTTTGCTCGCGATAGAGTAAGTCGCTCTCGCACCGTGTAGGTCGCCAGAAGACTCTTCCTAGCGTCCTCTTTAAACGATGCCTGGAGAGAAAGTCATCGTAAACTCAAGTAATGATAACAAAAAAGAAATCAGAATGAAATTAAGAGCTCACAACTAACAACATCAACAAATTTCTCTGTAGATTTGTTGAATTCGAAAATTAATCTAAACAAATCTATATTACGAATGGAGAAATTACCGTCGGTAGAAATTGCTTGACAGATTTCATTTCACAGACGCTGGATATTATTTGACAAACATAAACATAAAATGGAAATTAAGCTTCCTGGTCACAAAGAAGTGGGGTGACTTGAGCCATCACGGTACATTGCGACATACAAAAACTGACTTCGATAAACAATGGGTTCCTCGAAGGCAGAAAAAAGGGGGGTCATATGACGTGGGTATGGTGGGCCGGTATTAGACCAAATAAGGGAGGAGAGAAGGGGGTGAGCAATCGGGAAATGAGATGTGAGGCGTAAGAGGAAATGGAGAAATCTGGAGCTCGACAGAAACTGCGCAAACAAATGTCGTTTAAAAGCAGGGCCAAAAATTTTTGAGGGCCATTAATTCATACAAACAGCAGGATTCAAAAACGCAGAAAAACGACATAAAAAAGAAAGCAAATGAAATTACCTCATGTCGGCAGAAGTCGAAGTTTTCCAACATTGAGTGAAAGAGAGCTTTAACGGGAAGTTTGGGATCTATTGATAGTCTCAGTTCCTGACTCCGTGTCTTTACTTTTGTCAGACAGTGTTCAAATATCGTCGTGCACTCCTGAGACAGGCGAGATTATAGTTTAAGTAGACCAGATGAGGTCGTATGATGTAATCAGTCGGTGTGTGTTTGTAATAATTAGAAACGATAGTGACATAATAATGTTACTTTTGGATGAGAGTTACGACAGATGAAGACCGGTATGCCATCAAGCCATGTTCTGCACTAATTAATTGAAACAAGTCGTGCATAGTGACCATGTGTTTCATTTTACCTTAAAGTTTTGTATTGCTGTGTAGCGATATCAGGTAAAATTAGCCACGCGTGGCTGAAGAAAGATCTGACTGCCAAACAAAAATCCTAACAACGAGGAAGTAAACTGATGACGAGAATAAAACTTTTTTGGGAGATCGGAAATTAGAATTCAGGTACCGGAAATAAGCTTTTTTTGGAGCACGTCAAACGTTTTCTATTGCTTCTTACGTTTTGCGTTACGTCACTGCAGTACGACTGCAATTAGCCCTTGCTAGACTATGTAGAGAAAGTCGTAAAGCCGCATGAGTAGTAGTATGATTTGTCATTGCGAGTATGATTAAAATGTTAGTATGTTGGCATTACGCAAGCCTACCGATGGAATTCATAATAATCGTCATTTGGAGACGAGAGAAAGATGAACCTGGAGCAGGTGCTAATTGCTCGATAATTGTATTCAACGTCAAAGAAGTCAGTTTTAACACCGAATACTGAGTAGTTAAATAATTGTTTAACGCTAGCTCTGACTGTGCAGTAGACAAGTTCAAGGTAAGATTATTTTAACGAAATTTAATTTAGTTCCATGTTCAGGAACAATTGAAATTAAATATTTGAGTAGGACCAAAAACAACATAATATGAGCTTAATTGAAAACAAAAATATAAACGAACAATTAAAAATTAGAAAATGAACAACTAAACATTGTTCAATAAACCAACAAACCGCGTAAAAAACCATACCTCGTAGTAAAGGTTGAAAGTGTTACTGGTCGGATTGGCTGACAAAGACGCCTGAGTTCTGGTCAGGTATTCTTGGAACTCCTTCAGGACGCTGATAAAAGTTTTGCTGATCGCTTTGTCCAGATTCACTTTCTCGCCTTGGCTCTGGAGTTCCTTTATCTGTTAAGTTTGGGGTTTTACCATATTTGGGCAAGGCAGACAAATAGGACCATATTCGGTATGATCATTCGCTTCTAGAGAGATCGACAATATCAATATCTTTTGTGGTCAAGACAAGTGAATTTTGAATACAATTAAAAAATACCTTCTGCAGTATGAACTTTTCGAGCATTAGAATTTCCCCCAGGTTATTGGCAAGTACTCTCTTGGGCTGCTCGTATGTCGGCATGCACTGTCCGGCTTTCTCTTGGCAATTACGGTGGAATATCTTGTGGCAGGTTTGGGCTTGACACTGCATCGCACGTGCAAATATTCGAGCCTGGGGAGATTGAAATGGTTATTGAAATGCATTGTGCACTAGTTATGCTCATTGAAAATTCACACCACGTCGTTAACCTGAGCACGTGATATGGTAAGAGAAGTGCCAATTATTTACCAGTAAGAACACACATATTACTACCTTAATTCCGACAAAACTATTAAGTACCTGAAGTTTCTTGCCGCAAGAGTTGCACACGCTCCCGCGGGGTGCGGGTACACTCTTGAAGATGTGGTTCAAAGTGGGTAGAGCTGAGTTCTGTGTCGTACTTGTACTCTCTGTTCGTTGTGGAGGTTCTGGTTTGGGCTGGAGGGAGGAGGAGACGGTGTTATATCTAACTGTGTTGTTATAGATTTACCTGCACGCTTAGTCCTTAGTAGACGTGCTATAGAAGTTGAGTGGAGTCATGTTAGAGGTGATAGCAGATAGTCTCCCGAAATTAAATAGATAAAAAAAGCCAGAGGATCCGAGACAAATAGAGGATCCGAGACAAATAATAGCTGAGTTTTTGAGCTCAGTTTTCTAGTAACGTTTAGTAACACTTAAAATAAAGCTAAGTAACGCTAAGTAACGTGCTGAGTTCAGACCCACCTTTTCGTCAAGGGCGCTAAGCTCCAAACATTCTAAGTCCTCCATCGACCGGCTCAGTCGGTTTGAGCCATCTTTCTTTGACTTCTGTATACTTCTCCGCTTTCTGTTTCTTCTTCCAGAAAAGTGCGCCTGGATAAAGGGGCGTTCAGTTTAAGACAAAATGGGGAATGTGTCATATATTGTGGAATAAGCTTGCATGGGAACTAGAGGAGAGGAGAAAGCTATAGTTGAAATGCTGCGCCCACCCTAGAGCTACTTACATTCGTATCTTGTTCTTCCTTGGATCGCATAAATTTAAACGATGTTGTCCTGCAAGATCGAATGTTAACATTAGAAATGCAATTAAATGAGCCTTTTTTAATATTTACATTGAATGTTTAAGATAATTGGAATGAAAGTTTTCTGATTTGTCATTCATGTCAAATTGAAATTGAATTATTTTTACGACAAAATATTTTACACTGAATGCAGCAGAATACTTTAATCTCCAACAACACAACAATCAAATATTGTGCTGTTTGATCAATTATAAACAATCGCAATCCATATAGTAAATCAGTAGTTAAGTTTTCATCACAACGAATTCTCACGCTATAGCACATGAACACTTTAAAGAGCTTTAAATGTGCGGAGTGGATATACACTTCGTTGTACCATTGCATAGCATCATGTGAAAACTATACTATCAAGGTGATTAGGTGCAGAGATATCCGTATGTATCTGCACGTGCAAAGTGCACGGCTTTACAGTCGTGCACACGTGCACTTGTCACGTGCAGATAACCCACATTACTGACTCCTGTACCCTCGCACAAGTCTGTGCCCTAAATGCTAGTACACTTATTTGTTTAACACAAACACTGAAATCAAGATCATTCTCAACACGCACTCGATAAACAGGGCACTCACAAGAGAAAGTGCTTTTCAGCATACGATCTGGGGCAAAAAAGAATGAAATTAACTGTGAGAACCCATTATGCGAAGAAGGTTAAGGTGGTTAATATTAGACTTGGGCAGCCTATCGGCTATTTGAGGAAGGCAAAATTTACGGAGAATGCAATCAAATGGCGGCTCGATCGATTAGCTAGCACCAACAATATCAAAGTTTCTCATACTTATAACTGTCACGGTTTAATAATAGTCTCTGCCGAATAAATACTGTGATTAGAGACTGAACACTGCTTCTGTTAGACATTTAACGTTATATCCAACGATCAAAATACTTTATGTGACCGAAATTAAAAAGTGGTAGATTGTGGTTATGGAAATTCTTAAGAGAGAGCGCGAAGAGATAGAGTAAACATCAATATAAACAAAACAACTCAGAGAGAGCGCGTAGGGACGTGGGATTGCTGCATTCTGCGGCCTACCCCCGCACAATACAGAAAGACGCCCTGTCCATTGTACCATTTGCCCAAAAATGGCAAATTCGACCAAACTCAACTTAAATGCTCTCACAAAAATGGTTTTGAGTAATGTCGTTTTTTCCTTATTAGGAAATCTCATCCAACGCCATCAGTTATCGAAACTTAAAATGGGATATCTCGCGGCCCTCGCTACACTGCTATGCTGTTGATGCTCCCACAGAGATTCTAATATCCTGTAACAACATCGCCGTGGCCAGATCAAGAACACCCTCGACGTCAAGCAAAAAGAAAACCGGAGTACGTTTTCAAGAACTATCGGGGTCTATTGTATAGCTAAAAGCACTGTGCTTACCTACACGGACCGCTCTTATCTGGCCGATATCTGTTTACAAGAATACAAGCCGTGTAGCAGGGGTCAAAGTCAGGTTACACTGGTAAACTGGAAAAGTTGAACACCTATATTTCACAACTGTGCTATAATTCTCTCATGTTCGCTCTGTAGCCATGTTCGCTCTGTAGCCAACAATTCTTAGCCAAAAACCACTTCTGCTTAACAGTACACGATTTTTCCTCAAGCTCACTAGACTTCACTGCCTCACATAACTGAACATAAATCCTGGCTCTATGGATATTAACAATTTCAACTTACTGGACTTCGCTCCACGTGCCAGCGTAGTTTGTAGAGCTGTAAATATTTGTTTGGTTACCATGGCAACTATGATAGTAACTATGGTAGTAACCATCAAAGTAACCATGAACACAGTTACCTTAGCAGAGTAAGTAAAATCAAAGAGAAAGACAGACATGCGGAACACATAAAAAAGATGCTGATATGACACAAAAAGCAATGCTAGCAGGCATGGCAGCAGGGTCTGATCAGGACAATCTCGTATCTGTACCTGGATCTAACCAAGTGAGCGGCTGGAGGGTCTGTCACACTCTGGCTGCGCGAGTAGGGTGTGCGCGCCGGACCGCCCCGCTGCAGCGGCGACGGGGGCAGTCCCTCTTTGTTCCTGGGCAAGACACTCAGCTTAGGTTAGCTTGGATCCAAGGGATAAGCTCAGATTTTTCTGCAGTCAAACTCCCAGTTCTTGTTTTTCCTTTTACTTGAAGGAAACTCCATGTTGAACGGAAATTTCACCGCGCGCGAATAATTTTTCTGTATTATAATATTTGCTAGACAGAAGTCAATAATGATGACACTATCCTGATCAAAAACAGGGTTTAAGAAAAGCATGTTTGGGTCTGAGACACGTGCTACTTAAGGATTATGTAGATTAGGTGACAGAGGTACATTTGGAGATCTAAATTTCGTCTTCCGCATAACAAGTGCGAAAATATTGTAGAAAGTCAAATAGGCTCTGTAATGGAAGGAAAGGTTGTGTACAATAACTGGGAGTTTGACCGCAGTTTAGATAAGAGTTTGGTTCAAAAATTTGTTTTTCTCAAGTAAACTAAGTGAAAGTGAGAAGAGAAGCAGCACGCTGCGTGCATAACATAGTGCGTGCATGTACGTGACATCGTGCTGCACGCAGCACGTGCACAGAACGAGTATAGTAGTGTTTACGTGCTCTTACGTTTAGGGCATAGCAAAAATATATTGGGCGAAAAAGGGATTTAAATGAGCATCGAAAGGAACCCATTGACTCTTACAATCGTTTTCTTTGAAATGTGGAACTGTAAGTCCTTAAATCTAAAAACTTAAAAAGGCATATATTTCTGTCCTTTTTCTTACATCTCTTCTCACAAAAAACAAAACTAGCGACAAATGTTAAGAAGTAAATGAGTTCCTAAACACGTAGTTGACCGACAGAAAAAGAAGAGGTGTAAGGACAGAAGAACAGAGTAAGTTACAAAATACTTACCAGGAGCCCTGAGTACCAAGTCGGGAAGTTCCAACACCATCGTGAGCTATGTCATCTCGGTAATCAGTAGCTGTGTCTATGTCTATCTCTTCAGGCATCTCCTGATCCAACTAGGGTGTTAGTGCGGTTACTAGGCCGGTTACTAAGGTGTTAGTTCGGATGTTAGTTCGGGGTGTTAGTGCGGTTACTAGGATGGTTACTAAGGTGTTAGTTCGGATACTAGGGCAGTTATGAAGGTGTTAGTGCGGTTACTAGGGCGGTTACCAAGGTGTTAGTTTCAATACTAGGGTGGTTTTGGGGTGTTAGTTCGGTTGTTAGGGTGTAAGTTCGATTACTAGGGCGTTTACTAAGGTGTAAGTTCGGTTACTGGGGCGGCTACTAAGGTGTAAGTTCGGTTCTCGAAATAGATCTTGTTTAGTCTGAACAAACTCACCCTATCAAGTTTAGTCTGAACAGGTTCAGGTAACAAGAACGTCCGACCGTGAGTAGTAATAGGATCAAGACGGGGAGAGAGAGGGGCCGAGTCTGGAGTTACGGACTGAACTCGAGTCTGGAATTGTCAGTGTAAGAGTGTAAGGGTGGGTGAAAACCTTACACTGTAGATGTAAGGTGTCGGAGTGTGAGTGTAATGATGGGAGTGAATGAGTGTAAGGGGTATATGTCGGAGTGTGAGTGTAAAAGGGTGTGATGGTGGGAGTTTGAGTGTAATGTTAGGTGTAAGGGTAATGGATTTGGTTAATTAATTAAATGCAGTACAACCCATAAAAAACCCAGACATACAGGAGTCTCGGAGGGCATGGGGGAGTCTCTGTCCTTGACACTAGGACCACTAGAGGGAGCGGGGCTGGGTCTGCTTGGTACACTACTGGGTACCGGACTAGGCCTGACAATGGTATCCTCTTCCGGTTGTTCGTCCAGGAAGGAGAACGTACTCATGATGTCCTTCATTAGCGTGTCTTTAAATGCCTGGAGGAGGTAGGAGTTAGCGAGACATGGGGGGATCAGTGAGACTTGTGAGGAGATGGTAAGTGAGACCTGAGGACAGAGGGCTGGTGAGATTTTAGATTTGTGCGGAGTGGGTTATTTCTTTCTCAGCATAAATCTGTTCGTTTTATGATATAGTTAAGACTTAAGGATGGAGTTCAAACATCAATTTCACGTTTCATGGCGTCTCCTCACAACTTAAAATATTTTAATTTTTGATCCTACAAATATGAGATTTAAGAAAAGCACTTACACTTGTATCGTTAGTTGGGCTGACTTCAAACAGTTCCTTGTCGGTCTTAGGGCTCATCGTCAGAGATTTCGGGTAGGTCCTGAACAATTGTACAAATTAAAATATTTACTATTTGTCATAGGTAGCAACTCAAGATAGACGTAAAATGTAAAGCAAATGGAAAAAAGTTTAAAAATTTAAACAATAACAAGACGTACCCGGTAAATAATTGAGGAGGATGGTAAATAATAGTGATAACCATGACCTCAGTAGACGGTGACATGACTGCCATATCTAAACGAACTTAGGGGTGAAATACCCCGCATATTTGCAGTTTACTGACGTGAACGTGTAGTGAGAAAATGCAGACAGTGTGCAGACAGGAACATATGTGATCAGTGATCACGTGACTGTTGAGAAGAGACTATTTAACAGCACGTGTGTATGTGTACAATGTACAATGTACGATGTACAAGGACAGACAGAATGTACTATATAGTACATCATGTAGATTGCAGCTAGGGCTGTTAAAATGAACTTCAAACTATGCTCTAACTTAACAAAGCTCGCTAAAACAAGATGAACTTCAGAATATTAAAATATTGAGCTCCTCAATTTGTCTTGCTTGGCAATATCTACAAGCCTTCAAAAGAACTAATCTACAATTTTTCTAATTACACCGGACGCCCTATGAGGGTAAAGGTGAATGTTAACCTTAAATCTGCAAACATCTACATGAATTTCAGGAGCAAACGATACGGCGTAAAAGGTAGTTAATGAGCCTAGAAGCAGTATATGTGATGTTTGAAAGTATATAATGTTCACAACTATTTCAGTTTAAATCCTACAAAAACATTGGGTTAGCACCTAACTTTTGGAGGGCCTCGATGTGGCAAACTAGGTTATTTATCGACGGAACAAGCGAGAAAGCGATTGTCTGTGAAACTTTGAAAGGTTTGACATTTTGATTTGGCAACACGCCAGTTGTATGGATTCAGGGGATAGGCTTTAAATGGAAACTTGAAGTTCAACAATCCGCACAAACTGAAAAAGCAAGCTCAGACCTGGATGTTAACCAATGGTTGAACCAAGGAAATTGTGGCCCGAAACAAAGAAAAGTGATTCGAACACCGGGTTTAAAAACAATGATCGAAAAAATGCGACATAAAATGTAACATTTGAGCAAAGGTGGGAGCACTGATATTTCTTCTCAACCATGACCTGAATTTAGGGCCAGGGTTGAGATCCAGGGTCTGGAATATGTATCAACAAGTGGTTACAGGGTTATGCAACCCCAGTTACTATATCCTAACATCTGACAAAGTGAACGTCAACTTCGTTTAAAGTTTCTAAATAAAACTGCCTTACAAGTTACAAGCACCAAGTTGGAACGCTAATGCTGCACAAAAACAAGGCGACTTATAAATAGTGCAGAGTTTGCACACTGTGCTCTAAAGCTAAGTATAATGGCACAATGTTCTATGTATAGTGCCACGTTATTCCGAGCTATGTATAGATCTCCACGACTATATTTATTATGCTTATTTGGCGGAAATGAGGGCAGAAGGAGGGGCTGCATTTTGTGTCTGTAATTTTGTACACTGCTGGGAACGGCGATTTGACTGATATGATTAAGTGTTGTCGTGAATTGCGATGGATCACATGATTTGAAGAGTGCAAAAAACAGGACATATTTTCATTCTCATTTCTCAGGCAAAATTGAACCTGCTTGGAGTGGAAAAAACAGAAGCTAACCAATGTGACTAATTATAAAAAACTATCAGACAAACAAAAATCCAAGACATTTTGCAAAAAAAGAAAGCAACAGAAAAACGTTCTTCACACGAGCGGTACAAACAGACAAACTTACAAACACTTGCACGTGATGTGTGGGGGTTCTGTAGACAAGGTTCAGTAGACAACATATCATGTAGGAGATACGAGTATAAACAACATATCATGTAGGAGATACGAGTATAAACAACATATCATGAAAGAGATACGAGTATAAACAACATATCATGAAAGAGATACGAGTATAAACAACATATCATGAGAGAGAAAGTACAATCAGAAACTTACACGTGGTGGTAGCGCCTCCAGCAGCGTTGTGTTGCCAGGGTAGCGTTCCTCATCTCCAGGTAGCGTTTACGCTGCACGTACATCCGCCAGCTGCTGGCGATCAGGGAGGCTGCCGCGTAACGCTCTCGCTTCGAGTACTCTCTCCAGTGTCGCTGGGATTACTTTGTGTTAGGAGAACTTTACTTGGAGAAACTATTTCAATCTCATTTTGTATCCTTAATGTAAGCCTCATTGAGCTTGAAATTAATTGGGTAAGGATCCTGACTGTAAATTGAACTGAACAATGTTAGCAGTTTTTCGAAAATTTATTGAAATTGAGTCAGTTTTTCTACTAATCATTAAAATCGAACCCAGCCTGGTACGAACTTCGTATCTATTTTCGGTTTCTTTTCGAGCCGATAGGCAGGTAAAACTTATGCATATGATACAAGAGTTAGAGTTGATCAGATAAACAACAGATAACCCTGATTTCCCTACACACTCGTGTTAATAGAGACGTACTGTAGGGTTAGAGAGGGTGGAAAGGACCGTCTTGAGAAGCTGCGCACATGACCTGGACAACACTCCCCACATCACAGTCAGAAATGTCACATCCACCCCCGGACACAACACCTCGTGGAGACACCTCAGGAATGACATCACCATCTCCTTGTTGGCATGGCAACCAGGGTCCCCGTTCACATGGCAACACCTGGATCAGCGGAGACCAGGGAAAAGAGGAGGAAGTACGACATGGTAGCTAGCTTATAGGAGTCGTAATGAGCGGCGGTAAAGTTGTAGGCTCGTCAGGGTGAGATTCGAGGGTAATTATTAATCAGGTGATTATTCTAATTAGTGTGGTAATTGGATGAACGCAAGGGATTGTTGGCGTGGATCGTTAATTTGGTCTGCTAAGAGGGGAAATTGTGCGAACGGTGTATTGACGTGGGTGCTAGTTAGTAGACTGTTGAAAAATAGAGCTATAAACGTACGCAATTGGCACAAAAAATATAAAACAAATGGAAAATAAAAACGAATGGAACTATTAAAAAAGATCGAAACGAAGTGAATAGTCGGCATCAGTAATGAATATAGGCGCAGGCATTAATCTGACATTACAAGCTGTTATGAAGCAATACACATTACCCGTTACCCATGGTTACCCCGCTACTCAAGGTAGTATTACAAGATGTAGTACAAGTTAGTGATGCAGTTCAGTTGCATAAACGCTGGAGAAGCTGCTACAAGCACTGATATTTACATTGACTCACTGACTGGGAAAATTATTCTCATTTGAAGGTTGCAATAGTTTGTTTTTTGAAGATTATCTGGACCTAAAAGATCGTGTGATATTGAAAGACCCGAGAGAGTGAGAGGGAAATGTTTTAACGAAAGCCCTCCTAGAAAAAAGTCCTTGAATTTCCTAAGAAGCAGTGCAGGTAGAAGACAAAAGTATGTCAACGTGCCAAAAGCGGAACACGAATATAAATGAACTGCTCAACGAGCATCGACGTGCATACCAAACAATCGATTAATTAGCGTGAGGTAATTGTTTAACCGTGATTAAGTAAACAAGCGTACAACAGCCATCAGTAGACCAATGAGAAGCTGGGAAGATGGCTTCTCAGCGTGAAGACACCTGACTCGCAGCAGCTGGATCGGACTTGGTTGATCTTGCTCGATTTTTAATATTTGCAAGGATCTTTTAATCGAAATTCATTAATTTAAAATTGAATTTATCTAATCATCATATAATTTTAATACTAAATTGAAATTTTCCATCATTATTCTTACAAATCATCGGCAAAAATTGATCTCAATAATTAGAGATCGTGACATGATTTTCCGTGAAAAAATAAAGAAATGGCCAGTATAAAAAACAGCACGAAGAGATGCTAAAATTTGACCGAAGACGACAGGGAAATGAAGCTAGTTACAGTTGAGGGATCATCTTGAGGTCCCCCAGCCAATAAAACCATCAAATCTGACAGATGGTGAATATTGCACCGCCACAGCGACAACGTTTTACATTCACGTCACCTTTCTTTCTTGTGTTTCGCAATATTGACAGTCCCGCTGAATAACGCCACCATTACGGTCATTATCAGAATCAGCGTGCCTCCATTACAAGATAGGACATATACAGCGACGATAAGTTCTCTATATGTGGACAACGATAGTTGTGCAGACTTTTAATTGGGAGAGCTATGTCTGTTATTTCATTATTTTTCTTTGCTATAGCCGCCCGTCAATCTCTCACGTGAGGAGCAAAACCGTGGATGAATTGCATCACGAGTGTTCTGCAATATCCATCATCTATACAGACCGTTAATTATGGAATTTAATCCCGGTAATTGTCTGTTTTGTAATGCTGGTCTGCAGTAATATCGGTAAACCTTTCAGCCACAATGGCAATATAAGTCTTATCATTATCTATCGAACAAAACTGGATACATATCCGTTATGTCATCGTCTCTAGAGCGGTAAGCTGTTTGAACAATGAACCTGTGGCTGTACATAAATAGAACGATCCTAGCGGTCATAACTCTTGATGTACCCTTAAGTAACGAGCATCGCTTAAATCAAGAATCTTTCCCAAATACGATTTTCAAGAAAATTTTTCACAAGATAATAGTGCAGTAGACTGCGCGATTTCTTACTGCAGCAGGAGGCCTACACGATAAAAACATGATTTAAGTTACAAGACCATGTGTTAGCATTGATTTAAGTTACAAGACAATGTGTTAGCATTGATTTAAGTTACAAGACAATGTGTTAGCTGGTCAGATATTTTCATAGATCCTTATCCCATGTGGGATCAGCATTAGAAACATTAATCTCGGTGTAAATGTTACACTTGATTCAAAATTAGAGGGAAACTTTCATCATCGCTTATAATTGTAAGGAACGCATTTTCATTCTATGACAAGCTGATATCCAGACTTCTATTTGGCTGAGCTGACCTCCTTACAAGTAGGCGATTTTCTAAATTCTAAAGGGAAAATAAAAGATTTCCCCAGAAAAAAACATACTATCGATTTGTTTCAGAGAAAGAGTACGAAAAGTAATTCTAAACAGTACAAAAAGTGACTCTTACCTGGATAAGTATTGCGGCTAGTCTCATCCTCTTATACTTCACTCTGCCCAGCCAGCCTCTGAGATGCGACTGTATCAGCTGGACTCGGTCCAGTATCAGTCGATCTTGGTGCTCGTTAAGGCGCTGTAAGGGGCCCTCTCTCATGAAGACCTTGCTTAATCCCAACTGTGGTGTTGTAGTCGATTAGTCGTAGTCTAGTGCGTATAATCAGTTTTAATTTATGACTACCTCATTTTGAAGTTTTAATATACAACTGTTTTCAAGATTCAAAACAGTTACAACAAAATTACGATGTTCCGACAACTCCCCCACCTGGTATTGACCGTGCTCTATTTTAGCGTGCTCCAGGAACTTGGCTATGTCTTTCTGACGTGACTCTCTCATCGACAATCTGAACGCGTTGCAAAATTCCTGAAATATACCCAGTTATTGTACACAGCAAAGTTTAAGTACTACATACGTCATACACACGGAACTCGGGAACACTCAAAAAGGGCTCTCAAAAAACGCAGTATTCGTAGTTACAAACCGAGTTTACTTAAAAAAATTTCACAACTTTTTTTATAAAACCTCAAAAATACCAACCTCCTTGTTATACCGGACTGGATAGCTAGCTTTCCGGATCTGGATGGTCTCCAACATTCCGGTGTACCGGAGTTGGCGGTCTACAAAGTCCGTCTCGAAGGTGTTAGGTCGACCGTCGTAGTTGCTTTTAATGCAGCGGATAAAGTGGGGGTTTGCGGAGTTAAGGACTTTTACAAGGGACGTCAGGGAAGACTGAAATGGAATAGAATCTTTTGGTCTTTACTTTTTAATGATAACTACATGTCGAACTTGGATAAGGATATTGATTATTGGCGGGTAAAAGAAAGGAATGTTTTATAACAAGGAACAAAGAACAGGGAACAAAAAATAACACTTAACTTTTGCTATACAAGTGTACTTCTGCAAATACAATATTATACAGTGTAAAACGTACAATTTACATTGTACAACATTTTCTTACCATGAACTGTCCGACGACTGTAGATCGAGGCTGCCTCCTCCCCCTAGCGGTGGCTCTGAACGCCTGCTGTCTCGCTTGTCGGTGTTTTGTAGCGGGGATCTGATGTTTTATGCAACTAAGCGACTCACAACTTGAACATCGGATTTGTGTGTAAGACTTGGGTTACGTGTGTTGGTTGATGAGCATATACCGCAAAATCTTATAAAAATGAAATTGAATCGACCATATCCGTAGCTTGATTGACAGATTTCGTATATATTTGTGCTTATTGATGATAGAAGTAAGGTAAACAAGAGAAAATAGACACAATAAACATGCAAGAAAGCAAGGAAGAAAGAAGTAAAGAAAAGTGCGCACCCCAAATCTCAAGTCCGTTCCGAGTACCTCACTAACATGGTAAATCTCCCGACTGTCGCTGCGACGCGCAGGCTGGTTCTGCTTCGGCCCGTCACTGCTCCGTCGGATCTTGGCCTCTAGATCGGCAAAGGCGGGATTGTCTGACATGTAGGCGCTGGCACGGTCCTTGACGCTGCGGCTACCGTCTGAGTCGGAGGACTTGTTGCGGGGTCCTGGGGGCACTAGGTTGACGGTTCAGGGTATCAGGTGAAATATTGCGGTCTATGTTGAGGAGCACTTGTGCTGTTATTAGACTAACAACTTTACATATTTGCTATCTCGGCAGTTAAATACTTACAGCTGTGTAATGGTATCGCTATAAGTACGGAGCACTTCATAAGGTGCAGGCAACATTTTCTGATTTAGCGAAATCTGAAATAAACTCACTGAAGGAAACTCCTTGTTCACGGTTAGTGGTAGGACTAAGTGTGTAGGACTGGATAGCGTTCCGGCAAGCGAACACTGCTCCGATGTAGTTCCTCAGCAAAGTCCACCTAGCTAGAGCAACCGGGTCGCAACCTGCAGGTTATTCTTCATTAGCAACAGTTTGGTGCACCGTCAAGAGTACCAACAATTTGAGATTAAACGCGGGTTAGTCAGGCAGCCTGAATTCCTTCGTCGATCTGATTTTATACATTGAAGTGTTTACCTATGAGTCGTTTGATGAAGAGTGATGTGCTGCTTTTCAGAACGTGGACAATGTCCGCTCTCATGTGTCCCCTGTTTTTCTCTAGAAATTCCTGAGAATTGAGGATAAAGATCATGTTTTGAGCATATTAAACGGGCTAATATTCTACAAGGCGCATCAGAAGGTCTGTTCTACTAGCATACAGAGCTGATTCATACAGGCGATAATAAAAATAAGAAAGAGGTCGAGGCCAATTATTTAAATTTCTTGGAAATTGTATAAAGGAAAATTGTATAGAGGAACTGTACTGCATAAAGGAACGTACGTCTATACGGTACTGAACAGGTCCAGCGTAGTGAATAATCTCGAAGGCGTTTTCTTGGATCTGTGTCTTGTTGTAGTTTTCGTGGGAAGCGTGGTTATCGTTGAACTTTTGTAAAAGCGACTGATTTGATCCACCAGGAAAACTGAAATGATGTTAAGATATAAATATCTCCGAAGGAAATTTACATAATATTCTAAAGATAACTTTGAAAGGAAGTTCAAACAGAAAACAAAGGAAGAAGAAGGAGAGTTCACCTGTTTTCCTCATCGAGAAGATGGAGAAGACCGATGGGTTTACCCCGGAAGAGTTCCAGACAAGATTCGTTATCTTTGTATCCCACCATCGTCCAGGTTATCTTCTCCTTCGTGTACTCGTCCTGTTGATTTGGTATTGTTTAATGAACAGATAACATACCAGGAATAGGTACTTTGATATACATTTTGTTCATTCGTAATAGTGTTTCAACATGTATTCAGTTTGATAAACATTCAAATTAAATTTGAAAAATAGGAAGATCCTAAGCGTATATTTGATGTACATACAATCGTACTATGTAGCTGTATAATATAGATAGTATGTAAACTACAGATTATAGTAGCAATAGAAGCTGCGAGCTATTTAGTGTTTATTAAACCTGTTCAAGCTTGAAAATGTGTTGGTCAAAGAAGTGCTGCAACTGTTCATTAGCGTAGTTGATGCAGAACTGCTCGAATCTGTTACCGTCTTGGAAGTCTTCAAAACCGAACATGTCGAGCAAACCGATAGAGAGGTAGTGTTCCGATCGACGGTTGTCAGCCACCAATCCTGCAAAGAAATTGTTACTAAAGTTAAAACTTAAAAACAGATGCTGCCTTTATCTATCTATTCAAACAAAACCTTCATTACAGTAGCTTATGGTTTATCCAATGCTAAAAGGGGAATTAGAGATTTACCTCTATTAACGTGCATGAGTAGCCAGTCAAACAAGTAAGTGTAAAGGGACTTGGCCAGCGTATCCCGGGTTGCAGTAGCCTGATATAGTGTGAAAATAATTAATTCGGATAATAGTAAAATTCTATGAGCAGTTTATTTACTTTATCTAGTTTATTTACTTTATCTAGTTTATTTACTTTATCTTGAACATACTGAAATTACTTCAAAGAACGTAAAGGGTAAGCATCCAACTTACATCCACTCTCTTGTAATGAGTAACAAACTGTTCGCCCCTAGCGAAGGACTTCTTAGTAGTCAGAGCCTCCTTTAACAGGTCCGCGTTGACTGACAACAGCTTGGCGACGATGTCCAGAGCTGTTTTGTCCGTGATAACGACACATTCCTCGCTCGTCCGGATGTTGTTGGCTTGTTTGAAGGTGATGTTTCCAATGTGGAGGATCGCTGATAACACTTTGAAAATGCTGAAATGAGATTGTGTTTTCATACTATTCTCTTAGTCGCTGTTGTAGTTGTTGTTATGCGGCGACGTCAGAGGTTATATTTTGAGGAGAGTCGCCTCTTCAAACGCCAGGGTACTGTTGTAAAGAGCTTATCATAATGTGTGGCGTGGCCGTGGAAGTATGCTATAAACAGTTTAAGTGCTAAAAGTTTCCAGAAGTGTTATGTCATATTGCACGAATAATCGCAGTATTGTACTCACTTTCGCTGTAGCTCCTCGGAAATGCCAACCATGTTCATGGACCGTTTTAGCTTGATGAAACCACCGTGGTCGTCCATCCCGTCCACTGTGACGACACTCTGAGGAGATATTTATAGTTTTATCTTGCTACAGGTAATCGATACTTGTACCAAACCCAGTATATAAATTACACATTGGGATCACATATTCTTTGTCATTGGTGGGCTTCGAAACTTAGTGATCAGTTGTAGAGCCGCGCGCGCGGCTTGCGCGCACACAGTGGATGATAACACTTAAAACTTGAAACAAAAAAGGGACAAATTTTGCTAGTACTTTTTGGGACTTCTGGCAGCAAGCTTGCCATTTGGAATCGTTTCGCCACTGTGACTGAAGTTTGATACGAGGTGATCAATTACCGAGGGAATAGCAATATCACAATATGTCCATGACACTGTTAAAATTTGGAAATCGACTCCACTCCACCCAGATTTAAGAAAAATTATGAGTTTAAAAGCTCTCCAATTGAATTACGAGGCAGAAGGATGGACAGCCCAGTATATATTTGTAGGATTCGTACAGACTTAATACAAGGCATCTTGACGAAACAACACCAAAGTGTAACATTTTGAACATGTCTGATCCTATCCACAGCCAAATGTTGCAGACTTTTAGACGCGAGATAACACTGACATTTAAACAACAACTGTTGTTGCTTTTTCTAGTACGAGTCGCAGCTCGACACTTTTGTTTTCAACTTTCAACAGATCATGAGCATTATATATATATTTCATCAGAAAACTCTGCATTCTGTATATCCCGCATTTCACACTTGGCACATTTAATTACCGTTTTCTACGACACACACTGGCAGTACAATAGGAGAAACTACATATCGTACTCTACTTCTAGTAACAGGAGAAGAGTGAGAGAGAGAGAGGGAGAGAGAGAGAGAGAGAGAGAGAGAGAGAGAGAGAGAGAGAGAGAGAGAGAGAGAGAGAGAGAGAGAGAGAGAGAGAGAGAGAGAGAGAGAGAGAGAGAGAGACGGGAATTAGAGGAGAGTTAGAGTTAGAAGNGAGAGAGAGAGAGAGAGAGAGAGAGAGAGAGAGAGAGAG
>JH154246.1:28822-43587 GCA_000226015.1 Mnemiopsis leidyi | reverse complement strand
AAGCCATTATAAGCGTCAAAGCAAGAATGTCACATATCTCTGAAAAGCTGGATTCGGATTGACACGTCCATGAACTAAGTGACATCGGTGCATTTCGATTTCTGAATTCATACGAAAACCCTTAAATGACACTAGAATGGGCCTCAATCCACATCGGAATTTTCAGTGTAATTTATCTATTTTTCACAATAGCCGCGGTGTAGCTATTAACTATAGGCATAGCTAACAGAGCATTCTCCAAGGGACGAGGCCATGCCATGCTCCAGACTCAAATGTATCAATCTGACGAGGACACGAGCGGGTCTTTCCACTCTGTTGGTCTAACTGGAGCTGCCTTCAATGATACTGGTACGAATAATTTAACTACAAAAAGTAATTTGAAGCAATGAAACGAATGTCAATTTCGACAAATCCTTTTTAAATCTTAGTAACATTTAAAAAGGTTCTTGGTTCATAAAAGCACGTGAAAGAAACACATAAAAATCATATACATCTCGCTACAACCTTACCCCGAACAGGAAGGTACGAAATCCAACACAGCGGTGGAAGCGGAGGTCTCTCCTTCTCCACCGTGGGGATGGTGAAGGTGATGATAGACGGTGGTTACCAGAGTTTCCACCGGGACGAGATCACCGAACATAGACGACCTGGGTATTACACAGTTAGAAGGGGTGGGAAGAAGTACAACGTGAAGTATAATCAGTTTGAGGTGGATGAGGAGGAGGTTGTTACTCAGGTACTGACACTCTATTCATCTCTTGCACTCTATTCCTCTCTTGCACTCTATTCCTCCCTTGCATTCAATTCCTCTCTTGCACTCAATCCCTCTCTTGTACTTTCTCTTTCTCTTTTCAGTCTTTCTGTCTTGCACGGCTGATAGCTGAAGTAACCATTGTGGCTCTTTATCATACTCCTCTGCTTTCACAGCAGCTTAATTAGTTAAAAACATTTTCTGAATATTAAACATTTATATCACTGCTTCAACGGGCCCTAGTCAGCATTTTGATTGCACCCCTTAGTAACGGCCCAGCTGTTTCATACTGCCCTACACACTACTTGCTAACAACACCCTCATCCCTCAGAAGATAGTGACCCACCACAGTGACAGAGAGAGGTCCTCCTCCCCGCGCCGTGCCGCCCCAGTAACTGTAGTCCAACAACAAGTAACCAGCCCTGGCCCCACTGGTATCGTCAACTTCTACCCCTACTACCGGGTGAAGATAGGACGCAGGACAGTCACTCTGCCGTACAGTGTCTTGTCCGGGGGCAAGCTGAAGGGGAGGTACTTGAAGTTCCAGTATAATGGAGTCAGCAACAAGGTCAGATGCAGGAATGTCCAGCCTGTCAGAAATATGTACAGGTAAGTGTTATCTAGAGACCGTTCTTCCTTTGCTCCACTTCCTGCAGGTTTATACTTTTACTTGCTGTGCTGAAATTTATCATTATTTTACACGATGTCTATGAATATCTAATGTTCTTCATTGAAAGATCTGCATGTGCAAATTATTTGGCATGTAGATACCAAGAAATACTAATATCACTCATGATACTTCACAAGCACACTCCTTGCTCTAAAAACAAACCCTCCACCTAGGTGTATCGTGAATGGGAAGGTAGTTAACATTCCCTTCACCGATATTCGGCCTCACACGGACGACATGTTTGCTGTTACTTATGGAGGGAGAGAGTACACCATCTCCTGTGCTTCTGTCCATGCTGGTAATGTCGACAAACCTTTTTTGTACCTCTTCCACGATTACCCTGCAAAAACAAGTAGTAGAAGTTTCATCTGAATTTAGAATTTTCCGATTGGATCATAATCATTTCTACTCGAGAACCTGGGTAACCTTGAACATCAGAAGTTTGAGTTGAACCTCGCATTTGTACAATTCCAATATCTACATTCTACAACCTGTAGGAGACGCAATGCCTGGGTACGAAGGACCATACGACCACAAGATGCTCTTCAACAGACCTAGGAAGAACCGAGCCAGGATTAGTCAGATGGGAGGTGGAAACTTGAGGATGAAGTCCAAGAGGCCCAGAAGGAGAGTGGACGACCTCCCAAAACTGGAGATATTTGATGTTTCCTACTGTCTGTGTTATCTGATCGTACTGAACGGTTCCCAGATTGTAATGCCACATCATAGAATCAAGGTAGGGGCTAACATTTAGAAGCTATGCTTTGTTACTGGGTGCTGCGTGGCAACATAGACTATATAGTTCCCAGGCAAATGCTTTGCGTTTCTCTAGGACAGGATAATTGAGATAATCACCAATTCTACTACGAATTGCCGAAAGATAAAGTCTTGCATTAGCAGAAATGAAAAAAGAAACGCCCAACCTCCACCAGGCTTCAGCTGGTGTTCTAACACTCTCTAACCCACCAGGCTTCAGTGAAACACCGAGGATACCTGAGGTTCAGATACAACAAGCTGGTGTACTACGTCACACCTCAGACAGTCCACCAAGCTTTCTACGCTCCAGTAGTGGGATACTACGCTTGTCTGCTCACCAACCAGCTCCTTGTTATCAGCGGTAAGTAAACTTTTAATTCCAAAACTCTACTGCTTTGCAAGTTGCAGGAGTTTCTTTTGATCAGAAAAGGCGAAGTGATAGTCTCACGAACTTACAAAGTGTCCCACGTGAATTCCATTCTTCTTTCTCTTCAGGTATGGATATCGACAAAGACCCCAACAACCCTGACAGATACATAGTGAGATACGAGGGAAACACATACTCAGTTACCGCACCCAACGTTACCTTCCTGGGAGAGTTCCTCCTGGAACCGGACAGCAGTAGGGACGGTTGTGGAGACGATGTGAGTTATCAACTCTTACAGTTCCTCTTCAGAGAGAGCAAATTATTGGCCAAATTTTTTCAAAACTCTTCCGGGACTCCCTAGACAATCCCTAGAAAATCCCTAGAATCCCTAGAAATACTATTAAAATCTCTTCAAAATCCCCTCAAATCTTAAGTGGCAACAAAATTTCTCCTAACTCTACCTCCCAACAGGACGGCCAAGGAGACAGATCCTCCGATGACAGCACCTCAGACAGTGACGCCAGCGTAGCAGGACGAGACGAAGTTATTAGGGATGCTGACGACTACGCCACTACCACCACCATCATTAATAGAAGACGAACCACCAGGGTGAGACGACTCAGATTGAACGGAACTGAGGTTTCGGTACCTGAGGACCAGATCACCTACTGCACCAGTCCTAGAGGATACGCAAAGTTAGTTTTAGTTTTGCAGGATATGCCAAGATAATTTACTTTGGTTGTGTAAAGTAGAGAAAGTGCGAGAATTATGTTATCGTGTGATTTTTGAAAATATTGTTTTGGTGCAATTTTCGGTTTTTCGTGTCGCAAGGGTACAGACTTTGAGGTATAGATTGAAAATGCCTCCGTTCAGAATCACCTTTACTGTTACTGAGTTATTGACTCTTATCTAACCAAGCTCCATCCAGGGTAAACTACTACGGAAAGACTTACTACGTTAAGGTGGAGGACATTGATGACGACGGTAATGACGACGACGTTGTCGGCTTCTACTCGGTCAACTTGGACGGTCTGCCCTTCATTGTTACCGGTCTGGACATCAGAGATCATCCCAGAGTAAGTTTAACCTTTAAAATACGCTTGAAAACTGCTGTAAGTATTAAGAATCTCAGTATTGAGGTTTAAAGGCTCGAGTATCCATAAACCTCCATCAACACTAACTGAGTAACCATCCCAAATCCCCAAACTGCAATAACCCTCACATTTCTTCTTCAGAGACCAGGCTACTTCATCGTTAGGTTCAAGGACAACAAGTACCTGGTACCTAAACACGGCATCCTCTACCTCGGAGACTACCCCACTAAGTACGCACCAGACTACTGCTCTGTGGACTACTTCAGTGAGGACGAGTTCTGGGTATCTGGAGACAGTGACATGGATAGTAGTGACGACGGAGTAAGTTGGAACTTGTAGCAGTTAGAATTGTCAAACTTAGAGGGGTTAATCCAATTTACAATAGTTTATCAAAACATGATTTCGTCTGATGGCAAATAAATTGATTCCAAGAATCAAGGTCTATGATTCAAACTGTTACTGATGTCCTCCCACCAGGCGGACATGGTTAGTGAAGGAGATCCCCAGGAGTGTATCATTGTCCGAGGTGATGACCAGGACTTTGATGCTCAGTTCCCTGAAACTCTCTGTGCTAAGATTCAACCTGGACAATCTTCTACAGGTACCAATCTTCTCAATTTCATGATATAGTGTGGTTTTATCAATTTGCTGTACAGTCGAAACTGTCTTTGCTGACTACTGTTTGATCTCCAAGTCCTGTCCATAAACAGGATGCTTATTTGGCCATACAGTTGATTTCTGTGAGTTCTACAGTAGCAATGACATGCTGTACTTGCAGGTAAATCTGTGATGGGCTACAAGGTAACAATAAACGGACAGGAGTACACAGTGCCAGCTAGCAAGTGTAAGATTGATCCTAACAGACCTGGATGGATGGAAGTAAGTAAAGGTTCTTAAGTTACCATGGTTACCTAAGTTACCATGGTTACAAGAGTTGTCATGACTCATGGTAGCCAAGGCAACTACGGTTACTATTGTTACTATGGTTACCATTGTTACGTCTTTTAGCTTCACGATATCTTTTGATCGGATCTGGACAAAGAAAAGTTGATAAAAATGTCCAGCTAAAACACGTCTAACTTGCAGTATTTACCATCCAGTATCAACTTATAACACTGAACCTTAACTAGAAACAGCTCGTGTTAAAATCACCGAATCCCAGTGCTAACCCAGTACAATCTGCAGGTGACAATAAACGGAAGGACGTACCGTGTACACATGAACAGTGTCAGTCCGATCAGCGTGCCTATCGTCTACTTCGTGACGATTGAGGACGACATCCAGGTTATCCCTGCCCGGTATCTCCGACGAGACATGGAACAACCAGACCGTTACGTCATTGTCTCCTTCAAGGGACGAGATTACAGGATCCCCATATCGGACTGTACCCTCATGGACGGGACACCCATGGGACCGCAGGATGTCCCGGAGGATGACGCCCCGATATACGGAGGAGATGGCGGGTATGCTGCTCCTGATCGTCTTTACTGGACTATCCCTGACGGAGCTCCGCATGGCGGCTATTTCGGTGCTGATGGAACTTACTACGGTCCTGACGGACGTCCTTACGGCAAAGGTAGTGTGTAATGGGTGGCAAGCTCTAGAAATTACATATTAGTCTGATTAGTTATTACGTTTTTTTAATATTCACAAACTTTGAACCCTTGTTTTGCAATAATGAGTTTATAAACAGATTGCATAACCCCACCATTTCAGGTACGCCAGCACCCTACAGAATACCACACGGAGCCCCAGCTGGAGGTTACTTCGGACCTGACGGACTTTACTACGGACCTGATGACCAGTGTTACGGACCAGGAATACCCTTCGGTCCAGCCGACTGGGCCGCTCTGGGTGGTCAAGGAAGTGACAGACCCATCCCCGTTCTACCGAGCAAGTGTTCGAGGTTCTGTATCCTTCACGGTGGTCATCGCATGAGACGACGTAGAAGAAAATCTCGAGGTGATTACTCTGATGATGAAGGATCTTCATCTTCCTCTTCTTCTTCCTCCTCTTCATCTTCCTCCTCTAACAGCCACAGTCACTCCTCCGGTAGAAGACACGGTGGTCGTGGTGATCATCACTCTGGCAGCAGAAGCCCTATAGGACAGGTAAATGTTGCAACGATTATTCTTCTGAAAAACGACCCATGCTGTTTGATTCAGTTTTGGTGGATTAACATTAGTTGATATAATATTAACTGACCTTACTGAACCTTACTAGACCGAAAATCTTGCTTTCAGTCCGGTGGCAGAGATGGCGGTAGAAGAACTTCCCCTGCCCGTGGTGGGTCTAGAGGAGGTTCCAGAAGCAGGGAAGTTGTAGAGATGGAGTATGTGGACGCTGGATACGACTATGACAACGGGATGGACCTCCATGTGGATGCGGGAACTGTCCAGCAACACTACGGATATGGTACTTCGGGAGGAGCCGGCCGTGGGGTGCGTTAGTCTTTTCTATAATTATGTTTTGTTTTCATTGACATAATCAATTTTTGTTATTGTGAAGGCTTCCATTCCAATTTTTTGTACAAAATCGAGCAGGCAGGAGAATTAAATAAGCGTTTCAATATTTTTAGCAGTTTTTCGTTTTATGCTTTTGAACTTGGCCCTTTGAGGTGTGACATACTGATCAATCGAATTTTGATTAATTAGACTCTCACTAGAAGTTTCAAACAATCTAAGCTCCACAATTTTACTCCAGAGCCATACTGAAAGTAATTCTTGTGGAATGTGTGGAACGCAGATTCCTTCAGAAACTTTTGTCAGTCACCAGTCCCAATATTTTCGATAAGTTTTTGTGTCCCAAACCCCAGCTGTTTCAGGTAACCAAACAACTCCCTTTTTTTCAACAGACCCCTCAACCTTTTTTTCCATTTTTGATCATGTACACTCAAAAAACCATTCATTAGATTTGTTCTTCCAAAGAGTGAGTCCCTCTTATCATGTTACACTGACTACCCTTACTATCGTTTCCAAATTTCTTCATCTTGAAACTCCTCCAGAACCCAATCGAAGGATTACAAAATCTTCTTTACAGGGATCAGGTGGATCTAGAGTAGTTAAATCTTCCAGCTCCCACAACGTTCGCTACGGAGGTGACATGGGAACAGGGGGTGCTCAGATAGTGTCCGGAGGTGGTGCCCAGATAGTGTCCGGTGGTGGTGCCCACATGGTGTCCGGAGGTGGTGCCCAGATAGTGTCCGGAGGTGGTGCCCAGATAGTGTCCGGTGGTGGTGCCCAGATAGTGTCCGGTGGTGGTGCCCAAATGGTGTCCGGTGGTGGTGCCCAAATGGTGTCCGGAGGCGGCTACACGCCTACGGAAGTACGCAGCTCCAGAAGGTCACACAGACGGCATTAGACGGCATTAGATAATTGGCGCATGTTTGATGTTCAACTTGTTTAGGATAGTTCTTTGGGAAAATATTTCGGGCTTGATTTAGTAAGGTTTAGTTTTAAGGTGATATCGAATCTATTTTTGTTGTTGATAAATATTTATTGCATTAAGAGCAAAAATCAAATGACTAATTAGTGTTTGCACAATAACGAAAATAAATTAAATAATCTTTACAAACAAGCAATCGTCAATATATATTTTCAAACAAAACTTTTAAATTTATCTATATTTACATTTTACATGGTTAGCTCCCAATCATTAGTTAAATATCGCTGAAGGGGCGACATTTACAATTTGAATTACAAATTAAACCCTCGAAAACTTATGATTGGCCGTATAAAGCTTGTAGATCCCAGATCTCGGTTTAAGATTAAGTAAAAGTTCACTTTTCAAGAGCCGCGAGGAGACGAGACGACATAGTTTCAGAAGTTTCTAAAAGTTTTCTGGCTTTGGCAGCAATTTCTTGCTTGGTTTGGTCGTTTTTGACGTCATCAAGGTTTATCATCACGTTTTTGTACGCTCCCCAGATTCCAGATTCCACACATTTAATAGCAACCTGAAATTTACGATATTGAAACGTATTGCCCAGTTTGAATCTACACAATACTGCACCTTCAACAAACTTGTTCATGTGTTAGCAATCTTTAACGACCATGAAGGATCCAGAATAAGCCTGAACAATTCTGGACTCAATCGAACCAACCTATAAAATTCTTTGAAGAAAAATCAAGTTTTTGACAATCCTAAAGAAACTCAAAGAACAATCTAAAAGAAGCCTAGATAATCCTAAAAAATCGCTAATGCCGAAGATACCTGAAGGTCAGACTTGAGACTAGTATTATAGTTGCCAGACAGATCTTCAATTGGAGCCCAACAGCTGCATCCAAGCTCCATTATCTTCATCGGTACGTGTATGATAGTCAGCAGTGCTTCTTCTAGAGCTTCTTGTTTTCGTGCTGACTCCTCTTCGTCTGTCTGAAGTTTTGTCGGGTGAGTGGAAACTCTTAAACTTATTATACGTGATGTGATGAGTAAAACAGAAAGTGAGGGTAATTAGATGAGGTGTGCCGTTAAACCTTGATAAGATAATCAAATAGTACAAGTACTGGATAGTAAAAGTACTGGAGATGGAACTTAAAGATCCGACTATCGTTTCTCAAAATCGCCATGAATCAGAAACTTGAAAATCTGATCTAACGTACGCTTGGCATCTTCTGAGCCACAAGATAGTTGCTGAACGCCATGGCATCAGCGTCAATGAGTGGAGTTATCTGGTCGATAGTTTTGTGGATGATCGGCAGGATTGAGGTGACTGTCCTCTCCGCTGAGTCGTGTTTTTTACTGCCGTACGTCATCCACCCTGTCATCTGACCTGAATTAAGAAGTATGATAAGACCGAGTTGGCGAGATGGTTTTCGTTAATATGCTTAAGTTTAAAACAATTTCAAAACTACGACTGCTAGTACTACGAATAGAACAAATTTATTGAAGATGTAACTGAAAATGTTAAGAAAATCGTATAACTCTCCAACTGTGTGCCACTCAATTCGACCTGTTCAGTCTGCCACGATTTTCTACAACTATATAAACAAAATATCCAGTACACTAGACAAAGTTACAAAACAGTTCTGTACTCTAATACGTACCGAGAGCAAGACCCAGGGCGGTGACAAGAGCGGATACACTGCCGCCCCCTGGAGTGCTTGTCCTGGACCCGACACTCTCCACAAACTGCTGAACTGTCGAACTTTGTAGAGGTCCGTGTCTGTTAACCCCCAGCACGTACTCTATCACCTGGGACAGGGTGATTATCACTTCATTGTTTAACTGGGGTAATGTCCTCAGTTTTTGAAGGTCAATCGCAAAAACTTTTACAGATTTAGGTGTTCATGTACAAACCACTCAATAGCTAAAAGTTTAAGTAAAATTTGTTACCTTAGATTCAGGTTTAAACTCGGAAACAGAGTTCAATCCCAGTCTGTCGATGATAAATCTGATCTTCTGTTGTTCCTTGATGAGAAACACTTTCTCCTGCTCGATGTAGTGGTCGGCAGCCTTGATCAGAGCTTGAAGTGGGATACTTCCTACCACATGACTACCTGTAAATAGCTAGAGTTAGAAGTTAATCAATAATCAAGTAATAATATCCGTGTAACTGGGCCGTGACAAGTTAGTTAGGGTCAAAAGTTGACGAGATATTACCGCGACAAGTTAGAAGATCAAGAAACTAAGGACAGATCTGAACATACTAGTAATTTAATAGCGTTTGAGGCACAAATTTAGCAAATGACAGATTGTGTTTAGTCATTTCAAGTCCAAAATTTTACAGTTTGTCAAGTAAATGAGCACAAAGAGAGTGATCTGCTTAGAAATAGATAAGTTTTGTTTCTTACCAACGACAGCAATGTTCTGTTCACTGGCATGTTCTTTTATCGTATCCATAACTTCGTTGAGACCACATGTGTTGCAATCCAGAATCTGTAATGGTAAAATTAGATAAGTGACCAAGAAAATGTCAGGGCAGTTTATATTTTTGTAGTCTTTAAGAGCTGCAGTCCTCTCTGTCCAAACTTTAATCCAAATTATTATTTTTCGGATCTCTTTTGGAATCTACCAAAGGAAAAACATCTACCAAAGCTCTTCACATTGCTATGGTGGTTGGATTGTTGGAATGCTAAAAGTTTTGTCATATCAAGTGTTAACATTAAACTAAACGCATGACTATGTAGGTGACATGGTTGCACAGAGCACCATGCCCAGGATTACAGAAAAAATCCCATCGATGAGACTCAGAAAAAACGCACCTCACAGCCGATTACGGCGTTCCCGGTGTCCTCCAGCAAAACCGTTCTGGCTCTCAAATCGGTCCGGTTGTTGAGGTGTTTGCAGATCTTGTTAGCTTGGTCACGTGTTCCCATCACGTTAACGTTAAACATCAGATAACTCCGTGACGTTCCTGAAATGAAGTATTAGTAAGTGGCTAAATAGTATGATAATTTAGATTTAAGTTTAATCAAAAACTTTGGTCTCACACGATTGCGCAATGCTGAAGATAACATTTCTGACTTTTGGATACTGAGTGAAATATTGAGTGGTGTAGGAACTCATACAGAGTACTATGTGAGAATATCGAATTGCTCCTTCAGAAAGCTTACCGACAAGAGTAGTGCCCCAAGATGGGGAGAAGTCCTTAGGTCCGAAAATAGGTTCATTAGCCTCAATAGCAGCTGGAAGTTCGTCATATCCGACATCTTCTATTGGAGAACAGTTGAACTGGTAAACTGGGACCTGAGGAAACAGTTGAACTGGTGAAAATGGACTTAAGGGTATAGTTCAACTGGTTAACTTGAACCTGAGGCTGAAGGAACAGTTTAACTGGTGAATAGGGACCAAATTATCGAACAATTGAATTGGTAATCTTGGAATTGGATACCATTACCAGCACGATTTTCTCATAACTATCTTTATCTCTTGAGTATCAAGAAAATAACAAGAAAAAGCACCCACCTCGAGAAAATCAAAAAAATTACAAAAAAGCACCCACCTCGAGAAGGTCGGCCAGGTTGTGACTGAAGGTGTTAGCAATGTCCTCACACTGCTGAGGTCCTATGTTGCTAAAGGGAGTAAAAACTACTGCGTGTAGGGCTCCTACTGGGTTAAGGGGTCCTGGAAGTAAACATTAAGTCATGGATACAACCAAATATGGAAATACTTACATAATACAACTCTACAAGGAGAATCTATGTAGAATTAGAAGCTTCTTTTTCACTTTATGTAAATAAGAAAACCGATACCCTCAAATTCGAATACTCCTGATAATTTCTATGATGATCCAAAAACTTAAAGTAAAACTTACCCTTGTGAAACTTAAAATAAAACTTACCCTTGTGAAACCTCATGTCCACACTCCGCTGAACAATTACCGCAGCGTTAAGAGCTCCTTCTACTACAGTTTCAGGAGATCCAACAAAGGAAGCAACCATCCTCTCGGCCCCCTTGTCAGCGTGAACGTGCACCTGCAGATCAAGATATTGTTCATGTTGTAGGAAAACTAGAGAAAGTTTTAAGGGAGGAGTCACTACTGGTTTTTCTCACGCAATAATGTTGCTCGATGTTAAATGGCCGTACTGAACTTCTCATTTGTTGATTGCGTTACATGATACAGCAAATTCGTGATCCTTCCCCAAAATACCTATATGTATTTCATAATCATCGTAGCAGTTTTTGCTTTTTGGTAACATTAGTTACAATGTCGTCTACACTACAAAATATAAATCTTCATGAACATCACAAGATGTTCATCTAAAAAGATACCAAAACTTACAACACAATAATACAATTAAAATATATCAAAGAAGTTGACGATGATAATATTAATAAGGGGAATTCAGCGGGGAATTCAGCGTATGTGGGGAATTCAGCGCATGAGAAATCATACATTCTTATAAACTTACCAAAATACATGACTCAGTATGACAGATTGCTTCGGTAACCGTTTCTACAAGTTCCTGTCTTGTGTCACTGATGATGACCACACAGTACGCTAGTCTCTCCATCTTCTAGTCTAATCTCTACCTACTGACTTGCAATATGAGACATTTGTCAAATTCAACAGAGCCTTAATTTTTCAGTCCAGTCAAAACTAAAATTCTAGAGCTTTCGTTGATTAGGTAGTAAAAGGCTATTATAGCTCTCAAAATAATCTTCAGTGCATGTAGATTGAATTGACAATTACGAATTATATGCCACGATGTAACTATAGTTATAGTTCTAGTTTATAGTTCTAGTTGCCATAAATTCACTGATTCGTGGTTACGCAGTGATTGTAATGACGATGTATCAGGTATGCAAAAGAAGCAAAATTTGAATCGTAAAATTGTAATTCAAGAATTAGAACCAGTGCAGAAAAGACTGAATGAAATTTAATCACCAAGGTTTATTCATAATCATATTCATAATTAATCTCATATCAAGCAAATACGTCAAATAGAAACAAGAGCGATGACAAGGAACACGAAAAAAAGATGAGCTCTACTCAGCAAAGCATCTAGGTTGCCATGACAACAGCACTTAATTTACTCCGGGGAGGTATCAGATGCAGCGACATCAACAGCTATTGTACCTCTCTAAAATAAGGAGCAGCTCGCAGCCTCTTGTACTAGCTTCATCACAAATAACGGGACGGGTGGCAGGATCTCATTTTCGAATGATCCTATAACGAGAAGTTTGCCGGTTATCGTCGATCGAATTTCTCGACGTCATCGTTTTGGAGGGTGTACGAATATGTGTGTCACTTATCATGAATATTGCTACGTTACATGGAATGGAACAATACGATTACAAACGTGCTTGATGAATGGATTGTCAAACCAAATTTTGAATTTTTGGTTATGGGGGTTTTTTAAGGGACACTCATAATCATATTTACATCAAAGATGATCTGGGTCATGATTGGCCATCTGCAGCACATAATTTGAGTTAAACTATAGAAGGACTGAATGATAAATCATCACTTATTTGCGTTTAACTTGCAAAAACACAATTCAAGAAATAAGCATGCTTTTTAGATCGTTCAATGAAATTAATTCCAGCAGCAAGTGTATAAGGTCCAAGTGGCAGATTTAACAGCGTTATATGCTAAACTTAAAAGCACGAATGAGAATGACACAATATGCAATGATCATAATACAGCTACCTGTCGTCCATGCTACGAGCAGTAACGGTCGACTTGCTTGTTCTGCACGTGCTTGTCACGTGTTTCCATGTGCTTGTCACGTGTTTCCACGTGCAACATCACACGGTGAATATAATCACGTATTAATATCTGTAGTGGGTCACGTGCACTGCATCTGACATCACTTATGATCCGACGAGATATTTTACAGTTGTAACAGAAATGCGTGTAAGTTAAATGGAATAAGATCGTGTCGGCGACTGCACGTTTCACATTTAAGTTTAAGTTATACTTAGAGCAATAACTATTAGACTTAAGTTTTATCACTATCGATTGTAAAATTTCAATACGATTCCATAGTTTAAATTCAAGCGGATTTTCCTTATTTCTTACTGCAGTGGAATTTGACTAGAGCCAGAAAGTGGGGCAGTGCTACATCAAATGATGATCACCAGACCAGTGCATTGATCAGGTTTAAACCTTAATCATGGGAAGAAATAAGAAATAGAAGATTTGGACAATTGTTCACAAAAAAATATTAAATCAAGAACACTTTCAATTTAACAAAAAATCAAAATCGAACAAATAAATATGTGTACTATGATATGTAATGGGAGAAAGGAAAACTAAAAGCTTGCAATGCTCAAAATGAATGAACCTCGTTATGGCTAATCGCATTATAAAAGAGCTCATCTTTAATTTTGGCACTTGTATTAGGTCCCTTGAAATTTTCGGAATTTGAATACCCCTGAAAATCACAAATCATGAAATATTTTAAATTTACCGGGCATGATTAAACAGCTGGGCAATTTTGATTTAAAGTTTGACTCTAGGCCCCTAGTTACAATGCAATGTTGCAATAAACTAAATAACAAAATTTCACACTATCTATTTCAAATATCAAGTGTTCAGGATCTATCCTTCATTCCTCTCTATTATTCTCCGCTTTGGCATTAAAATATTTATTATTTTTAAGAAATCAGACTCTTAGCATTTAATAGGATGGATTTAAAAAGCTACAATTAATTCAGAGCAGTATAATCTTTCTGTAAGGTAGCGTGCTTAAGTATTTACTATTTCTACTACTGTGATATAATAATTTAAAGTATCTTTCAAAATATCAAATACCAGATTATATCGTAACTTTTTCACTTCTTCATTAGATTTACCGGTAGTAGTTGGCGAACTAAAAGACAAACCAATCGAAGATCAACTACTGAGAACACAAAGTTGCTCGTTAAATCCTTTGATTAGAAGAATAGGATACGGTGAAGAATTTTTCATAAATCGTAATAACAAAAAAACCGTATGACAATAAAAACATATTGATATTTTAACACTAAAGTGTTTTATAGTACATTAACATAGTTCATTTTCAAATTCCTTAACTTTTTTAAGTCTATTAACTTTCCTGTCCAATAACACATTATGTTTTACACGTCTATACAGAATGAAAATGGGTTATACATTTGATTTTTGCATGATATCATGTAACAAATCATGTATGTCGTCACAAAATCATGCTGAAAACTGAAAACATTTCCTTGCGTTTCAGAGATTTGTGCTGTCCGCATTAAATTCAACTTCCTCTATTTCTTCATCCTTGAACCGGCGGTAGTAGGACGAGGGTCCTTCACTTCCTGAACTTTTCCTCCTGAAAACAATACAGGTTAAAATTTTCCTAAGAAAAAAAGATTTGCGGTAAAATTACATAATTCAAACCTGAAAAATCCCGATCATAATAGTTACATACCAGAAATGTCTTGTCAATTAAAGTCAAGAGCGCTGAGAGGAAATAATTTCGGGGAACATCTACTGAATGTGATACAATGCTCAATGACATGATTACCAGTACCAGAGCTCACTACTAGATGTGATACAATGCTCAATGACATGATTACCAGTACCAGAGCTCACTACTGAATGTGATACAATGCTCAATGACATGATTACCAGCACCAGAGCTCACTACTGAATGTGATACAATGCTCAATGACATGATTACCAGTACCAGAGCTCAACTACTAGAAGTGATACAATGCTCAATGACATGATTA
>JH154246.1:664-12085 GCA_000226015.1 Mnemiopsis leidyi | reverse complement strand
ACACACACACACACACACACACACACACACACACACACACACACACACACACACACACACACACACACACACACACACACACACACACACACACACACACACACACACACACACACACACACACACACACACACACACACACACACACACACACACACACACACACACACACACACACACACACACACACACACACACACACACACACACACACACACACACACACACACACACACACACACACACACACACACACACACACACACACACACACACACACACACACACACACACATTTCTATTGGAACACTGAATACGGTATGATAAAGCTAGCAGCTGGGAGTATTTAGGTAGGTGTTTTGTACTTACAACATCCTGCACCACCTACGTCATCTTGATTTAACACTATACAATTAGTAAATACAGCGGCACTCATTGCCATTTTCCTTATATATCGTGTATTCACTATTTATTATTCAAGTTCAGTATTGTATGGGGTACTGTAGTACTGCAGTACATTCAACTATGCTATACCATTGTGATATAGAACTATTTATATCATATTAATATACCAAAATCATCAAACCAATATAATCTTATATATAAAGTCAATATATGAACTTTATAAGACGTTTATACATAAAATCGTTTTGAGTGTGGTATGTGGAAAATTGAATGACCTAACATCGCGAATATTTTACATTTCCGTCCAACATTCTCAGGCTATTCAGTTTACAAACTTCAAAGAGAAGCGCATCTTTCTTATGTGTTAGGTAGAAAAGCCCATCTGCAAATCACGGCTCGAGTGATCTTATTTGTAAGAAAGTATTGAAGCGATTAAAGGAAATTAGGACACACATAAGCCCGAGATGATACCACGACGGTACATTTAATTAGAGTGATTAGAGGTAATTAGAGGTAATTAGAGATCCAACAAGGCATAACGAGTGTACATTTATACCAAAAAGATACTAAGTGTTAGGACACTGGACAGTCACACCCAGTCATACACTTTAATTGTAATCTCCTTCATGATTATCACTTGTGTTACACACAATATACGATCTACTTGATCACCATCTTCATGAGTCATAACTTTATGATTACATTGTGAGTTTCGTAAACATGAGGATACAGAAAAGTTATATAAAAAGTAATATCTGAGATGACGAAGGATTAAGATTATTACTATTTACCGTCAAGAGACATGACACCGAATAACTCCAATAAAACCCGACACTACACCAATATGTATTACCTGCCAAAACAGTACAAAGTATTGTTTCTCGAACATGTGCATTTGGTTTAGCGTTTCCGTTTCAAACAACTCTTTCTGAAATAGTAGTGACAGTTAAATGGAGAAGCAAAAGTTCGGAGAGGTAAATATAAGAATCACATAATCCTACACGCACGGCTCTTAAAGTCAATTATGTTTAACATCATTTATTCAACTAAATGTTATTAAATTTTCATGAAAGATTCATGATGTAATCAATGTGAAATCTGATAGTGCGATAGGAAGTTAGGGGCGTGATCACATGACGTAATCTTTTACAAAGTTGGAAGGTAACAAAGTACAGTTGTTAACATTTCATAACAACAGCATTTACAAAGACAATGAGACAACAGCATTTAAGAAAATATAAGACATTTAACATGCTTAAGCAGCTCTTGAGGCTATTTTCAGTTTCTTCCAGTGTAATAAAGTGTCCTCTTAGAGGACTACAGAAAAATATAAATGTCTGTAGTGTTGCCCCACTGCACGGAAATCTTTAGTAAAAGGCGAAAGATTTATTCGTGATGCAATGAGACCAGACTGCCTGAAGAGAGTTTCTAATTGGGTTTGTTTTACAAAGAAAATATATCCTTGTGTTCAAAGTTTGACAAAACTTATTTGATATTCTGTAGCATCGATTTCCGCGTAAAAAGCATAAAGTATTCAATTAAGACCCCTTAAGTAAATCTAATTAATCAATGTTTAACTGACTAAATGCGTGTGGAATAAAAAAGAAACAAAAACATTGCTAACTTCAGCAAGTCATCTACAAGTTTAAACTGTATCATTCGCACTAGAATGTGTCACTGAACAGTTGTGTCAATAGAAATAGAAAAATTTAATTTTGTATTATTCAATCAAAAATCAAACTAAAAACACTCTGAAATTTCTAATCTCTAATTGTGAAATGTAGGTACAAAAAATGTTTTAAGCTATGGTCGAAAAAACATATAGCTTATTCATTTGAATCTTGTTTAAAAAAGAACGCTCAAAATAAACTAAATAGTAAAAATCTGTTAAATCAAAGTATACAATGCAGGACCACAAATACAACGTTTTATCTGTTTTGAACACCATACTTGACCAAGTCCAACTCTGCTAGTTGCGCACAAACAGCTTGCTGTGGTTTTACACTGGTTGCATTAACAATATCCTCATTGTTCTCATAAAACATTGATTTTCCCGGATAAGTCTCCCAGCCGTCAGTAAAACTCTTATCTCGGGCGAAGGTCTTAACCATGTTTTGATAGAGCAGCTCGAATTTGGTGTCCTTAGGTTTAGGGGTAAACCAATCTGCGTCATGACCAAAGAAGGCAGCTGCGTCATAAGCATGGTAGGCAGGAAGAATGGAAGAATGGTGCTTGACATAAAGTCGATAAATGATCCTGTTTTTGCTGAGAGACATTGCCATGGAAACGTCGTTCACTGGACAGGTGGCTCTCATATCACAGGTTAGCATACTCCACACTTCTTTCCCTGACTTTCCAGGGTACAGTTTGTAAGAGAAATCTACCATTCCTGTCGCGTCAGTGATGTTTTTAAACAGCAATTCCATTGTATCATTAGCTTCCTTATCGCTTGAAAATTTAGGGATCTTCATGTAATTTTCCTCCTCCATAGTGGACATTATTATAGAAAGTGGTGTTGTAGGTGTGAAGGTAGCATCCTTCAAGTTACGCGGAGTGACAGTCACAACAACAGGATCAACCATCACCAGACCAACGTACTCGGCATCCTCACTAAACTGCATCGGAAACAGGAAGTACGCGTCCCCTGCTACACTCTTCACGTATTTGGTGGAGAACTTCTCGGCGCTGGTGTCCATCAGGCACTGTTTGCGTTCAGCGAGGGTAGCTTGAGGACACAGCTGTTCGACGTATTTTCTCTGGTACGCGTCCCCCTCGATGTGGGTGAACCTCATCTCAGGAGCGGGACTTTGTGCGATTCCGGCATGAAACTTGTTGTTAGCAAGAGGAGAGCAGGCTAGCGCCAGGACGGCGGTCGCGCCGCCACTCTCACCAATAACAGTTACAGAGTTAGGGTTCCCGCCAAACATGGAGATATTATCCTGTATCCAATCAAGAGCTGCTACCATGTCCCTGATACCGTTGTTGGCGTACACACCCGCCCCCTCATCCCATAACTCCTTCACAGAACTGAATCCCAGGAACCCCAGCCTGTAGTTGATGTTGACCGTGACAGCGTCTACTGCACGCGTCACATCCGAACTAAAACTGTAGCCTTGGCCCATACCTTCACCCCCCGCTAAACCACCTCCATGTATCCACACCATCACGTCCTTGTTTCCCTCCAGATCCGGGGATCTTACACTCAAATACAAGCAATCCTCACTCCCTGAACCACTTCCACTTGCCTGTATACATTTGATCCGCGCGCTGTTTGTCGCGTTGAATACCTCTGAAGAGTTGGACACAACATGTCGTTCCGGTGGTCTGAACCGGAGAGAGCCGACAGGGGGTTTAGCGTAGGGGATGTTGTGAAACTCGTGTATCAGTCTTTTTGTGCCGGGTATTAGGACTGTCTTACCGGATATTATCCCCCCTGTTTTTGTAGCAACTCTGGCTTTCTGTCCGGTGATATCTTTGTAGTCCTCCGTTGTATCTTCTTTGTTAAACTCCATAAAGACAAGCAGTAACGCAACCGCAACACATACCAAGAATACAAACACTGCGGTAAGAACCAGAGATATTTTCTTTTTGGATCCAGCTGGTTTGTCGTTGTAGTCCGCCTTATCATAAGGCGCGGACTTTTTCACCTCTACAACCACTGGTTCAGACATGAGGCTCAGAATTACATAGCAGTTCTCCTGCCAAAAAGGGGAATGAGTATTCCACTGTTCTGAAAACGCAATATAATTCCAATAGGAAAGCAGAAAAGGGAGAACTATAAGGTATAAAATGTGAAATCAAGAAATTAAAACTTTAATTTAACGTTTAGTGAACTTTCCAAAAGTGATCCCTCAACAGAAAGTTATACGCTTACAAGCGAACGGAACGTCAAACCTTGGAACGTTTCTACAATTACCTAGTTAAACGTTTTAAACTGATCGGCTATTGAACCGGTCATGATCCTCAATCAACTTTCAAGTCTACAAAGGTTCAGTAATTGGCGTGTGAGCAAAGCACGCAGGATTTAGATTGGAATGTGGTCAGGATATCACACCAAGTTTACAAATGAAGAAAATGTTGGGTGGTTAACAGTGACTCATCATAAATTATAGCACTAACATTGACAACAATAACAAAAACAATGCTGGCCTCATTTACAATGGAATGCTATCTTGTTAGCAGAAGAAGAAGGTAAAATTTTTACAGTGATTACAAATATCAAAACATGAAGTAGGCAGTGTTGCATCTATATTAACGTAGTAACTTAATTAGTAACATTGAAAATAAGCAGAGTAAAACAGCATTAGCTTAAACGGAGAACTCCTCACATGCAACATGGAAAACAAAGACACATTTTAATACCACCCTTTTACTGATATTGCATGCACACAAACCTAATTTCTTCTACTTTCTCATCAAGCACTTCTTAAATCAATTTATAATTTTACTGTAATTCTAACTTATACTATAGCAGACCGTGTGCCGACCTTATCTCGCAACGCAGTTGTGGTTAGTCACAGTTATCCCAACAATAGACAGGATTCAGTGGAGACAGCACAGAATACAGTAAAGGTAAGGTAAGTAACGAAGTAGTAAGGTATTTGTATTGTATTTGTTACACCTGTACCCAGGCTTTTACAGTTTCACTGAAGGGGCTCCTGGAAGATTCTAGATCTTTTAACGGAGACCCTCCTCATTTAACCCTCAATCACGGTTTCCCGGTCATTCGGCTGAGTCGACCGAAGAAGATTGCATAGGCAAATGCCCTTAGCGCACTCCTCTAGGATTGGCGGATCTGGGAATTGAACCCCCGATCTTCTGCATAGAAAGTCGGGGTAGATACCACTACACCACCAAACCCAGGCCAGATGATACACTAGTTAAACAGCAATAACTCGTACATCTGATAGCTTGGAAAAGAAAAGAAACAAAATGAACAAACTAATGAAATAATTGAAGTCCTACAAGGTGACTGATGTGTATCCATGAACAAAATATAGATGCTAGATATCACTTAGGGATGTAGGAAGTTGTTTCAGAGTTCTCCATAATAGTTTTAACTTATTGGCAAGAGGATCTGAACAGCACTAAATTATATATTTTTCTGATAAATGATCCCTGCCTCAAACATTCTTTCTATTACCATTATACATAATTATGCTCCTGGTTAAAATTTAATATAATCTTATAAAAGAACAAGAATCGTTGTGGAAGTCAGAATTCTTTTGGAGGAGTTTGAAATGTTTTATTATGTGACAGTAATTGACCAATAAAAAGCCAGATACGAACAATATATTTGTAGAAACGCTGTCACGAGGTAGAAAACAATTCTGACTCCTCCCCAATAATTCTGCCATCTGTTCTCCTTCTTAAGGAAACGTGAAAAGGGGAAAACCAGCTTAACAACCACCCTAATAAACAAGCAAAATAACACCCAGGCAAACAAAGAAACACACACACAAACCAGCAAACACCCATACAAACCAACAAGCAAAGAAACAAGCAAAGAAACAAACGATAATACCTTGTCAGCCATGGTAGCATTGGGCCCTGCCTTTATCTGATATCTCTGACACAGCTCCATATCTCTGTTAATAAGAGCCCCAGCCCCTGACGTGTAGTCGTGTACAATTGTGGTGTAGTGGATGTGTTCGTCTGTACTGGCGTGGTACCCCACACTTATCAGACCATCGTATACGTACTCTGAAATCTGTGGGAGTTTGTATTTTGATATTGTGAACTAGATTGTTCAACTTTGTTCTAGGCTGTCCAGGCTTGGGGTTGTTCGAGATTGAACATTGACCCAGCGATCATGCCTGTAAATAGTGTAAAACTGAAATATTTGTTTACCGTGATGAGACTAAGTATAAAACTGAAATAGTTGTTTACCGTGATAAGACTAAGTGACTCCTGCTTCTTGTAATATTCGCTCAATATCCTAATTTCCATATAGTAGAACTTGCCTATCTCGGGTATCAATACCTGATCAATAATCAATTAAACAATTAAACAATTAAATTGTTTTATCAAAATATTTCAGGCCAAGTAAGATATATTCATTGGGGAATGTGGATTTTATTCAAGACGAATCTGGCAATGCTTTATCACTTTTTATGTTTTATGACTTTGTCCTATCTTAAAACATCAAAAGAGATAAAATTAGGCGTATTAGAGAAAACAAATCCCATAAAAACAAACAAACCTGTTTGTCAGATAAGCAGAAAACATCGTGGGGAGGAACAGTAATACTTTCTGGGTCACTCAGCTCCGTCATATCAACCAGATCTCCATACCTCATTGTTACAATCCAGTCTGTACTGCGGTTTTCTATTGACTTGGAGATGGTCACTCTGTCTAGCTGCTCCACTGAAATAAACAGTTTTATCTGTTGTTATCATGAGTTCTGCATCTAAATAGCTGCATATGGTATAAATCATAATTGTGAGTTGCAATGTTTGAATGATGTTTCCATGTTGAAAGTTGGACTTACATTGATTGTCAGCTACTGCAGTAATTGCGTAAGGAAAAGAAGAGTTGCTGACAGCTTTGTGAGTAAAAATTGTTTTTTGAGAGCCATCTTCTGTGCTGTGCTCACTGGAATCAATCAACGATAGATTCTGAAAAAGAAGTTAAAAATCTTACTGGAAAGCAGCTCTTATAATAAAGTGTCCTAAAGGGAAAGGTATGTTGGGGAAGGTATTTTTGGGGACGGGTCACTAATTTTTTTGATAAATGACAGTGATCGACAAATAAGAAGTAAGCTACAGCCTATAATATGATATATAAACGGTTTGTGACATCCTCAAAAATACCTTTCCCTCTCTAAAGTATCATTTATTTCTAATCCTGTCATTTCATTTTTATTTTGGCTAATTGTACTAAAAACATAAAGCCTGTAACATCTTAATAATAAGGACCAAATTTCTACGAAAGAGTGAATTGATATGAGAATCCCTCTTGTATAATGTTTGGCTGAATCAGAGGTTGCATAAAAAGTCGAACAATAATGATCAAAAAATTCTTTCTGCTAAGTATCAAAGCCCAAGTTCACCACACGGTCAAAGATGTACCTGAAAAGCATAAAATGCATCAAATATTGTTTGAATGCCAGGAACTTGCTCCTCAACAAAACTGAAGGGTTGGTAGACTGAGGGTAATTGTTCATATGTGCAATTGGTGAAATTGTATCTGATTGAATGATTTCTAGTCCCATCATGAATCAAACCACTGATATATTGTCCAGATGAAAACACAGTTCTCCCAACTTCATAATCCCCAATAACACAATAATGTTGTTCGATGGAAAATATTTGGCTCTGATTATTGTTGATTTTACCACTGATTCTGGTTTTGAAGCAATTGGGTAAGCTAGGGAATTTTATAACTGCATACGCAAATGACATCCATATGTAAAGAGAAGATATATTAATGAAGCTTCTAAACCAAGTCATTTCAGACAGCTCTTGATGTAAGGACTGAGCTCAGTGCAGCCATAGTAAACTGTTCATCGTTACCTGAATCAGTATTCAATTGTTATTAGCATGAACAAATCCCAACAGATTCATGGAAATCATCTCAATGGTTTCCATCAACACAATTTTCAGAACATGTATTCCGTGTCACTTGGCCCACCCAGGTCACCCCATTCAAAATTCAGTCTTGTCTTAACGTATGGAAGCCTTTGTCTTAGTGGGTGTCGGTTGATTTGTTGAGTTGAAGTAGCTTGGGAATTTAGAAAATTAGATATTTCCACTACCTATATATATAAATACACTAGATAGCCGTGGGGCCATAGCAGGGTCACCTAGAAAGGCCCGGATACTATTCTAAACAAGCTAGCGGGATAAAACGGTAAAAATAGACAAAATATGGATAACAACAAGACTTGCGGCCACTTTCATTGTGTCAGGCGACCGCTGAATTTCCTGTGTCATGCCATCGCTTATTGTTATTACAATTCACGGAATGAGGAATAAAAATACGCAACAGGCAACTCGCATTTCGCAAACCACTAACCAGACGTCATTTCGGTCAATTTAATGGTTCTGCACGTGTTAAACGCGCGAATTAATGCAGCCGTTCGATGCAAGATTTGAAAACTGCACGCTGCACGCGCAAAGTTTGAACACAATAGCGCGTTTCTTTCATTGTTTGTTTCAAATATTTTGAGTCTGCATAACGTCGCCATTATTGTATTGTATATGCGACCATTATTCGTACAACGTTCATGTGTTTTTACAAATGGTGTGGATAAATCGTTTATAATTAAAATTGTCCGGCTGAACGTTTAAAATCGTGTTACATGTACATTCATCTTTCAATCTAGGTAATCTGTCATTCAAGACAAATTACTCAATAAAACTTCAGTTTAAAAGAATTTTGATCGTATCTCTTGATTGATGGTACATCTTGTTGCGATTGTTGCATGATTAGAACACATAATTGAGGCAATCATGTATACATTGCATAATTCGTCGGCCGGAGGCAGTTAAGTCTGGTAACACAGCTATTATTGTATTCGTATACATGATTAAGTTTGATAAAGGAGCGCGCGCGCACGAACGTAACGCACACACGACATAAACCTAGTATACACATTCTCCAACCACCCCCTCGATCGTTAACCCTTAGTAATGCCTTTTTTGCGCTTTCGGCGCAAAAAGGCATTTGACGGGAAAAATATAAGAATAAAGTTACTATAAAGGAAGGGTCAAACTGGGGGCCCTCCCTCTGGGCAGATGGCTATGGTAGGAAGCAAAGTAGACGAGCCTGCCCCAACAAGAAATTCCTCCAAAATTAGATCCATCTGCTTCTGATCAGGTGCAGGCTTCAACTTTGTCGTTAAAGTGGCCACAGAGAATTGTCAGATAGGATGACAATAGGAAGCGAATAGAAAGTTGCTGGGTAAAGTCGTAACAGAACAAACAATTTTTTTTTAAACAATTGTAATTTTATTGAACACAAGAAAGGATAAAGAAAGGATAAAGAGGGCTGACAGAATGGTCAATGCAAGTGCACTAGAAAGAAGACGCTGAGCCACCCCAAATGAGGAAGAGCTGATCCTGCTAGGCGGAAAAGAAGAAGTAACCCCAACAGACACTTCCAGGCTGCCCTCAGGCCAGCTTTAGTCAAGTCTGTGCGGCTTCCTGTGCATTTGCTTCGCGGTAAGTGGCCGACCAGCACAGTGTCTCAACTACAGTCTGGTTGCAACATCCACAGTGATGGGCGAAGTACTAAAGGAAGCTGAAAAAGGAGGAACTAGGTCAAGATGAAAAAAAAGGCTGGCAAGGACAGAGGAGAGAAACCTTGACCGAGGAAAAAGTTACCGGAGCAAGTATGTTAAACAATAGTCAGGGCAGGGCAGAAGATCTGGTGTATCTGGTGACGCTACGAAATACTTGCATGTGTTGTCTGGTGCAATACCTAAATCGACTGATGGAACTATCCTAGATACATGCGTCCTGAGGTTAGTTCTATAGAGTCAATTAAGAGGAGGAAGTAAAGGTATTGGCTGATAGGGAGTGATTGCAGTTCAGCTGATGTACAAGGTAAATGAAAGATTGACGCTGGCAGAACAAGAACGAATACTGGAGAAGACGGAAATGCCACCTCTGCCAGGCTGCCTCCATGCCAGGTTAGGTTTAGTGTGAACGGTGGCCTTCTGTGCCCCTTTCTAATCACATTGGCCATCCAGCTTTAGCTGCGTGAGTCGGGTATCACCGCGACAATAACCTACAAGCTTTGGTTAGAACAACATCGCGCGCGCCAACATAGGTGGCTGGAAAAGGCTGTTGAACTTTTAATCAGTGCAGACCCTCATTCGAAACAAAAAGAGAAAGTAAAATGACGGGAGAGTGTGCGTTGACTGACTTTGTCCGACCCTCATTCGAAGCGAATAGAAAATAAAATGACGGCGGGAAATAAAGGGTGTGCGCTGTTGTACAAGGTGTGCGCTGCTTTTCTATTACCAGAGCCCTTTTGCGCGCGCGTCGCAGCAACTGCGCGCGGCTTAAGCACCTGGTTAGGTAAATGCACTTGCACTGCTGAGCTGTAAATGTACGACCTTATCAGATCGTAATGTAATTGTAAAGTAATAAGTTGATATCTGAGTTAAGATGAATAATGATTGTATATTCTATATTAACCTTGATATCACTACAACTAAATTAAGGTTTCTATTTACCTTGTAGCAATGACATGATCATGAAGAACTGACTGCGCTAGGAGATCGGAGAAGAAAGAAAAGTACTGCAGAAGATAGAGCCTAGTCCAGTGTAAGACCGATGGCAGAATCTAGCAGAAGAAAAGTAAAGCAGAAGGCGAGTCTAGCCCAGAAGGAGGCAGAAGGCAGAGCCTAGCTAGAGAAGAACCACAGGGGATAGCAGAGGCAGGTCCTAGTGGTAAGTAATTTAGGCGGAATTTATTATTTGATGACTTTGGTAATTTAGGAATCCGATCGATGTGTTTTAGAGTTTTAGTTAGTTAGGAAGTTTATGTATTTAGTTAGGAGTAGTCTTTTTTCTTAGATTTGTTTACTTGTGTTTACTGTTACTGTAGTTGTTGTGTGTTCAGGTTCTATTTTATCGGAAGTTTGGGTTTTTGGGGAACAGTAGAAGATAACAGGACAACGGGTAAAGTTTGTGAAAAGGAAAAGTTGTGCAGTGTCTAGTACAGGAGAGAACAAATTAACGAGAACGAGGTTTACAGCGGAAGTTGATTTTTAGAGTGAGTTACATTTACACCATACGATGTCAAAGATTCACCAATTTAATCAGTGAAACAAATATATCAGTGAAACAAATATATCGATTTCTTGCCGATTGCCATATTACATGAAAAACGAAAATTTAACATATGAATTATAATACTTAATAGATTGATTGCATGGTCTTCACTCTTAGATTGTCATAGATATAGGTTGACGGGGCAAAGGAATGAGCTTGCTATTCGCTTTTGCTCACACCACAACGTCAACCCAGTAAATCTTTCTAGACAACAGGCATGTACTATCGGACA
>JH154243.1:20886-31235 GCA_000226015.1 Mnemiopsis leidyi | reverse complement strand
CGACCTTATTGATATGAAGCCAGGCTGTCAACCTTATTGATATGAAGCCAGGCTGTCAACCTTATTGATATGAAGCCAGGCTGTCGACCTTATTGATATGAAGCCAGGCTGTCGACCTTATTGATATGAAGCCAGGCTGTCGACCTTATTGATATGAAGCCAGGCTGTCAACCTTATTGATATGAAGCCAGGCTGTCGACCTTATTGATATGAAGCCAGGCTGTCAACCTTATTGATATGAAGCCAGGCTGTCAAAGGTTTGTTATATATAAGCGAATCGAGTAGTCTGAAGTTATATAGCTAGTAAGCATGATAAGACCAGTAAGTAAATTTTTTGAATCATTATACAGGAGTATATGTTTAAACTCCCTAGCTTCTTCATCATACCATGAGTCATACAAATTTAAACTTAAACATGTAGCCGATGAGGAAAAACCAAATAAATTAACCTTTGCTGTTGAGTGCGGAAACACGACGTGCCCTAGAAGTGATAATCATGACGTAGCTCTGCGTGATATAAACTTCCCCACAACCTATTAAACATCTCTATTTCACAATTTTGGTTAAGATCATTTCCATATGCCATCGCCGTATATATGCAAACAAGTACGATAAGTATTTTTCGGGGCACGAAATATACTACATATAACGCCTGACTTCATTGTGGAATCTTCTAGTAGCCTTGACTTTAATAAAGCAAATTTTGTGAAGATTAATGAGACCCTCTCAAAAATCACTTGGATCAACCTCATGGAATCTTGCTCTGATGAGGTATTTCCAGAGCTAATCAATTTGATGATTCTTCAGGCTTGCTAGCAAAGCTGTCCTAAGAAAAGTCACTCCAAAAGGCAAGTCTAACTCCACGGTTCAAGTCATCTCTCGTAAGAAAAGAAAGCTCCAAGTTCAACTCAGTGAAGCAGAAAACTCTTAATTGTCCCTTATCGAGGAAGAATCTCTGCGTCGTAGAATTGCCATCGCTCATGTCGACACAATCAATGAAAACCTCTTGCATCGCGAGAAACAAGCAGTGGAGAAGCTAAAAACCAACCCAAAATACTTTTAAAGCTACGCAAAGAAGTTTTCAAGAAAGAAGTCCAATATCAACCCTCTTTTCGATAAAGATGGTAGTATAAATTCCAGTCCTAAAGACATTGCGTCCGATCTCATTGACTTCACATGTTATCAAAGTCTTTGAGCGGGTAGTCAGAAAGAAAATGGTTGACTACTTAGAACTAAACAACTTGATCTGTGGCAGGCAGATTTAGATCTGGTCGCAGCTGTCTCACTCAACTTCTGCATCATTTTGATGATGTCCTGGAGGCACTCACTGAAAACTCTGATTTTGATTCCATCTATTTGGTTTATGCCAAAGCTTTCGACAAGGTCGACCACACACAAGCTCTTCGTAAGGAAACTGACACTCTACGGCATCCATTCAAAGATTGTAAAGTGGGTAGAATCTTTCCTCACCAACAGGACCCAGTCGGTTGTAGTTATGGTACCCTGTCCCTTCTTGCCCTGATTATCAGTGGTGTCCCCCAGGGAACAGTTCTCGGACCAATTCTGTTTCTAATCTTTATTAACGATATAGAACACTGCATTATACACTCCATTGTTCGCTGTTTTGCCGACGATACGCGAATATCCATTGCATTCAAATCAGAAAAAGATGTTCAGCTTCTCCAATCTGACTTGCAGAATGTGATGAAGTGGTCCGAACGAAACAATATGGTTCTTCACAGGGTCACAGGGATAAGTTTGAGTACACGTGTCACCAATTCAACAAACGAAACGTGCTCTCTGAACTCCCTTTTGTCAGTGAGTGCTACCAATACCATGTTTCCAAGGACATCACCCTCCAGCCAGTTCACCAATTCCGTGATTTCGATGCCCTTGTGTCCTAAGTGTCTTTCATACACGTTCCACCACCTTAATTAATGCTCACTCTCTACATGTCAATGGTTCTAAGTCTCCTTGAATATTGCTGTCCACTCTGGCATCCTATAAAAGTGAGCGATATCCAAGAACTTAAATTGTGCAACGAACCTTTACAGCTAAGATTGCTGGTAGGAAACAGCTGCATTACTGGGAGCGGTTGTCCCGTTTGTCACTGATGTCCCTTCAACGACGACGTGAACGCTTGATTATACCCCATATGTAGAAGATCCTAAATGGTAAAACCAGCAATGACCTCAATGTTTCTTTTGTCTCCCGACCAAGGCTCGGAAATTTGGCTGCAGTTCCTCTTAGAAGCAAGTCCAGCTCAGCAGCAAATCAGACCCCGCTTGATAATTCATTTGCCGTGCAAGGCCCTATATTGTGGAATGCAATGCCGCACCATTTGAACACTATCCAGAGTCTTGAGCAATTCAAACTCACGCAGTTTATGCTCTCAAGTCCTGACAAGCCCCCTATTAGGGGCTGGAATCCTCCTCCTCCTGAAAACAAGAACACTCTGCTTTGCTGGAAGAACGAACGTGGATTTACGTCGTTGTGGGGTGGTCAGAGGATCTGATGGCCCGGTCAAATCTTGACAAACTCAACATAGATCAAATAGGTAGGTAGGGTTGATTTACGAAATGTAACCTGATCTCTGCCTTAATACCAGCTCATTAAGGAAATCATAAAGTTTGTCAAACAAATCGTAACTTCAAAACAGATTTAATTCATTTTTTCGCGATGTGATATCGTTTCTAAAGAACTTTATTCTTTACATGCTAGTCTCTGCTGAAGAGATAAGGACCTTATGAGCATTAAAGCTATAAAAAAGTTGCAAATCAAATTAATTTATCTAGAAGAGAAGGATCAAATGTTAGTTAAAACTGTACATATCCGTGTACATAACTAATTCGCTATCTGATTTATTGCTGGCCATTCACAAGATGACTAATGCTACTCAGCTACTCCTTGAACCACCATCCCTAACCTAATAACTACCACACTAGGGAGATAAACCAAAGATGCCAGCAGAAAGGATGCTGGATGGGAACAATATAAGAGTAAAGGTGAAGTAGTTGGGTATAAAGATTTGTTTCTAGCTATAAATGTACAACAGCTCTGCAATGTAGCTGTGTGTAGCTCTATTGTCGAACTTCACTCATAGTTTCCTGGGTGCGCTCAGTTAAATAAGAGCGAGGGTGAGAATAAAACCTGCAGGGTCGCCTTTAAACAGGAAGCACTCATTGTAACGCTGTGTTTTTTAAGGATTAATTTCAGCAATCACCTAGTTTAGTTTAATTAACAATCGCAATATTTTCGATATGAGCTGTTAAGAACGTACAGCTGCGATTCAAAACATTTTAAAGAATTTGAGGATTGCGATGGTCGTAGCAAGATACACATGTGGTGATCATAAAGAGATTATATGAAATAGATACAATTATGTATTATAATAAAGACTATATGAAATAGATGCAACTATATATTATAATAAAGACTAATTGTATAAGATCATGTTACTCACGGTTGATGTAAAGGTTGTACAGCGTCTTAGTAAGTCCGGCTGGAGCAGATATTCTACGTTTGATGGTGGAGTACAGTCCAGCCAACTCATCGTCGTCCTCAGAAGCTTCATCCGTTAAAGCGTTTAGTTTTTCTATCACTTTAGTTTCCCCTGCATTAACTCATTAAGTTGATCTTACATTTTCTGTAAAGGTAATCTTGGGCACGCGAGCCTTTAAAAACCCAAGCAAAAGGGAAATACATAAAAAAGCGCTAAAAACAAGCTAAAAAGTGTAAAAACTACATTTAATAAGATATACTAGATTTAATTAGTTACATTTGTTAACAAAACGTTTCCTCACCCTGTCCCCCAACTAGGCTGTTCCTCCGTCCCATGATATGAGGGTAACCTCCAGGGGGGGCCGGCACTCCCCCTACTCCGTATATAAGGGACTGTGTGTGAGACCGGACTAGAGGGGGAGGAGCAGGACGAAGGGGGAGGGAAGATCTTCTTCTATCAGACTTCTGTTGGGGGAGATAGTGAGATACTTTTGTAAGGTTAGAATGTTGTCATGGAAACTTAGAACAACTGTAAAGGTGTGATTTACCGATTATTATGAAAACCTGTCTAGAGGATGCTGGTGAATAAAGCATGTTGTCGTAGAAACTTAGAACTATAATGATGAAAACCTTTCTAGAGGATGCTGGTGAATAAAGCATGCTTCGGGGGAGTATGGATAACAACTTTTAAGTGGTACAGAGATAACACGAAGTCTATAAATTTGATAACGACTGCGGCTACATAAGCACTGAGAAATTTGTTGGTAGTGCAGTTACCAGTTAGGCAACGTCGATAAAGCAATCGCACAGCATGGCGCGACAGTTACTTACAGGGCTTAGCGGAGGACTGATGGATGATTCACTTGTCTCTTCTTGCACATTGTGAAGTTGTGTTCCATACATGTCGTCAACAAACTATTTACGTAGTCGTAAGCAGTCAAAACTGTTTGATTTCAAGGAAACTATTAAAAATTATGTCTTCTGACAAAAAAGAAATGCCATGATTCATTGAAAAAGTTGACATCATAAAACATAAGCAATTATAGCCGTAACGGCGTACCAGAAAATGAAAATGTGATATATCAAAGATATGTTAGGCAAAAAGGTATTGCAAAATCGCAGGGCGCCTGACAATATGAGATTACAACCAGTCATAGTGATTTCTGAAGAAGCGACCGATATTCTTAACTTCAACAACACTACCAGCAGCTTTGTAAAGCAAGGTGAAACCTGACCAACAGAGGAGTACATAAAAGTGCCTTTAATTGTTGTTCAGGGCAGTAATTGTGTATATCCCAGGGGGGTTAAAACTTCAGTTTATTGGAAGGACTACATTCTTTACTGCATGTTTAGTGCTAGCTTAAGTCGATGACCAGAAATTAAGTCAGAATTCTGGCTATTTATTTATTTATGTACATATGAACGTATGATATTCGTATGTCGAAATATGATGGGGACATCTGAAGCTGCAAAACAAGGGAAAAGATTTGGCGGTACTGAGATTTTGCTGCTCACAGCAGATCTGCGTGGTTAGGAAATTGTGATGATAATTGAATTCGCGTAGCAACATCCTACCGGCCGATTTCTGAGCTTCAAGTGAAACAATTAATCAATATTCCATTAATCAAGGAAGCAAGATGCATTCATTAAACTTTACTCAATGCTTATAGATCTCTACATACAAGCTGAATTAAGTTGCACCACACCACAAGTTGGTAAAGAACTACAAAAATACACTATTAGTGAGCATGCAGAAACAGTGGAGCTCTGAACAGTCAAATCGGCATCTGTGAACACTTATATTAGACCGCCGCGCTAGGGCGATAGGGCGAAACCTATATCCTGCAGGCTTATGCTTTCCAAGGTTATATAGCATACAACGTCCATTAAAACATTAATACCTTCAACACGTGCAAAGCTGCAGTGAGAAGGTTGATGCGGATGTGGTAGAATAATCGCTATATTTGCGACAGTTCGATGTAAACAAAGTTATTAACGGACCTCCTTGAGAAAAGGATAAGAGCTAAAGAACCGCAATTGTAAAGCAAATACTATGCGTAGATGAGTAAGTTATGCAGAGATATCGAAATAAGCCGTTTATATGGTACATTGCCAATGGAACTGTCAACAAATAGAGCACGGATTCGATGAAGAAAATGACAACATTGGTGATGATACTGAATAAGATAAACATTGCATCGGCAAGAATTAAGTTTAAACGGAAATCGAATCTTCAATAATCCCCAATACTTGCTGAAGATTGAGACATGATCTATCTTTTGGATTTCATCAAACCAAATATAACTTGCCTTATGCCAATTGAGTTTAGCTGTTTTAGAGCGGAAATCGATCTTCTAACTTGCAATCAAACTTTAACTTGCATTTCTGAAACTTGATAAGCTCATCAGCCTAAACCGGAACATCAAGAGCATGTATGTTGCACAAAAAAAGCCCTACGCCTTAATTACCACCCAATTTTCCTAGAACACATCATCATCTACATTCAATATCATAATGTTCGCTATAGTTATATTAGTCTGCTAATCTATCTATAAAGCTATATAATAAGGAAGTTCATATTACTAATGCACTCTTTCAAAACTAAAAAGTATTGATTATACGTTATTAACTAATTTTATGACTTGACTATTGGAGTAATGGTAACAAATTAGTAAAAGATCGTGTAGTTTAAAATGCGCACACCTCCTCACTGCAGTGCATGACACACCGCAGTAACCTTTTCCCTGGGAGTCCAGCTTCCTAGCCCTATACTTGAACAACTATTTCGATTTATTTTACTTACCCAATAAAGAATTTTTTACTTTCCAGTTTCCACAATTAAAACGAAGTATAGTTCAGGGATAATGCAATGGAAATCAACGAATCTAATCCAAATGGTAACAGTGGCACTGATCAATATATTAATTATCAGCGGCCGACTGTTTCCATTATTGGTTTTTATACTTCTGTACGAACAAATGAACAATAGCTCACATATCTTGTTGTTGCTTTGTTTAATCAATTAAACGCTGAAGATAAATTTGATCATGTTTTGCGTTTACGATCAAAGTTAAGATTTTTACAATTTACTAACGAGTAAGAAAGAGGTCGAACAAGGTCTGGGACATCCCGGTGGGGAAGGTAGCTCTCTCCTCAACTCCTCCCACGACAAACTCAACGTCTTTCTCATCACACTGGCTCGGAACTGTGAAATTTCCGAACTTGAAGTTTACTTTCTCTCGAGGATTGAATATCCGACACATCATTTCGGTCTGAATAAAAGTGAAGTCCAATAAGTTAAACTTTTAAAAATATATGATATATATTATATTATTTATAGAGATTGTTTTATGATCAAAACATTGGTCAATTTTAAAAATCTAATTCGTTTTTCATTCGTTTTTATTTTGAATAAGTTTTGGTTTATGTAAAATAAAAAGCACAAACTGTAAATATAAGACACAAATCAAACCTTCTTTTGCTGATCACTAGGAAGTTTACAATTGCTTTCCTTCAAAACAGCTCTTACTTTGGCAGAAAACATTTTTGTAGGCTTTTTGCAGGCCTTTGAACTGTCTTGATTCATCCGGGAAATCTAAATTCTAAATCGAGTCTTTCAGTTTAAACTGCAAAACCGAGCAAAGATTTTTCGCATGTTGTAATTTCCAAAAGCAGGACGATGTATTGAAGCAAGCTATTAAAGTAAATAAGCAACAAAACATTTCCGAAAATGAGCTCAATACCAATCAAAATGCAACTGATCAATCAAAACGCAATCAAAATCAAAATGCAACTTATCAAGTATGACATTTCAACAACAATGAAACAACTATAACACGTGAAATAACCATTCCAGATCTACCTTCTCATTGTTTCAACTTGCCGATCTCCTTGTTCGAGTAAAACTAAGAGAACATGCTTTCTCAATTCGCCAATCGCTGTGAAACACGCGCGGCTCAATTACCTGGAATAGCCCACCATTGCTCGAATTTAATGCACTCATTATGCATTGCATGAATTGGATAAAAAAGAACACATGTAAGAAGTTTGTGTGGTTTTCCGACCAGCCCAGTTCAATTCACACGCCCGGGGAACCACAGATTGGACCGGAAATGGTGCCGTTATTTCCTGCAGATCAAGCCACCCCGCAAAGTTATTGTGATGCATTATGTGTAATTGAGAATTTAACAATTAACATGGTAAAGCAAGAGCTAATTAAAGCTGTCGGCACGCGCTATTAATTAAATATCTTAACGAAAATGCCAAATGCTCAAATTATATCAAGTAAAATGACCAATTGCCAGAATTTATCGTTTTTTGATTGGACACGAGTTTGAATTTGAAATAAAGATCATTTACGTTGGGAATACTGGCTTAGTATTCTCTATTTTTTACTAACGCTTTTATCAAATAACTTCATTTATTACAATAGTTCATATCTGATGGATAGCAGGGCGATCACCTACTGCAGCGTTTACTGGATCAATTGAAATTTAGTTATAAGTCATATGAGCAACAATTAAGCCATTACCATAAAATCTTACCAGAATTTTCGTTTTTCTTCAGCATCAACCGTAGTTTTGCCATCTGTGCAGGAGTGGTTGTTTTTCCTTCCGCTTTTCTGGCCTGGACCCTCCACAAAATATTCAAGTCAGTAGCATCAGCCGTGGCGGGAGCACAGTTTTTCGCTGCTCGATGATTTGGATGGAGCTGCAAGTTGCTGTTATTGTTGGCAAATATTTGCGGTTTTCCGCGGTGGCCTACCAATGGTCCTAACGCTTCTATGACTGGAGAGGCATCTGGTCCTTTTCTTATCTGTATTTTTGGAGGGCGTATTTGTGATTTTCTGTGCGCACGTTGATTAGTGGTTTCACGTTTTTCCTTTTCAAACTGTTCCCATTCTGCTGCAATTTCCCGCTCTTTTGCTGGAGAAATTCCTGAAACGTTATGTAATGAAATGATTTCTCATTTCTGAAAAGTTTAAATCTTTGGAAGAATTACCCAAAAGTATCATTACAAACTCAGTACACATCTTATAACAAACATATCATTACAAACTCTGTACACATCTTATAACAAACGTATCATTACAAACTCAGTACACATCTTATAACAAACGTATCATTACAAACTCAGTACACATCTTATAACAAACATATCATTACAAACTCCGTACACATCTTATAACAAACATATCATTACAAACTCAGTACACATCTTAGAACAAACTTATCATTACAAACTCAGTACACATCTTATAACAAACGTATCATTACAAACTCAGTACACATCTTATAACAAACATATCATTACAAACTCAGTACACATCTTAGAACAAACTTATCATTACAAACTCCGTACACATCTTATAACAAACGTATCATTACAAACTCTGTACACATCTTATAACAAACATATCATTACAAACTCAGTACACATCTTAGAACATATTCTTACAAACTTTGTACACATTTAAGAACACAAAGTGTGCAATGGTTAGTGAAGCAGAAAACTCTGTTAATTTTCCCTCTTCTAGTATAGAATCTCTGCGGCGTAAAATTACCATGGCTCATGTCGACATATGTGACCCCTTGCAATGCGATAAACAAGCAGCTTGGAGAAGCTAAAAAGCAGCCCAAAATACTTTTGTGGCTATGCAAAGAAGTTTTCAAGGAAGAAGTCCAATATAAACATTCTTTTCGATAAAGATGGCAGTATAAAATCCAGTCCTGAAGACATCACAAATCTTCTTCAAAACCAGTTTTCCTCCGTCTTTAGTGACCCCCGCAAGACTAACATGAAGGATGCGATGTTCACTCCTCCCACCATCAATCATCCTTTTACCGATGAAATGCTGGATTTCACAGAAGAAGACATTATGAAGGCGATTTTTGAAATAAAATCCAATGCCGCCTCTGGTCCAGATGAAATCCCTGTCATACTATTGAAGAACTGCAAGGAATCCTTTATGAAACCAATCCATTTACTGTGGTCTCGTTCAATGGTAAAAAGTGATGTCCCTGACTTTTACAAGTTCTCCCGTGTCTTTCCACCGCACAAAAAGACAGTCGTGCGATTGCTGCAAACTATCGTCCAATCTCATTGACTTCACATGTGATCTAGGTCTTTGAGCGGGTAGTCAGAAAGAAAATGGTTGACTACTTAGAACTAAACAACTTGATATGTGGCAAGCAGCATGGATTTAGATCTGGTCGCAGCTGTCTTACTCACCTTCTGCATCATTTTGACGATGTCCCGGAGGCACTAACTGAAAACTATGATTTTGATTCCATCTATTCGGATTATGCCAAATTGCCAAAGCATTCAACAAGGTCGACCACAAGCTCATTGTAAAGAAACTAACACTCTACGGCATCCAATATTATAAAGTGGGTAGAATCTTTCCTCACCAACAGGACTCAGTCGGTTGTAGTTGATGGTACCCTGTCCTTTCTTGCCCTGATTATCAGTGGTGTCCCCCAGGGAACAGTTCTCGGGCCAATTCTGTTTTTAATCTTTATTAATCTTTATCACAATTCTAGTTGCTGGGCTGCTCCTAAATCAGTGTTGGAAAAGCTGGACATTGCTCATAGACGTCATCTACGATCAATTTTGAATTACAAGTATCCCCATCACATTTCCAACAAAATCTTGTATAAACGCTGCAATGCAGAACCATTGTCAGTGCGAGTAGCTCATAGTCGGTGGAGAATGCTAGGTCATGTACTGCGTGGGCCTACAGATGGTCCAGCCTATTCGTCGCTTATCTTTGCTGTCAACACCTTACAGTTGCAAGGGCGACGTGGACGACCGCAGTCAAACCTTTTCTCACTGATATTACAAGACCT
>JH154243.1:7626-20876 GCA_000226015.1 Mnemiopsis leidyi | reverse complement strand
GACGTGGACGACCGCAGTCAAACCTTTTCTCACTGATATTACAAGACCTCAGTGTTCGAAAATTTCGTTGAATAATTTGAATGATTTAAAATATTTAACGTTAATTGCTCAGGATAGAGCTCACTGGAGAAGTTTGCAAATTGTGTGATTTTTGTTTTGAGAAAGATTAGGGGACAGAGATGTTTTTATTAACTATCTGTTTCTTAGAGCTTTCATTTATATATATTTATATTAACGACATAGAGCATGTGTCACACATTCAATAAACGGAACGTGCTCTCCCGTATGTCAGTGAGTGCTACCAGTACCATGTTTTCAAGAACAACACCCTTCAGCCAGTTCATCAACTCCGTGACCTCGGTGTCCTTGTGTCCAAAGATCTCTCATGGTCTCCTCACAATAAGTCCATTGCTAACAAGGCTCGTCAGAAAGCTTCTTGGGTTCTAAGTGTGTTTCATACATGTTCCACCACCTTAATTAATGCTCACTCGTTACAAGTCAATGGTTCGAAGTCTCTTTGAATATTGCTGTCCACTCTGGCATCCTATAAAAGTAAGCGATCTTAGCTGTAAACGAACCTTTACAGCTAAGATTGCTGGTATGAAACAGTTTCACTACTGGGAGCGGTTGTCCCGTTTGTCCCTGATGTCCCTTCAACGACGACGTGAACGCTTCATGATACTTCATATGTGGAAGATCTTCAATGGTAAAACCATCAATGACCTGCAAATCAGACCCTGCTTCATAGCTCATTTGCCGTGCAAGGCCCTATGTTGTGGAATGCAAGGCCCTATGTTGTGGAATGCAAGGCCCTATGTTGTGGAATGCAAGGCCCTATTTTGTGGAATGCAAGGCCCTATGTTGTGGAAATGCAATGCCGCACCATTTGAACACTTTCCAGAGTCTTTAGCAATTCAAAAGCAAACTCACGCAGTTCATGCCCTCGATTCCTGACTAGAAAACTCTGCTTTGCTGGAAGAACGAACGTAGATTTACGTCGTTGTGGGGTGGTCGGAGGATCTGATGGCCCGGTCAAATCTTGACATAACTCAACATAGGTCACATAGGTAGGTAGGTTAAACTAGAACTAGAACTTGTTTCATGAAGTGTACTTGAATGTAATAATATACAAAATTACCTATTTTTGGATTATGAGAGCCCGTCACGCCCCTCACAATAGCAGAACCAACCCTTGCCGCAACGCTCTGTCGTCTCCTTGCTGGCTGCACCACGGTTCTGTGGTAGGGACGAGTAAAGAAGAATATAATCTTACAATTCTAGTAAGTAAGATTGTAAAATGACCTTATAGTATTACAATTTTTTGTAAGTTGTACATATTTAATTCCTAACCTTATTCTTTTCAAATAGTCACAACTCTCGAACCATTGCATCATTGAATTTCGCAAAGCTCTAAAAATTGAACAACAAAGGCACAAAGACATACATAGGTTTATATTAGAGAACTAACGTAGGTTAAAATAAGGGACGGCAGACATTATACAGAAACTAACGTAAGTTAAAATTAGGGACAACAGACATTATACAGAAACTAACGTAAGTTAAAATTAGGGACAACAGACATTATACAGAAACTAACGTAAGTCTTCTGGAGCTGGTGTTGCTGTGATCTGATCCGGAACTTTGTCTTCCAGGAGTTCCTCCTCCTGGCTCGCACTTCCTTTTTCCTGCTGTATCAAATATTTGGCGTGTCAGTTTGTTTGTGGTTGTCCGTTTCTAAATTGTGGTTTATAATACTGCGTGTCAGCTTGAAAATTTTGCTAAAATATTGTGCCTGTCGCCTCGAAAGTTGTGAGGTTTTTATCCTATTAAGGTATTAATCTAGATTGTTAACTAATTGCTCAAATGACTAAAAACACCTAGAGAGATTACACAAAAACATTAGAAGTCATGCATTGTTATAAGGTTGTACATCAATAAAACAAATAAATTAGAAGCCATGCATTGTTATAAGGTTGTACATCAATAAAACTCACCATCATTCACACCAGCTTCACCTTCATCTTCCTCCAGAATAGCAAGTTCCGAAAGCATCATTCAACTACAATCAACCTCAAATAATTGCAAACATCAATGTGAGACAACAATTTCTTCGACATTACCAAACAGTATTTTCTTTTTTGTGATAATAGGTGTCAGTGTAAAGATCATTCGCCTAAAGATTCTAAACGCTTTCCTAGTTTTTTAATGATGATTGGAGATTGATGATTATTGGAGATGATTGGAGTATTAGAGATTATTGCAACCAGATCAAATTGTAAGATGTAGCAATATCATAAACAAAAATCAAAAAATGTTAAAAAACATAAAACTGTAGCAAAAACAAGACAAAATAAAAAAGCTTTAGCAAGATCATGAAGATAAATCATTTGTTATAAAACAGAAAACTGTAGCATATCATGAACAAAAATCATCTCTTACAAAACAAAATCTGTAGCAAAATATAAAACAAAACTTGAACGTAAATAGTGCAATTCGGTTTTATGAGGCTTATGGACAAAAGCTGCAGTTACATCGATGCTGCAGAATCTAAAAAATGAGAAAATAAAAAACAGCAGCAACGCAAAAGAGGAATAGGGCCCTATTCCCGGAAGGGCGTAAATAAATAAAGGTAATTCACTGGCTGACAGAAAAAGGAGTCTCGCATATAGTCTCCAGGCGGACAATATGGAAGTACTGTGTAATGGACAATGCTGACTTTAAAAGACTGTCACGCTACACCCAAGTTTTAGGTTTTGGTAAATTATGGAAGTATACATCTTTCAGGGTTTTATTACATAGCAGTCATTACCCTAAGTTCGTGCCCTCTTTAAAGTATGTTCACAAGGTCAAACAGGACAAAGAAAACAATACAGCCAAAAGTCAATTATGACGATTCTATGCTAGTCTATTGACAACATATTCTCGCATGCTATACACCTAAAAACATTCTACTTGTCTGACACCACGAGAGTATGACTAAGAAAAGGTATGGTCTTCTTTGTACCAGAAGGATGGCTAATACATAAGTAATGCCACGGGGGACAACAAAAGTCTCATTATTTCTAGATGAATCTAATCGGATAAAACAATATACTTCTGCTGAAGATACCCGGCGTAACACTTCTATTATAGTGATACAAAACCGTTTTTATAGATTAGACGCCTGAAATCAAGCCATCAATAGCTAATTGCAGGGGCAACAAATAAGCGAGTGGTGATGGTTAACTTTGAGTTGCACTGATTGAACAAGTTACCTATTCTACTTTTATATAACTCTTGTATGGAATATTAATGTAAAATGGGAAAAAGAAGCTCATGTAACAACTAATGTATTTGAAAAGGCATCTAAGCAATTACACCATAATATAACCTGTATAAATTCTTATAGTAATAGCGCAACAAAATGTACATTCGTCGGATGTCTACGGAATGTCGCAACAACAAGGTGAAATAAAAGAGGTTTTATTACCTTCCAATTCAAGAGCCTGATCAGTGCAGGAGATGTTGGTAAGACTTTTAATACGGCTACTACCACCGTCTGTTCAGGATGTGTCGCTGGTATTGGGTACTGTGACAGTAGTGTACTTTCAAAACCCAAATTCTAAAAGTGCATTGTCTCATTGGCTTATTATAGCCGTACTCGGTGAGGGACGCGCCAATAGCCCATTTTAGAATCAGCGGTCACTCGGTCAGTATTAACACAGGTTAATTTAACACAGGTTATATATAAACCATAGTTAGAATTTCGGTTACCGTTAACTGGCAATCTACCAATTATTCAAGTTTTAGCTATAAATCATGCAAGAAATTATTGAAAACTAGGTAAGTAAGCTATACTGTTTTATTGCAGCTCGCTAATTCTCCCTATGCAAATTATGAAAATAAATATCTTGTCAAAGCGATGAAAGCAGATAAAAAAACGGAAACCAAGAGAGCATGAAGACATAAAGGAATAAGCAGACTTTGTAGCCGGAATTATGAACCTAAATTAGTCTGTTGATAACATAGCAAGACATTCACAATGTATTATAGGGTCCACCAATATGACGGTTGATATAAATGAATTTTAACCTCTCTAAAGCTTTAAAAATAATAAGATTAACCTCTTTAAAGCTGTAAAATGATTAGACTGATTTCTGAAACTGTTCTCACGAAATGGAAAAACAGCACAATATTCATTTTCAAATCAGAAACGAATATGTGCCACAGTTGCTTTATGAATTATCAGAAGTGGAATGTTTATGTCTATTGTGAAACAAAAATTTCTGCCACACTCTGAGTTACGACAGATATTTAATTGCAGATACATAGCCTGCTTATCTTGTACACTGCTGTTTGTAAGCACCAAACACGTTTTATATCATTATGTGTGTAAACTGTAAAAGTATATCAGATGCTATAAATAGATTCAATCTGCCACCACCCTAGGTACAAAACACCGGTAGAGCAGATACAGCCGTCAATCAGGAGGTTCTCAGATCTAGACCCACCAAGCATTTACATTTTTGACACCCAGCCTGGCCGCTAAGCGGCCTAAAAAGGCAGGAAAGATTAGGAATCAGGAAATTTTGGTGAGGGTAGTGTATATAGTGGGGTTGGAGGATGGTAGTTCATGTCCGGTGAAGCCGCTCCTTATCAAAAACAGCTTATAAAAAACAGCGATTGCTCAGGATTAGGTTGTTTTTTATTCAATGCGCGGCGCATCACTGTAAACTGATAAAATTTAATAAATGAAATCGTGAGTGTGGGATTTGATTAATGATTGGTCTCTTTTTTAGAGAGAGAGACTGGGTCTGAAAGTTAGGCCCACAAGAGGGTAACGCCAAAAGGAGTTTAGCTTGTCTCTAGAGTGAGGGGGGAGTGAGGGGGGATGAGGGAGTGGGAGTACGGGGAGATATGAGAGGAGTGGGTAAAGGGGGAAGGTAAATGGTTACAAGGGAGACGGATGTGAGAGCCTATACCAGAAGTCAAAGATAACAGAGGCCAGAGGGGAAGAAAAGGGCTTAATAGCCAAGTAACTTCTGTGTTGTCGATGTTCAGTATATACACTTTTCTATTTGTCGCTTATTTGCAGCTCTCTTATCGCACTGCTTATCAGCTGTTTGTTAATCGACGTGGCTTGCTACACGCTACAGCGGCCTCACCTTGTAATATGGAATCTCATGAACTTGCTGAAATGAATCTATGTCTAATGAAGCAATAGCTTGTAGTAAGGATGTTCTAGTGCAGTATAGTCCGGGACTGGAGCATGTAAATATGGCAGATCTAAAAAGACTGCTTAAACCCGAATTAGCGAACATTTGCATTAGAGCTCTCCATTTCGTAGAGGAACTGCTGAGTAACGTTGAGACATTGAAGAACTCTAATAGCTCATTGCAGAACAGCCTGATCAAGAGTCAGCAACAAGTTATCAGCACCCAAGCAGAACTCTCAGAATGCAAAACAGAACAGCTGGAAACGTTGAGGAAAACTGTAGAGACTTCAGTTCTTGATTCAGTAAAAACAGTTGAGACTTCACTCGTTGATTCGGTTAAAACGGAGCTTCAATCATACAGCTCAGCTGTTCAGAGGACTCCGCCAAATGAGCAGACCTTCAGTTCTGAAGCGCAACGTCGTGGAAGAAGAAGATCGTAGCCGTAATGTTGTTATTTTTGGTTTGAATAAGGAGGACAATGAGAAGTTGTGGTAGATGAAGCTTTATGAAGTTATCAGTTGTAACCAAATGCAACAGGATATTAAAGGTTTTAGATGATAATAATAATGAATGTCAGATGGATTACTGGCTGCACAGTGCTTGCTTTACATCATTTAAAGTTCAATTCAGACATAGGGCAAAAATTCCCTTGCATACCTACAATCTACATCATATTGCGACACAGATTAAATCGTCGAAAAAACGAAGCAATAGCAAATCGAACTAACAACCTAGCGCAAGAGGTATATAATGCACGTGCCATGTCAATTTTATTTACACGGTGCGCGTCATCAACACAATAGCTCATGCCTAAAATCTCTGCAAGCGAGTGGCGAGTATGTGAAGTTTAGTATTATTCTTCATCATTCTAAAATAAGATTTTAACAGCTCCGGCTGGATGGAAATATATCGCCCGTCTGTCGGGAATAATGGGCGAAATTCTTGTTGAATTAATATTTCTATTTAGTGAATTATATCCAGATCTTTAATAATTATATCCAGATCTTTAATAATTATATCCAGATCTTTAATAATTATATCCAGATCTTTAATAATTATATCCAGATCTTTAATAATTATATTCAGATCTTTACTAAATTACGTTAGAAGAGCTTAGGATGAACATACAAACAATATAGGATAAGAAACAGATTACTAGTAGATACTATAGATACTATAGATAGATATTATAGATGTGTTCGTTAGTGACCCATTTGAAAACTTATTCCAAAATGAAGTTCGTTCGGTATTTATATACGGAAAGCGGTTTACTAGAGTTAAAAATTTGAAATCTATTACATCTGTTCACAAAACTTGGAAAGCTTGAAATACCATACCAAGGGTTTAGCCGGGAAAGCTGACCATCTAACTACCAATACTTTAAGTACTTCACGTCGACAGTAATGACTACAACTTAAAATCCAGTCCAAAACACCAGATTTTTAAACCCAGATATTCTCGACTACGTAGTTATATGACTGTTCAAACGTGCTAGCAGTCAGAGAAACATGATGAAATAAGACATGATCGAAATAAGAAATGATCAAATTCAATGTAAAAATGATCAAATTAAACATAAAAAATAATCAAATTCAAAAGAAATTATAATCAAATTCAAAATAAAACATGAAAAAACTTTTTAAAATGGTCGAAGCAAGAAAACGTGCTGAAAAGTGCTGAAAACGATATACTCCTAGGATTGAAGAATCGGAGGAATCAGGGACACTGTGGCCACGAGTCGAGTGGAATTAGCACTTCTTCCAGAAACCTGGCACGGGAATCTCCAAGTCGAAACGGGATATCTCGACATAGCAGATTCTTCAGATTGGAAAATTGTTTTGACAGAGCTGATATACTTGTAGAACTTCAAACTTCACTTTTCTTTACACCAATATGAGGTTTTAATGACGTGTTATGTTTTTACAGTTATCCAGCAATTGAATTTTCCTTAATGCCCAGTTTCTGGATCTCGATTGCATGTACGTATAATATTGGGTAACGATAGCAATATATAACTGCGAGAAATAGATTATAGTAAATAAATGGATGGTATCGACTGTTTGGCAGGGATCACTCATTTGAAGCTCCATAAATGAGCGGTTAAAACATCAATTCCAGACTATGTCTGATGTAACGATTTCTTTTCGCACTTCTATAGTTATATGTTAGCAAAGCGCACGAATAAATTGCTCAAAAAAATGTTTTAGATTCACAAATTATATTTAATAAGTTATGTAATCTTTTGATGGCTATAAATGAGTAATGATGAAAAACCGTAAGAAAGAAAAACATTTCTGCAACAAACTGTTTAACTAAGTTGAAACATAGCACAAGCTGTAGTTTTAAATGTGCCCGGACATAAGCTTTATGAAATTGTCCTCAGTTTGCACAGACAACGTCCAAAGTAGACGGTATAATAGTTTAAGGAACATGTGTGAGCACAGCACTTGATTTAAATCTAAACTAGAAATCTTGACTTAGAACTGAAAACTGGAAATATTGACTTAGAACTGAAAACTGGTAATCTTGACTTAGAACTGAAAACTGAAAATCTTGACTTAGAACTGAAAACTGGTAATCTTGACTTAGAACTGAAAACTGGAAATCTTGACTTAGAACTGAAAACTGAAAATCTTGATTTAGAACTGAAAACTGGAAATCTTAGAACTTAAAACTGGAAATCTTGACTTAAAACTGAAAACTGGAAATCTTGACTTAAAACTGAAAACTGGAAATCTTGACTTAGAACTGAGGACGAAAGTCCTTCACCGGTATTCTCCTGTTGCCACTTTCAAGAATTTTGAACAAAATTAATCAAAACGTTTTATATCTTATCCCGTGATTAATTACTGTGACTGCTTATATAAAATCTTGACTTAGAACTGAAAACTGTAAATCTTGACTTAGAGCTGAAAACTGGAAATCTTGACTTAGAACTGAAAACTGGAAATCTTGACATCGAACCGAAAACTGGAAATCTTGACTAAGAACTGAAAACTGGAAATTTTGATTTAGAACTGAAAACTAAAAATCTTGATTTAGAACTGAAAACTGGAAATCTTGACTTAGAACTGAAAACTGGAAATCTTGACTTAGATCTGAAAACTGAAAATCTTGACTAAGAAGAACTGGACAGTTGTCACATTGGTTACAAAGATTAGTTGAATTTTGCCTATATTAAATACTATATAATTACTGAGATTGACTTTATAGAACTGAAAACTGGAGATATACACAACATTAGGCCGAAGTGAGATATCTAGAATGACAGTTTATAGATCTAAAAATTAGCGCGTGTATGCGCATAACAAATCGGATGGCTGCAGATCAAACATGTTTGGTTTCCTGCTGTCGAAAAACATTCCTGAAGATGTACAAAACGTTATTCTTGTCTTAGTTAACCTAAGCCAATAACGTGTCTCTAAGGACGCTCCTAATCACTGCGACAATGGAATCTTAAGCATTTCGGGCAAGTACAGTTTAGGTATTTAACTTTTAAAATTTTCCAAATCACAGACTTGCAGTTTTGCGAAACAAACTTTGTAACTAGGGACAGCAACCAAATCATTTTCCTTAAAATTGCTGAAGTTTGATTTGTTGACAAGGTTCTGCCACTGTGTTAATGTCACTAAAACCCGCCTTTCACTGCCATATGTGCTTTCAGGGATCACATAATTGTGCTCGTTTGACTGGGTTTCACGATGTTTTATCTCGTGCTGCTATTGACTATCCTGTTAGTCTAGTTTGGTTGTGTAAGTCGTGCAAGGAATCCAGTAATCCTATCAAAGCGAGGAAGTCGAAAGTTAGGCACGAAAGTGCGAGCAAACCTAACCCTGCTATATCGAGAATCAGGGATGATCTTGAATCCCGCAATTCATCAACAGTCTCATCCCCTGCGGAGCCTGCAGATGACTTGTCTAACTCTACCCACAACTCAGCCGGCATTAATGGATCAGAGTTCCATTCAAAGTTGTTAGGTGTTGTGAAGGACCGTGTTTGTCAGAAATACAAGAAGGGAACATTACCAAACCAAGATTTGCAGACCAAGATTTCCATTTAAATTCAAAAAGACGAAGTTATAGAGTTCTCTCAGTTAAGCTTATCATACAACAATAAGCTCACATCTTATCACAATGGCTCAGTAATGATTCCAAAACGAGACAATGATCAATAAGAATATGTAAGAATATATAATATAATAAGAATGTTCGAAGCGACCTTCGGTAAATGATGACTTACAAAAAACAACCAATGTTGGTTGATTTTTGATATAGAATTTGAAATAAAAATGTATTGCTTCACCGTTGCCCTGCGATTGACGAAAAACTTTTGTTCATTTATTTATAAATAAACAAAAGTTTTTCATTAACAAAAGTTTTTCATCAATCGCAGGGCAACGGTGAAGACAATAGTTGAATAGATTAAAGGAAAACGATCTACCCAATTGTAAGTTCAACTCAATACTACTCCACGAAAACACAAAATATTTTACAATAAAATAATTTCATCGTGCTGTTTTTAAATTATGTTATGCCCGCCCAATACTCGGAGTAACAATATTCGCACAACGACAAATTTTCAGGGGTGACTCAAACAAAGCTATAATCTCCAAATCAGCGATTAGAGAGAATCTGAACCCATCGCTTAGTTCCCAGCAGGACAACCACGACCCAGGTCTCGTTTACCACAGTGTGAACAATTTACAATGCATGAAATAAACAGGAACTGTGGCGATGAATGTATTCATTGCACAAAGCTAGGTGCACTCCCGGTCGTGTTAACAACATGTCTGCAACCATGACAACATGTTTGCAACCATGACAACATGTCTGCAACCATGACAACATGTCTGCAACCATGACAACATGTCTGCAACCATGACAATTATCGTGAAATGAGTCGTATTTTTAAACAGTGAACAACTGCTTAACTTTAGACTTGAAACAACTTTGATGTCCTTGAAGGCTGATGAAATTAATCATATCAAATCTTAGATCATGATTATAATAACTATAATCATATCCAACAATAAGCCTGTGTTTATATTGGTGTTTATACTCTGTGTTTATATTGGTGTTTTTACCGTGTTAATATTGGTGTTTATACCCTGTGTTTATATTGGTATTTTTACCCTGTGTTTATATTGGTGTTTATATCATGTGTTCATATTGGTGTTTTACCATGTGTTATATTAGTGTCTATCCCCCTGTTGTGACTTCGCGATGATGACAATATCATGATAGTTATAAAAGTGCACCAAAACTTAAAAAATGTTATATAATTGCACTCTAAAGTGAACAACATGCTATAATTTTTTGCCGAATGCTATACTTCAGCTTAAAAGAAGGCTTCTTAATTTTAACAATCCGCTAATGCCATATCAAAGATATAAACTGTGTTTATCCCAGAGAGGAAAAATTTCGAAGAATCGAGGCTCTGGTGCATGTCAAAGTATTAATTTGTAGTGATAATTGTCGTTTTGTGTCTAACTTCTAGTTCATAATTAACATTTATGGTGACTGAGAGACGTCGAAAAATCTTATTATCACGTTAACAAAAATAAAACCTGTTCAATTAACAAAACATAGAAATCCGCCGTCGGAGTCCGGGCTGCAGAATAGTAACTTTTCATTACCAAAAAGTACACAAAATTGAAAAAACTAAAAACCAAAGTTAATGAAAATCATGATTAGGTACCCACCAGTGTTGATAACAATCTCTGAAGGTCCAAGAATCTCGTTGTCAAGGTTCCGGTTAACAATGGAAGGTCCGCTAGAATGTTCGGGAACTGTCAGCCGACTGAGCGGTCCCACTCCGCGGAAACTCCCTGGGTTGAAAAATACGCTTCAGTGTCGTTACTGAAATTTTATCGAAATCTTTCAAATCAATCAATTACATACATACAAGTTTACACAATGAAAATAAAATAGAAAATCTTGCTCTCGGACACCTAAGAGATGTATGTAATCAAATGATTTGTGGGTCACCAAAACACAGGTGTTGAGTGCCGGAGCACTCCTGTACAAGCATGGGCCCACCAGTACAATATATTAGAAAAGAATTCAATCAACTATTAACTATACGTCTATAAGGAATCAAATCAGATGATATGGTGATATAGATACTGATAGGTGAACTGCGATGTGAATTAGAAACTCAAAGTAACTGCCAACTGGGCATGAAATGCATTTAGAAACTCAAATGATATAATTTGATTGCAGACATAAAGGTTTCATACCGTAAGTACCAAACTTTGATTCTGATGCTGCACGAATAGGTTAAATGAGCTGCAACTCATTTTATTTCTAGCTTTGAAGGTGCAGTGTTTATTCGCCAAATGTTGGACTAAGATTTTGGGCACGGCTAAGAGAGTTGGAAAGATATGGACTATATGGAGCTATAAAAGTACCATTGGATTATTTTCTACAAGTAACGGCAAGTTCCTAGATAGATCAGCTACCGGGTTGTGAATGGGAAATCTAAGGCAAAAGTACTTGAAATTCAGTCAGACAGTAAACAACATATTTGTAATTATATGAACAGCTTTATACCTTATTTGGTCAAAGACCAGTCATCCTATCTCATCAAGGAAAAAACCAAACATCAAAACTAAATAAAATTTCTTGTCAAAATAATTTAGATCAAGGACAGAAACTATACATCGACAAGTGATCAAAATGCAACGGCACACACACACACGTTTAAAAAAGACAAGTTGATAACCAGCCATTAAATGTTAGGCCGTCAATCAAAGTAGTGGCAGTGCACAGGTAACGCGGTCACGCATCCGCGTCTCTGATTGGTGGATTTGTAGGAGAAACCAGCCAATCAGAGACGCGCTGTATTCTTACTTTCATAATTACGTCCAATATCACTGTAGTCTGTATTGCTATCAATGTATTGCTATCACAAATACTCTTTACTAATTCAGTGTATTTGTAATCCGGTGTGTTTATCAGAGATAATACTCTCGTAAAAGTGAGCAAAATGTTATCTGGCATTCCTTGATCTCGATATCGTGTGTTAACGGATAACGCTTAGAGTTTTAGTTCCTCTCCGCAGAATTTAACGGCTTCGACTCTTTGTAATTTTAGCCAGCTTGATTTGTCTGATGTTAAAATTTTCTTAAATGCCATAATTATTACAATTACATTACTTAATTACTAAATACATGACGTAACTTAAAATGAGTTTTCTTTTACCGATTTCGAACTACGAAGGCGTAAGTGACATTAAACCTATCATATAGCTTAAAATAACCTACAGTTACATTAAGCTACCGTTATCCTCGTAACTTGGTAGCAACCTGGTTACCTGGTAACCATTTATAGTAACCTTGTTACCAGGTTACTAGCAGCAACCAGGTTACCTGATAACCATGAATAGCAATCTAGTTACCAGGTTACCAGCAGCAACCTGGTAAACAGGTTACTTGTAGCAACCTGAACATCTGGTAACCATAAATAGCAACTCTATAAACTGCAGGCTATATACCTGAACATCTGGTAACCATGAATTATAGCAACTCTATAAACTGCAGGCTATATACCTGAACATCTGGTAACCATGAATTATACCAACTCTATAAACTGCAGGCTATATACCTGAACATCTGGTAACCATGAATAGCAACTCTATATACTGCAGGCTATATACCTGATCCACTTGTGTGTCTTCGTGCTGATCTAGACCTGTGTCTTGTTAACAAGTTCTTGGGTTCACCATCTGGAAAAGTTTATAGTTTGTTGATACAGAGCATCAGTACATTGCATAAGTAGGTCAGTATGTAAATGTTAGTATGACGTCACTACGTCACTACGTCAGTATTTCAGTTTTTAAGTTTTTCAGCTCCTCAAAACACAAAATTTAATTGACCTAAGTCTGAAGTCTAAAAGCTGCAAAGTGATAAAACGTATACAGACCAGGTACCTGCACGTATACAGACCAGGTACCTGCACGTATACAGACCAGGTACCTGCACGTATACAGACCAGGTACCTGCACGTATACAGACCAGGTACCTGCACGTATACAGACCAGGTACTGCACGTATACA
>JH154242.1:36876-48652 GCA_000226015.1 Mnemiopsis leidyi | reverse complement strand
ATCAGAGCCAACTGCCATGTTAGAAGTTGACAGCCAGACGATGGATGGAATTGCTGTATGCTTCTTCTGCATCCTTGATCTGCTTCAGACATGGAGTAAGCCCACGACTAATATATGAACCTTAACCAACATATTTGATTATTTTGATTGTGCTGGTAAAACTACATTGCATCTTTATATTATAATATGCACTGTACATCAAACCCATATTCATTCTCTACTACATACTGTATTATCAGGTTCACTATTTATAGACTTACTACCTCAGTTAAACTGACCTAGTTCAGTTAATTCATTTGACATAGGTTATGTTTCAGAAGCTAGTATGCCTCAATATGCTGCTGCAGACTTGTTCAACCCAGGATGTCCTCTTGTGGCCCTTGGAACTTCTTCAAATAACAATGAAAGTTTAGGTGAAATTTTGAAGTTTGGGATTCAGTGTGGTTTCAGAGTCTTAAATATGAGTGATGAAGACAAAAATGCACACTTGATTAGATTGACATTGCCTTCTCTTATTGCAGGTTAATAGTAAATCAGTCTCCTTCATTTTGTTTTCCTTCAGTCTGTCAGTGGTAAATGCTTTAAAGTTATTCAATATCTAATAATGTCTAAAGATCTTTTTTTAATGGTCTTAGCCATTTATTTACTTACTTTTTTAATACTTTTTAAAGAGTGTGGCAGGGCTTGCATCCGGGATCAGTGTACAGCACATACTATATTTCCCTCCACAGAACACCAGTCGCGTAGAGAGTTGCTGTTTAGAGAAGTTTACCCTGGCACCAGCGGACTCGCTGTAAATTGACTCATTAGATTGCCTGTGGCAACTTCAAAGGGCTCTTATGATATGTGGCTGTTGGTAGGATGTTCCACAATTGGGCAGCTTTGATTCCGAATGAGTTGTGATTTACAATTTACTATTGAGTATGACCTCTGTGCTCAATGACTGATCTTTGGGTTGGATATTCTAATCCCAAGTCTAGAGGAACTGTAGAATTTTAAATCAATGGTGTTTAGAGCCTTCGCATTCAACATCTTCCACAGATCATGTATGATCAAATATCTTTTTCTCCTTCGCTGTAAGGAGATCAGTTTCAGTTTCTTTCACAGGCCGTTTCCAATTATAGTCAAGATCACCCATTCCACTGATTCTTTTGCACATTCTCAATGAGCTGGACATCCCTTATTTTGGCAGGGTTCCAGAGTGGTGAGCAATACTTAAGCTTACTTCAAGGGACTTGAACAGTGTTATCATGGTAGTTGTGAATCTGTACCTTAATGCTCACAGAGCCCATGCAGCAGTTTTTGAGCTTCTGCAGTCATTTTGTTGATGTGGAAAGACCATGTACATTGTACATGGGGTACAATAATTTGATTGGTATGTCCCTAAGTTGCTCCAGTGGCTTGATGGCTCAAGAATGTATACATTGGTCGTGTAATTATGCTTACTTTCAGCAATGAATGGCAGTTCTTGTAGAGTTGTGCTTGCATTGAGGGAGTAATTCTGACGACAAATTTGTCCTTGTTAAGTATTATTTTGTTTAGACCACTGAAGGTCTGCTTGCAGAAGGGTTGTGGAGAGCAACTGTGTTATGGCTCCCATCAACCTAGTGTCAACTTAGTGTCATCATTTCAACGACTTCAACGACTTCAGTCTGAGTGCAAGGTCAAAATAGATAATAAAAACACTGGTCCCAGCATATTGCCTTAAAGTACTCCACTCTTTAAATGCACAATTCTCCCCATCAACTGCTACTGTCTGCATTCAACCCAGTCGTATATTGGACCCATAATACTATATTGCTTCATTTTATACAATAGGATTCCATGGTCCACCAGATTTATTGTAGTCATAATAGACCATAACATTGACTTCCTTTCCGTTGTTAAGTGCCTTAAGCACATTGTTAATTAACAAGCTCGATAAGTTGTGTTAGACAACTCCTGCTCTTACAAAATCCATACTGGCTGTCAGCAAGGATGTTGTTATCTTTAAGTACTTCCTGATCAAATAATTGTGGTACATACATGTAACATGACTTGTTTCAGGTGGATTTGTAACCAGGCAAGATCTCTTTATATCATTTAAGATAGCGAAATTACAGAACATCAGACAACTTGAGGGTCAAATAAGAGAGCATCTAAAAAAGAGAAACCTGACTTACTTTGATCTACTGATAGTTGAGCACTCTTCTTTGATAGAAAATGATTTGTTTAAGGTGTGGAAGGTATTAGAAAACCTCCACCTTTCCAGATCAGTGCGCAACATGGGCCTCTCTGGATTCTCAATTCAACAAATTAAATACATATTGTCAGTGGCTGTCATAAAACCATTTGCTGTACAAGCATTGTTCAATCCATTAGCTGTGAACTTAGAGCTTATCAAGTTTTGTCAAAACCACGATTTGCTGCTTTTCGCCATGTCCCCTCTTGATCACCAAAAATCTAATAAAAGACTTCAATCAGAGAGTGCAGTTACTAGGATTGCCCATGACCATTCTGTTAGTCCAGTTCAGATCTTATTAGCTTGGGCGATACAGAGCCAAACATTACCAGTTGTTCAAACATCAAACATTGATCACATAAAAGAAAATATTATGTTATCAGATGTAAAGTTATCTGAAAGTGAGATGGAAGACATTAATCGATTATCTGGAGTATCTTGAATAGCAACTAAATTTGACTCTGATAGGTTAATAGTTCATACATATGTGCAATTTACCTGTTAAGTGCGAAGCAGTAGATAATAAATGTTGATGTTAGGATTACTCAAGATAACTGTAAATATAAAAGTACAAAGAAAGTTTTGAAACTATTTCATGTCTGTTTACGCTGTTTGTAAAACTGCAATAGTGCTCAGTTTACTATACTTCTAGAGTTTTATTTGATTTATAATTTATTCACTGACAGCATTCTTATTAGTTTTCTAATAAAGGTTCATGGAACTCATTACAGCTTGGTTTTATTTGATGTCATATCCAATATTTACAGTCTTGTTAGTCCCAATTGCAGCTTGATTACATTACAATCCCTTTTTGAATTCAAGTATGACTAGTGAAGAATCTTGGATGAATGAAGCTTTTGCCATGGCTGAAGAGGCTTTAAAAGAAGAAGAAGTACCTGTAGGTTGTGTTTTTGTTAAAGGAGATAAAGTTATAGCCAGGGGAAGAAATAGAGTCAATGAAACCAAGAACGCAACAAAACATGCTGAAATAGTTGCTATAGATCAACTGAAAGAGAACATCAGAAAAGACTGCAGATCGTGTTTACAATATTCTTCTGACAGTTGTTCAATTGACAGTATGAGTACTCGCGGTTCTAAAGAAAATATCGAATGTAACTGTGAGCAAGCATTCATTGAAACTGTATCTGGATGCACAGTGTATGTAACCTGTGAGCCATGTATAATGTGCGCTGCAGCCTTGAGAATGTGTCGTATCTCTAGCGCAGTGTTTGGTTGTTGTAACGACAGATTTGGAGGTAATGGGTCAGTTCTGTCTGTACACAACGGACATTCAAAATCTTTGGAAACGTACGAGGTTAAGTCGGGGGTACAGGCAGACAGGGCAATGTCTTTACTTGTGCAGTTTTATAAAAGTGAAAACAAAAACGCTCCAGAGCACAAACGGAAGGTTAAGGTATCTTGAGTTTGTAAAGTAGTGATAAAATATTGAAAAGGTTGTTTTTATTCTAATTATTTTATTTTAGTTTTGTGGTGCCACCCTAAACAAGTGTTTCTAACAAAGTTGACAAAATACTAAGCTTGTGATTTTTTTTATCTAATACGATTTTATGTTAACATTGAACTGGGGTAGGTACAGATTTGTTATGTTGTTTTGTCAAATTCACCTACTTTTATCGCTCTCTTCCCTTCGTTCTCTTCATTAAAATAGTCAATACATTCTAAGCTTTATTCATAGAAGGATCGAAAACTTTTTAACCTCACAGGCTGATTGGATGATTTAGTATCAATTTATTAAACCGATATGATCTTCAACTTCAAATTCGGCCACAAATCAAATAAGGTTATGACGCTACTACTTCTTGCAGCAAATCGAAACTCACATATTTTACAATAAGAACTGAAACTCAAACTACAGATCTAAAAACAAAACCGCCCTATAGAACGTATGTAGCAGATAAGAAGACAGATAAGAGAGATGAGCTGTACTGGCTACACACCCCTCACTAAAACAGTAATACTCCCTGCGGTGGGCACACCTCCACCTATCAATGGGTTTGTTATTGTACTATTTCCAGTCATTATTTCATACTCAGCTCGACAACTTTTTGTAACATAAGTCCAAACTTCAACGGTAGCGGGTAGATTATTCCTCGAATTGAGACAGTTTTTGTGTTAACTTGATTTAAAATTACACCCTCCTACAGGACCGTTAAGATCCACATAAAACAGATGCTGACTAACGGTACTGTACTCTCGGACTCTCTCATCAACAACCCTCGCGGTCACGAGATCGATCTTACTAACAGTGAGAGAATTATTAGCTTCAAGTGGGATGCTGTGTTTAAGGAACGTACCTGGTACCTCTACATTTTACGCGATAGTTTAACACACTATGTGTTTCAGCGTAGCTACATTAACTGACACCTGTGTTTGAGCTAAATGTCGCTACATTAACTTACACTTTGTGTTTCAGCGCACGTGTTGTCCTCGCTGATAGACGAACTGATGGTCATGGTGCCGGGGGAGATAGCTCAGTTCCGGTGTGCGCAGGAGGACATGGTCAGTGGGCTCTTCTCCGTCGACCTGCCTCCTGGGGAGGACCTTGTCATTGAAGTAAGTTATAAAAACGAAAATACTTTTTAGTGGATAGTTTGTCAGACAACCAATGCAGCGCTCAGTGGATAAACTGCGATTTACCTTAACTCGTGGTCAAACGCCTGTTAATGTCTTTGATCTTTAAATAGAAGATCGAATATAGTTAGTTAGGCATACCTATACTCTTTGAGCTGTTGTTTACTTCGCATAAATTGTGTTGGTAAATTGTACTGAGAAGTTTTGTATTTTAAAGGTAATAGTTATGAAGATAATATGTTCAAGTTAAATGGCACAGAACTTTTCAATAATTGTACAAAATGCAAATTAACTAGTCGTTTAAAAGTTTTAATATTAGTTTTAGTTTAATTGGATTCATCATAAGTTTGAATATCATAGAAGCAAAAGCCTCATCACACTTTCAATTTAAAACCTCCCGTCTCAAGTAAGACTAGAAGTAAACACTCCAGGTGGAGATGCTGGATTGGTACGGTCAGGACATCTCAGAGGAACAGAACAAGTCTCTTAGAAAGAGTATTGTCGAAGAGGGCAACTCTAGAGGGTCTCCTTGTTGGACGGGCAAATGTATAAGTGAGTACTTCATACCATCATAATTCATATTCTAGTCTATTGAAGTGCAAACAATCAGTTTAATCACGGTACATTTGTTCTGCATTTTATCGAATACTTCACTTCCTTGCTTGATTTTATAACCCTTAAATTTTCACAATTATTTCAGTTTCGATCCAGAGCGAGGGAGGTACAGCTAAGGAGGTGTTGTGTCGTCTAGGTGATGGTGAGACGTACGGAGTCCCGTACGAAGTGGAGTTGTGTGCGCTGACCATGACACGAAATGAAGTGTGTTTACTAGAGGCTCCCCAAACTAAATACACTCTCAAACTTATCTCCTTTGAGAAGGAGAAGCCTCTGTACAAGATGGCAGCGGAGGAAGTTTTTGCCAGCATTCAGGAGTTGAAGTTGCGCGGGAACAATGCTTACAAGTCAGAGAAACTAAGACTAGCCAAGTTGTACTATGAGCGCTGCATTTCGTACATTGACAGTGTTGCCAAGAGCGATCAGGACGTAAGGTACAGCGAGTTGACTGTTGTATGTAACCTCAACCTGGCGCAAGTTTATTTGAAAATGGAGGACTACTCCAAAGCAGTCTCACATTGTACAACTGTGTTGTGGACACAGCCGAAGTGCGTAAAAGCGCTGTATAGACGGGCGGTGGGAAGTAATGCACTATGTTTCCATGACGACGCAATTAGAGATTTAACTTCAATTCTACAGCTGGAGCCAGAGAACAGAGAGGCCAAGCAGCTGCTTCAGACTGTCAAATCTAACAAACAAAGCAAGTCACACAAAGACGCAAATCTCATGATATCAGTTTTCAAGAAGATCGACGAAGAACACGAAAAATGCGGACAAAACGAACCTCCCCCCAAATCCGTGTGGGACGACGCAGAGGAGTCGTGTCCTCCTGAGCTAGCTAGTGAGGAAGCGTACGAAGTGTACAAGGGTGCGTTGGAGGAGGAGGAGAAGAAGCGCAAAGCGGAAGAGGCTGCGCAGCGGGCCGAGTATGAAGCTGCTAATCCTCCCAAGAAAAAGAAGAAGAGGAAGAAGAAGAAGAAAGCGGCAACGAGCGAAGTGACGATTACCGAGACGGTAGAAGTACCAGTAGACAAGCCAGCTGTAGAGGTGGTGCCGGAGCCGGATGAGGGCATGGTGTATAAAGTCACAGCTGAGAAGACCATCATAAACCAGGCGGATGAAGTTGACCTGGCTAACTTGGTAAACTCAGATCGTGTGATGGATAACACAGAAACCAACGGTCAACAGAACGGTCAGGCTGATAAAGTTGAAAATGGAATTGCCACTCAAAACGATCAGGGAGATATTGTAAGTAAGGCGTGTGTTGGCGGGGCTGTTGAATGTAAAACAGAGACTCATGATAATGGAGCAAGTGCCATAGACGACACCGTTGCTGATTTGAGTGACATAAAGCTGGAGCAAAAAGAGGTAAATGCCAGTGGCTAGAGTCTCCAAAGCTTGTTTTTGGTTCGTTGTATTGTGCCATACGAAGCTCTATTGCCCTGAGTTACTATTTATAATACCCGTACTACAATTTCTTACAATTTGCTGCCCTTTGCACCCCAATCCTCCTACAGTATCTCACGAAGATCCTGAAACTTAATTACCGACCATAAAGTTCTTAGAATGTTCCAGAATCGGTACACCCTAATCAACAATCTTAATCTCTGAAAATGTGGTGAACAAAATTTCCTTATTATTCCTTATCTTCTTCTTCTGACAACTCCCCCTTCATCATTCAATGTCTGAATGATGGTTGGGAATGTTGTCCGAGGCATATTGACAAATTTTGCAATTGTAGAAACTTTAAACTTCCTCCTATTCAGCGATGTAATCAGAATCCTGACATTATCGGATGTATTTTTTCATCGCTTCTTAGAAAGCATTGTGTAAGGAAAACAGCAACAAAACGCATATAGGAGTTTTGGAAAAGATCCAGTTAACCAGGGTATCATTAAAATTCTCGCAAATCTTGTTACACTAAATGCTAAAAAAGCGTGGTTTGTCGGCCACGCAAGTACAAAAACGCGCGCACACGGAAAAGTGACGTTAAGTTTTGTCACCCCCCTGTACCAGTTTTCAGAGCGTTTTCTTGGGTGAGATTTCTGTTTCTTTCGGCAATAGTCAATATTACACCATGTAGCTGAGATCACACATTTGCTTTTATTCTTAAAATTTTGCCCAAAGTGGTGATCCGTTTATTATAAAACTTCACTTTGAAGTAATGATAACAATAATAATGCTATGGTATTAAATAGAAAATGATAGGTTGCCATATTTTTTTATTTTTTATTCAAGTTTAAATTATATATTATTGATTATTTACAATTGAATTTCTGTCTTAAAACTGATAATATACGTTTTGACCAAAATCAATTTTTGAATCATTTGCATTTTGCTGATTGACTAGTTCAAACTATTCTATTCTAATAGTTCGCCTAAATTTGCCCCAATCTTTTGCAAATTATGATTAGACGGAACACGCTTCCACCAAATAAGACTTATACCTTAGCGCACGCACAAGTTTGTAGCGTGGTCTGTAGATTTAACAAAACTGAGAACTTGACCTGCCAGCTTCTCTGCCAGCCAAACGATAAATGATGTAATGATGATGTAAATGTAAATTCCAATAAAACTTACTAGTCTCGGGCCATGCCCAGATTACACCTTCGCTTCTGAATTACCGGCTGGTCTCATAATCAACTACCTATCGTTATACCATCTTAATTTCATCGTTGATAAAAGATACCTCGAACTTTCTTACAACTATAGCGACGTTACATACTGACTAGGAGACTTTTCATATTCGGAGATTTCATGATGACGTCTTTAGATGATAACCAGTCAATGTCACATGACGCTGTGTGAACCAATCAGCGATAAACTGCACAGCTGTCTGTATACAACTGTCTGCATTTCATAATCAGGTTTGAATTTGATTGTTTTAAGTTTAAATCGTTTTTACCACACTAATGTATGGTATCCTGACAGAGTAATGTTGGACGGATATTTTCGAGGAAAATTACAGCTTCCTTTCTAGACACGATGACTAGTGTAAGGTTCATTTTAGCGAGTTCTTATATGGAGGTCCACATTTCTGTACACAGCTTCTGTACAGTTATTTACTCTGTACTACTAATTCTGTGTAGTAATTTAATCTCAATAAATAGTAATTTACTCTCAATATTCGCAACGGTTCTGTGATGATTCAATATACTACTCGACACCGTTCTTTTTAGCTTAGTTTTTCGCCTTCAGGGTAAAAGTTCAAAGCCAACATTGCTCCATGGGGTTCTATATCTTACTCTAACATCCGCTAAAAATCTTCCTCCCACTCCTATCATCCACGGGGTATTTAAGAAGAAAACTACAGGTACATTTGCGGTACACTTAACACTTTCACAGTTCTCTATCAGGTCTCTGTTTTCTATTCAGTATTATGAGGCTCTTCTCCGAATTTGAAAAGTTCAGGAGGACTTATAGATCAAATTCGTTTCAGATCCCTATGTGAGGTTGATTGCCGGAGACAGTGCCCTTCTGTCCAGTTCAGTGCTGGAGAACACCCGCAATCCCCGCTGGGATCAGGATTTCCGGGTTAATGTGTGTTGTGCAGAGTCCGAACTTCTTCTCAAGGTTCGTTTAATCACTTTTAGTTTTTCTATCTTTATCTGTCGAGGTTATAATATAACCAGTTTCGGAATTTTGATCTTATCAATCGACTGGGGAGGAGGGAGGAGGGAGCAAAGAGCAAGAAGCAAAAATACTGAACAAAGAGTATGCACAGCGAACTTAACTAAATGACGGCGTTAACCATGCCTTGTTATTTTTTGAACGTTGTTGAGAACTTGGATTTTGATTGAAATTTGCCAACTTTTTTGTCTTCTATTCAATCATTATATTGTTTTTAAGAAGCTTAATTTTAAGCAGTTATTCGACATTTTGCGAATTCAGTATTGCTAACACTCTTGCTAGTTATAATTTCTGTTTTACAACCTCCTGACTAATACTTTTTGTTCTTTCAAGGTTGTGGACAAAGACATGAAAAATGGTCAATCCTTGGGCGTTGTCCGCGTGCCTTGCAGGGAGCTTGCCAAGGAGACCATGATTTCTGGGTGGAAGACGTTGACAAGCGACTCCAATGTAACACTGGACAGTTATATTAAGTTTACTTTGTCCTACTCAGCCGTGGAGGAGTTATCTGATAGTCTTGCGGTGAGAGCTGTAGATTGTACACTGAGATGCTGCGTCGGAGTTTAACTAACCAATTGAATTTCCGAAAAGATCGGCATCCTTCAGTTTAAATAAATTTTCAGTTTAACGTATATTTTGTAATGGTTATTAGTTAATTGTATCAAACAAAAACGTTCGTGCTGCCGTGGTCCTTAACTAACTTCGTATGACAGATTATCAGGCATAAAACCTAGAATATGTTGCGCCGCAGTCTCAAACTTAAAATGCTGTGTTTCAGGTATCCAACAGCTACTACCCAGTACGAAAACTGAGTTCCTTGACTCTCTACCAAGACGCTCACTCAACCACCCCTGCCAATCTCCGTGGTCCTAGAAACTGTTTCGAGGATATTTACAACAGCATGTTGACCGCCAAAAAGTTTATCTACATTTCTGGAAGGTATAACTATGAATTATGATATAACGACAATAGGATCCGGATATGTTACCCATCACCTAGATACGCCGATTTAATGTTCATTTTACGTGTGTTTGATGAATCCGCAAAGTTTTGCAGCCAGAGTTCTATTTTGGGTCAAGAGTCAAGACGGGAATTTTCCTTAATCACATAGCTGAACGGCGATCATGTAACACACTTATATTTCAGAATAGATCCAAATATCAAGCTTATCAGATCACAAAAGCGATGCCTTACTCTCGGTTATTGTCCTTATAAATCTATTAAAGTTATAGCTTTCAATAGCACGTTCTACTTTTACCTACAGAGAATCTTGATGTTTCCATACAATATGGAGCCACTAATACTATCTACAAAATTGTCTCCTTCATTAAAGCGCTGAAACTGGGATGTATAGAAGGTAAATCGCTTTTAATCTTCAGGAAAATTGTTAAAGCGGAGATCTAAGGCTGGTGTGAATGTGTTGATATTGCTGTGGGACGAGGAAAGCAGGTTACAGACGATCCCCTCCTTCCAGGAATTCATACAATCTGCAGCCAACACTAAGGAGTATTTTAAAGGGGTTAGTAAAAACCAACAAATAATACAAGTTTTGACCCCGATGTGACTCTGATCCCAAGTTTGTACTACCGCTCTGTGTATCTCAGTCAGGTGTGAGGGTCGTATTGGCTGACCGGACTAAAGCTAAACCAGGCTTCCTCAAAGAACAGACGGCTGGGACTTGTTACACACACAGTCAGAGATTCGTCGTGCTGGACGTGCCTGGTATTTTCCTTACACTTATTTTTCTTTTCTGATAGTAGCAAGAAGTTATTAAGTCTCATTCTTCGAATTGAGTAGCTTTGTTGATTTTCTCTGTTGACTTGAAAATGCGTTTTTTAAATTTATCTTGCAATTCGAGGGGAGGGGGATTGTGCCGTGTTTTTCTAATACTCATCCTGGATTATTGTTTGAACAGTCGGATTCGATTATCATTTCTCGTACGGGCTCCATAAATTTCAATATTAAGTTGTTTCCAGATTTGAGAACAAAGAAGCGTGGTCTGGGAGCGTTTACCGGTGGACTTGACATGGGTGCAGGGTTCTGGGACACGCCACATCACACACTGTTTTCTAGAGAACACAGACAAGACTTCTTCCAGCCTTGCCTCTCCACTACACCCGATATCGGTATTTTGTAAACTTCTTTCATGCTGGCCTTGTTGGTTTTTAGGTATAAAATGTTAAAACTCTTATAAAGTTTGTGATGGCAGAAAACTCGTTGAGTACCCTCCATGGATTCTGTTAAATCACGGACTCGCCTACAAACAAGTACAACATTTTACTACATATTTTCTCTATATATAAGATATCACTCCTACTGTCCCAGGACCGAGACTACCCCAGCATGGTGTCCACTGTAAGGTGGAGGGTAGAGCCGCTCTGGACATTTTGCGCAACTTCGAGGAGAGGTGGAGGAAGCAGGCTCCTCTCAAGAAGTCGTTCCTTTCCAAGGTTGGAGTTGAGCTGCTTAGAGTTTATCTGCTTAGAGTTTATCTGCTTAGAGTTAGAAGTTATCTGCTTAGAGTTTATCTGCTTAGAGTTAACTGCTTAGAGTTTATCTGCTTAGAGTTTATCTGCTTAGAGTTTATCTGCTTAGAGTTTAGCTGCTTAGAGTTTATCTGCTTAGAGTTTATCTGACTTTAGAGTTTTATCTGACTTTGAGTTTATCTGTCTTAGAGTTTTCNGCTTAGAGTTTATCTGCTTAGAGTTTATCTGCTTA
>JH154242.1:23607-36866 GCA_000226015.1 Mnemiopsis leidyi | reverse complement strand
AGTTTAACTGCTTAGAGTTTAGTTGCTTAGAGTTTATCTGCTTTGAGTTTATCTGCTTAGAGTTTATCTGCTTAGAGTTTATCTGCTTAGAGTTTATCGCTTAGAGTTTATCTGCTTAGAGTTTCTCTGCTTAGAGTTTAGCTGCTTAGAGTTTATCTGCTTAGAGTTTAGCTGCTTAGAGTTTAGCTGCTTAGAGTTTAGCTGCTTAGAGTTTATCCGCTTAGAGTTTATCTGCTTAGAGTTTAACTTGCTGCCGGGCTAAAATCAACTCAATAAGACTGATTTTAAATTCTTCTTCCAGTTTTGAGACAAAAGTTTAAGAACATGCCTCAAAACTTCACAAGCTTTAAGAAAGAAACAATCTTTAACAAACTTAATGCCTCAGTTGAGGCCTGTAGTTCCCAGGAAATGTAACCACGATCTAATCAGGTGAACTCCAACAAATACTCTCTGAAAGGAGGAGCTGCAAAGCAGAACAAGTGGTCAGTTCAAGTGTTCAGATCTATCAGCGAAGACAGCAGTGTCTTCCTCAGGGATGACCACCTCCAGTCTGTTAAAGGCAAGCTTGTCGACGACGGAATTCACAGGTCAGTAACTGTCAGTTTGTGCGACTATCTAACTATGCTGTTGAGCTATTCGGATATTATAGTGCGATACTGTCAGTATCCGTCAGCGCAATTCTGGACTAACCAAGCGGCTTAGTAGCTAACAAGTTACCGAATTTAATTTCACTCCTGTTTAAGATTTGATATTTACTCATTTGCTAGTGGTTACATTCTTTCGATGAGTAATGACAATCAAGGTAGTTATTATCATCATCACATATTTTCCTATCTACATAATATGCGACTCCAACCACCCTGTGTGACTGAATCACAAGCAACACAATCAGTTCTTGTGTCGGTGCTAACCACTACAGGACCGGCTCATGTCTTGTTTCACACATTTCCTGGCAAATTTCGCCACACTGTTTAAACGCCTCGCTGAGCAATCCCGCAAAACATCAGCCACCGTACCATGCTCAGCATCCAGGCTTATTATACTGGCTTCCTTAGAATTCTCAGTCCTCTGCTTGGTTGGCCGGACTACTAGAGTAGCGAAAGTAGCTGTGATCACGTGACCTGAAAGCCGGCTCCTCGCATCACGTGGTGGAGGCTGCCTCATGCTTGTTACGACGGTTATTCACCGGATAGGTAGAGAGGGGAAGTGATAAGCAGTCCGTCTGTTCACGGAACACTTGCGTATGTTAACCAACTCCAATGCTTGCTAAACTTATCCTTGTGGATTATATTATTCAATTCAGAATATTGTCTCAGGTAATTTACGCTCCATCCAGCTTGACAAATGCATTGAAACAGCGAGTTAGGGAGGCGTTTAACGTGGGTCTCTTTAAACAAGTTTCACGGTGAAAATTGAAGTTTTCTGATATCCAAGATAAGAATTTAACCGTGCGTGTGTTCAGGAAGGAAAACAAAATATGAGTAACTACCCTAAAAAACTTAAAAAGCTAAAAGTCTAACAGGTTTTAGTGGCATCGTGGCACACATAAGTAAAGGAATTTCCATTATACAGCTATAAATTAAGGACTACATACCTAAACATTTCACGTTTATCACCATCTAAAATGGTAAAAAAGATCTTTCTTTGAGAATGAATCATGTATAACTATAATCCAAACATGTCAATTTTTAACTTCCATGTTTAGTAGTAGTGAGTAGTTTCTCAAAAATTTCCTGAAAAGTGATGTCCTATGAAATAGTCCTAAACGCTGGACGAGAAGTCCAATGACTTGCCAACACTTCCCTAAACGGTGTGAGGAGGTTGTCCCATGTTGTTGAGGTTCTTTATATCCTTCCTCCGGCGGTTCTGGAACCAGTAGATAACGGCTCGCTCCGTTATCCCCAACTTCACTGCCAGACTCTTTCTCTCGTACGGACTGACAAAGTGACTCTCTGTGTACTTCATCTGTAAGTAGAATCGTTTATCTACGGTGTTTTTATATACTGGTGATTTGTATCGGATCTATTGTCTAATTTTCTTAAAGTTTGCTGAATGGCTGCAGGCTCACAAAGCTAATGTTAACTGAGAATATTAGCTGCAGGCTCACAAAGCTAATGTTACCTAAGGATTTGGCTGCAGGCTCACAAAGCTAACGTTAACTGAGGATATTAGCTGCAGGCTCACAAAGCTTACGTTAACTGAGGATGGTACCTTACCTCCAGCAGATCAAGCATGTCTGGTTCTATCTTAGTTCTACACCTCCTAGCTCTACTCAGTTCTATAGCGTTCTTCCAGTGCAGGAAGGGGGTTGGCAACCGAGCTCCTATTGGTGAACTCTTTATCTGACCCCAGTGTCTTCCTCCTCGGGAACCTACAACGGAGATACGGGAATTAATTTTAGAATTTCATACAATTAGAAATTTTTAAAAACCAAGTTCTCCGTTAGCTGTAACAAGTTCCAGTTATTAATAAGGGTAAGGGTCACAGGTTTTCGTTTCACGTGACAGCGATTGACCAATCTGCTTTCTAAACTGACCTGGGCAGACACATTGAAATCTGAAGTCGCTCCCGCGTCCCGCGTGTTTGGGACAAAACCGCTTGTGTGGAGGCCGCGGTACTGCATCGCCTGTAAAGTTTCATGTGAGATATCGAGATATGAGATACTGAGATATCACAGACCAGAACTTAGTAGACCGGGTTATGCAAAATTATTCTTGAGCAATGAGCTGTACTGGATCGTATTTAAAGTTAGTTCATCTCAAATTTGCCTCACACTGCTCAATGATAAGTATAGGATTTACAAGATTTACAAGTATTGTGAACCATCATTTACCTGGTGCCGGATTCGCTATACTAGATCCTTTGTTTTCCCAAAATGTCTGGTCGACAGGGTTAGTGTTTAATCCCTTTCTGTCACCAACAACTAATTCAAACATCGATGTGGCTGCTGATGATTCAGTTTTAAAAGTTGAATCCATGACCGAAATCGGTAGATTCAAGCCGGTCCTTTGGGACAAGATTAAGTTCAAGTCTGTTTGGCAATAATTTCTGCCTGATGTAAACATTTTATTATCTTCGGATTGCTGGTTAATTTGAGTTTTCAAAAGATCAGGAGCAGTATGAAAGACCGCAAGCTCTGGCGAGTTTCCGTTTTCCGAGCCTACCTCGACTGTGGCCCTCGGGAAATCAGTGACTGTCAGTGTCTGACTCTGACTGTATTCAGCGGCATTGCCCGATACAGGTGGCTGGTTACTAACAGCTGCGTTCTGAAAGGTGGAGGGTGCTGGTTGTAGAGGTTGCGCTAGGGTTGAAGTTCGGAGATCGGTGCGGTTGAGAAGTATGTCTTTACGGTCATTGTTCAATGGGGTGTATCCTCTGAAATTGATTTAATTTTACCGTGCTAAAAGTGTTAAGTTTCAAGGAGGGTAAATTATAAAATCATGTTGTACTACCTTACAACTAAAGATATTCACCTTTCTACATGTCAAACACAGAATTATTCCTTGAATACGGCAGCTGTCAACTAATTCGGTTAGTTCAAGCGTGTTTCAAAAAGTCTATACTCGGACTCTAGAAATAACGCAATATTATACACAATAACGCCACTTTCAAAACTTGATAGAGTTTTAAGTCTGAACCTTTACAATTTACAAGACTAGCTCACTAGAGTTTACCTAGAGGGTCGTATATCGATAGGTTCCGGGTACTTGAAAGTGGGAGGTAGTTGAATATACCGCGGTCGTGGACGATTCTTTGCTCGATACGCAGCTGACCTAGACCTTCTGTTTGATCTTGAATGGTAGGAGAGGGAACTGGTAGGACTAACATGCTGATAGTGATCTCGTGGTATTGCCGTAGTCTCTCCTTGTGTTGACGAGTTTTCCTGTATAGATTTACTCTGCGTTGCAGGAAAGATCTGCGAATAATCCCCTGTTCTTACTTCCCTGGAGTCGAAACAAGTGCTACTCATCGAAAGCAACTGTGAGACTTTGCCTTGGAGGTCGAGCACTTTGTCAGTTTGATGTTTGAGTGCGAAGTCAAGATTCTCTGGGGAAGTCAACAGCTTTATCGTTAAGTCCTTTATGTTAATCTCCGACGAAATCGTCTCCCCCGAAGTTAATGAATCATTACTCATTTCCAATGTATCCGCTTCCTCATTTCCACTTGCCTCGAGATCAATGAGCTGAACGGAACTTTCGAGACTCATTGTAAGCTCGAAACTACTCTAAAACAAGTAAAAGTCAGGACTGGCGATCAATAAGCAAGTTGCGGCTATTTAACATATGCAGCGAAAACTGTGCATGTTAATTAAGCTTGTGCTCGGAAAAAGACGAGAAGAAAACACGATGGATCAGGAGTTGGAAGTTGCAATGAACACTACCAGCAACTCCCTGGATTTTGTCAGTTTAGCAAGGAGAACCTTACCAAGTTTATTTGCGGACCCTCTTACCTTCTAAAATATGGGCGCATTGGTGAACTTGCCTGGAGTTTCTTAACGATTACCTTATAAGGTCTAATTTTATTTACAGTTATTCCTCCTGCACGATGAGTAACGTGTACAAATATTGTGCATCTTTTCACCGGTTCCTCCAATTGACTGCTAGGATAAGTTCGCACGTGCTCAAAAGTGGCCAATGAGATAAAGCCGCGCGGTCACGTGCACACCGAACAGCCATTCACGGGTTCAGGTCGGCTTGTTGTCAGCCTTATGCTGGCCCAGGGCACTATAACAGGAAGGTAACCGTTTTAAATCTCTTATAAAGTTATGACGGTGGCGAGATTTAAAAGTTGTAAATTGCAGGTAGAACATACGAAGATAGCTGGTGGTGCATTTGAAGTTGTCCACTGTAAATATAATGCTATTTCTTGGATATCACGATTCTTTATAACTAGGTAAACTTGGCGCCGGGGTGGTAGTTGACTGAAGGTTTTAGTCACTGAGTAGCTGGCCTAACTTGCTCAATTGGGCCGTTCTCTAAACCTTCAAATATGTCGCCACTATTAGCTGCCTTCCACGGAATGGAACGCAATAGTTGCTACTTATTATACTAAATACTTCAAGCAAATGTCTGATCTGAGAACGTAGAGCTTCATATTTGATTATGATTAAAGTTCCCTGTTAGAAAGTTTCAGGTAAATGGGTTACCTGTAAAATTTAGCTTTCTCGGTGTCACTTCATGCTGCACGACCATTTTAAAACCAATACAATTATGTTAAAGGTTTTCATAATAAAAAGCTCACTATTATATTGTTATGATGTTATCATACAGTATTAATTATGGGAGTATATTGAATATTTGAATTAACATAGGTTTTTAGGTTTTAGCTATCAACAGAATAAATTTAGATGCATATTTCTATATATATGAAGATAAGTAGACACTAGACATCCACAATTTTATCAATTGAAAATCAAATTAACAAATTCGTCTTGATAAGAGTCAAATAAGATCAAAAAGATCTTAGACAACTAATAATCAAACGACACGCAAAAATCAGTATGAAGTAGTTTAACTGTTGATAAGTTCACTTAATTATGTATAAAATGTCAGTATATTACTTGCTTGGGTCTTTTTGATCAATATACTCATTTTGCAGCCAGTTTGTTAAACGGATTGCTTGCTCCTGGTTATTTCTGTCAAGCAACAATTATACAGGAACCAAGATAGTCCTTTGGTTGCACCAGAAAAACTTTCGTTGTGAAATTTAAGTTAAATTTTGTGTGTCTACGGTATCATCTCCTTCAAAGGTGTTATCCAAACTTTCCTCATTCTTCCTTTCACTTAGGATATTCCAACTTTCGCGATTTTTCTGAAGATGTGTTCTTGCAGCGAATATCACAGCAAAGATGGTTGTAAGGAAGAAAAGTCCTGCGAAAATCCATCCCAACATCAGAATACTGCTTCCTGCAAGATAGTTTAAATTATTCGTGTTATTAATTTTGGATATAACTGAAATATTGAGTGCAAGATCTATTTCCTAGGGGTAGGCATTGGGAACAATTTTCGAGTTTAAGTTTGCCCCTGAATGAAGGCTAATGCGTCGCGAAAACTTGCATCTCAATTTTCAAAACAATTTAGAAGAAGTCCAACAAACCTGAAGAAGTATTTTCAGACTCATCAATTTCTGGACCACAGCCCGTTTTCTGAGGGTTAGCCACGAGACCCTGATGACACGGTACACAGGAGCTTGCTCCAGCATCACTAATACTGTCTCCCTGACACGGGTCACATGTCATCTGATTTGCTGATCTATAGGTCCCCGCAAAACATGGTTCTGTTAGGAAAAGTCTCGTGTCATAGCTAGTATTTTAGTGCATAGAAACTTTTAACTTTGTTGGAACTGCTGCCGATTTTAAAGCTTACTATATGAGCTGACAACATGAGCAATTGACGTTCTAAATTTATTCTTAAAATTTCAGCAGTACTGTTTACTATTATTCATTTTATACGACTAACTGCTGCCGGGGAGGCTAAAGTCTAAACCTGACCTGGAGCCGGCCGGAAATAGTCGGAAGCAGAGTCGTACACTTCAAACTCAATCTCCTCAACAGTCCTGCTGTAATCGATCCTCCAGGAGGAATCTCCACACACATTGCTTGAGAGGAGGAGGTTCAAGACCTCCACCTCGTTACAGAGTATCAGCAACCTCACCTCCGGGTCCAGTGTCTCTCCCTTATTCTTGCTCACCCCTTTCTCTCCACCCTCCCCCGTCTCCTCTTGGTGTCTTATCATTCCCGGACCTCTCTTCAGAGCTATCCTCCATGTCCTATCAACATCGGTACCCAATAGCTCCACAGGTAGGTCAATGCTGGAGTTGCTGCTACAGTCGTAGATCCACACCCTGACTGTTGTGCCGAACCAGACGTTGATCCCCTCGGCGTAGTAGCCCTGGGAGTTAGAGAAGAAGATAGTTGTCCGGTCGTTACTTCCCAACTCGCTGTCAGTTCGGACCTCGAGCGGGGTCCTTTCCAAGTGGTACTTCTTGTAGACGTCACGTTCTATTTCCCGCCAATCTGCGGAAGAAATTTCAAACACGATCCTCAGCTAGCAAAAATGTAGTTTTGTTGAAAAATCTCATTGTGATCAAAGTGTTATCATTTGAATATCTTATAAAATTGAAAAATATTGTTATTCGCAGTGTTAAATAATACCTTGAACTTCAACCGCGATCTCTATGATAAGAAATGCCAAAAGTATAAATATTCCAATTATTTTCATGTAATTGCTTTAGGCAGGATTTGTCCTACAAAATTAGTTTTTATGTGATTCTCGAATAAAAACATGCTTAAAATAGAACAGAAACATTAAACAAAGAAACAAATCATTGCAATTCATCTCTCAATATTCTGGGTAGAAATAATATGCTGCCGCTCGTTCTAATATTAAATTACACTACGACAAAAGCGAGTTGAAGCAACACCTCGATCAAAGAACTTCTTCCATAATGATTAGATTAATAAAAAATAATCCATAAGGGTCGTTCACATATTACAAAATCAAAATTTTGGCAGTTTTTTACACTTGCCTCTTCAGATCACGCATTACGTAATCATTGCCATCAACCTCACATTCCCACATTTTTTTGGGTTATCATACATCTACAAAAGTAACCTTATCACATTTCAGAGCTCTTGTGCATCACATAAGGAGGTCGCAAAAGTTCCTATATCTGGAGACAAACCAGTTCATGGCCAGGTCTTGGAAGGGAGCTGGTCCTAGTGACCGGCATCTAGTTGCCATGGAGATCGTCAGCAAGGTAAGCCGATATTTTAAGAAACTTGGTAAACTACTTTGCCCAGAGTTATTGAAGATGATTGATTTTCAGTCTGAAATCATTTTGCCCTCGTATATTGATCAACCGTTTTGTGTTTTAACCTGTTATGTCGCAAGACCATTGGCAAGAGCTAAAGAGCTATTCTTCTAACTCTCAACGGAATTACGAGCAATACGTTGATTATGCTGTAGATGATGAATAAAAAGTTTCCAGAATTATTCTCCTTCCTAAACCATGATTAGATAAAGATGAAATGTTTACCCAAAAGACCGAACGCTATCTGATCATTGGTAGACTAGGATAAAATTTTCCCTACCCAATATTTCTTGGAAAATAGGTAGAACTCACTACTTTACTACTGATTTGTCTGTTCAGGTTTGTCAGCAGATATTTGACGAGAAAAGGTACACTGTGTACATAGTTCTTCCTCTTCATCCAGCTGGAAATCCTGCCAGCAGTCAGATTCAGGAGATGCTGTATTGGCAGGTTGGTTATAAGAACAACTTTGTCTTTAATTGAAGCAATGGTAAGACGGTAACAAGTGATTAAATGAGTAAATGAACCTTAAAATTTAAAATCAATTGCAAGTTTACGCGTGTCATTTCGTACACACGTCATGACACCATGACAACGAAAAAACATGATTGAGATAGTATTAGTTATGGGGTGTTCGTTAAAAGCCAAATTGAATCTTTTTAGTTTTATGCAAAATGACATAATCTTACAAAAAATCAGCTCAAAACTTAATGCAGTGAATGCAATATCTTCAACTTCAGTCTCAGACGATGGATTTGATGTACAAAATGATAGCAAAGGCGATATCAAAGAAGGGACCTGCGGGGGCTAAAGTTACGGATTACCTCAACTTCTACTCACTAGCTTCCAAAGTTACTACTGCTGCCGGTCCATACGAAGATTTGTCTGATGCAAATGTGCCCTTGGCAGCTAAGACCAAGCGGTGAGTTGGTAGACATATTTTTTCCGCCTTCGGCAATTTTTTCCACATTTTTTGTGGAATCCGAAAGAATGTGATATAAGAAAAATCTGGAAGTCTGAATCTGACGGACTGACGGTCTAGTCACTGCCTGGATCAGTCTCCAAGGTTGCTATGACCAGATATTGATGTTTACTTTAATCTCAGAGGCATGATCAACATCAGTGGAAGTGTCATGGTTGTTGACGATGAGTACATTCTAATGAGTAGTGGCGGTGTCTCCCAGGGATCTCTGAGTGGTAGACGGAACACTGAGCTTGCTATCGGGGCATGGCAGCCTAATCATACTCAGGTTTGAGGAGGTTTTATGTTATCTTTTTTTGTGTTCAGGAATTGGTAGCCGCGCTGATAGATGTTTTAAATGCTTATTCTGAAACATGTACATAAAATGTTTGCTGAAGCTCAAACTCTCACAAATACTGAAAAATTAAATCATACTTTTGTTACAAAGATAAGTTTTTTTTCTACCTTTATTCAATATTAATTATTATATATTTACCAATAGTTTACTGAGCTAATAAAGTGTAACTTTTGTATTCCTTTTTACACGGATGGTCTAAAATTTGCCGTTTTGTAAAGTTAGGGGTTTTCCAGGAAAACTTGGAAGATAAACCACACCTTCAAGGAAAAGTTCACAAGTTTAGATTATCTCTCTGGACAGAACATACTGGGACCTCTAACCCGTCCTTCAGACGTCCTCATCGCATCGGTAATATATTGTATTTTCTAGATTTTTATCTTTAAAATCTTGTAAATTTTCATCTATGATTATAATATGTTAATTTCAAAAATTAGCCATCAGATGGTTTTGACTATTGACTTTCGCTTCAGGTTGCGTACGTGAAATGAACAAAATCGCTAACGAAAACTGGAAACTGTTGATGAGCGACAATTCTGCTACAACCTCGCATCTAATAAAGTACCCTCTGGCTATTCAGCAATCTGGCCAGGTTCATATATTTGCTTATTTGGCTGGCATAGTAGAATAGTCTACCGCTTACGTTTTTCAGTTCCTTCATATATTTTTTTCATATATTTACATTATATTACATTATTATACTTGACAAAAATTTTGATAGTAAATCATTTAGATTGTCAGCCGAAAGGACGCTAAGTTTCTCCCAGACACAAAAGCCAGAACTCTTGGTAGACAGATGCGATTCCCTGCTGAGAAACTCACTACTTGAACAGCTCCAAGTAATTGTTTTCTTTACTCAGACTGACAGATTGAACTTGGAAATAGAAACTGTGGTCCTGACAAACTTGCTTTGTTGTTTTCAAATGATCTTTACTGCTACACGAATTGGTAATCAGTAAAAACTGACTGGTTTGGTTTACTGGATGAGTTTAGCTGACTGGTTTAGTTTACTGGATGAGTTTAGCTGACTGGTTTAGTTTACTGGATGAGTATAGCTGTCTGGTTTGGTTTACTAGATGAGTATAGCTGACTGGTTAAGTTTACTGGATGAGTATAGCTGACTGGTTAAGTTTAGTAGTTGAGTATAGCTGACTGGTTAAGTTTACTAGATGAGTATAGCTGACTGGTTAAGTTTACTGGATGAGTATAGCTGACTGGTTTAGTTTACTAGATGAGTATAGCTGACTGGTTTAGTTTACTGGATGAGTATAGCTGACTGGTTAAGTTTACTAGATGAGTATAGCTGACTGGTTTAGTTTAGTAGTTGAGTATGACCGAATCTATTAACAGACAAGTTACAGACGGACATTATCTTTGACAATGTTATAATGTTATTGTTATTCTGATTAAACATCTTAACTTACTTTACTCATTTATACTGACATACAGTATAGGACTGATTCCAGATAATTGCTGAATCGTACAGAGACTTTTGCCCGAAATTCCTTTAAAAATGTGAGAGACATTAAGTAAAGTCTTAGGACATTATGACGATCAAAAGATCTGCAATCAAATTTGTTAATAGAGTACTTGAGTACCTTGTTCATAATCAATCAACTATAAGATGAATATGAATATACTATATAGTAGCACTGTATATAACTATAAAGTAGTTATATACTGAGTCGGAAATATTGCAGATATGTATCTTCCTCCGTATGCCCATTCTCCCTGTCCCACGACAGGGTCCAAAGTTCCCTTTACACCCGTTCATCAAAGTTAATTTACACACTCATTAAAATGTTCACATATTTAGCCGCCAGTAAATAATTGTCCCTATTAAGACTTTTTTGCCATAAACTCTGATGAATCATAACATATTACAATTTTACCTTTCTTCGGTTCCCAATATTCGATATCTGGAAACCACTCGCCACCATGGGCCCACCAAGAGGGAACCCCTTTCTTCTTCCTATCATTACTCGACATTCCCTCCAATATACAGAAAGACTCCATCCTCTCCGCAGAATGAATCCGATGGTGATGAATTCCAGAATCACGGTATGTTTCAGCTGCTGTGCACAACTCTAAGTTACCTGTTCCAAAGTTCTTGGAGTCCAATATGAACCCACACAGCCCTGCCTCGGCACAATCACGAACTCCTGGAACCAGACTTTTTGATTTGAAAACAAATGCGTATCGATAAACCTCTTCCACAGAGAGTAGTAATTGCCTCCGTAAAATGGTAAAATTTGACTGATGCTTTTGAATAGAACTTTGATTTTTCAATTCCCACAACTGTTTACCTCGCATATGTATCGTTTCATTGTAAGAAGTCAAGCTAAAGCTGTTCCTGATTCCTTCAAGGAGTGCAATACACTGATGCGTTTCAGGAAGGGGCGACCCTTTTATAGAATCAATGAGTAGGTCTACATCGCATGCAGGGACACGTTTCAAATTGTAACCCTTGTACTTTGTTATGTTCACCAAATTTCTCAAAAAATATTCTGACCTGTCTTCTGATGGCGGGTTACGACGGCAAGCCCGGACCATCAGGAGGACGACAAGCTCCATATCATTTATTTTCCGCCCTAAAATAAAACTAGTTATTTCGTCCAGTGTGTCCGGAATCGATTGGCTGTACTCCTGATAAAACGTAGCCCACTTTTCACCTTTACTCCTAATTTGTGTTCCCCCCGCAGGAACTTCTGCCCTTTGAATGACTTTCTTGACAGATTCTGTCATTAAATCCAGCGTAAATTTCAAGTCATCCCGCGAGAGTTCGTGAATTTCCTTTAAGCCTTCGAACAACCTCAGATGTTCATCTGGCGTCCGTTCATAAAGTAGCGCCAAGTTTATATTTTCCAGTAAAAACTTCGTTTTCTTACTGATTACACATCGTCTGTTGTTCACTTTCTCTATTGGTAGTCTCAGTAGTTGTGCCGGGTTGCTCCCAGCTAGCAGGAGCAATACTTCAATGTGACGCTCTTCCATTTTGTCGAAGTTTTTCATGTAATCCTCAAAAAACAGACTGTTGTCCTGCGCGGAATACTTAGAAATGATCAAACCTACAAATTTCTGAACCCGCCACTTATCTGAAATGAACAAACTCTCCTCAAACACGAAATGAAACTGCTCTAAATTAGCCTTTGCCTTGTCTATTTCACTTCTAAGCCAGTCCCTACACGACTTTTTTAACCAGCTAACATTGAACGAGACAGCAAGCTTGTGGAGTTCTCTAAACTGCTCTTTTTTGATCTCGCTCAAAGTTTTATCAGAAAGAAGGGTGAAAAACATTTCCACAGTTCCTGATTCAAAGTCCGTCAGCTCAATTTCAGTTTGATTGAGCTCGCAGATGAGGCGCTTGAAGACGCAGCTGTTATCTGTGAGACGAGGAGAGTCGACACAGAGCGGTGATTTGTCCTTTATCCTGATCATTATAGTCGTGCTGCTTGACATTTCCTTCTGAAATCAGTTGACGACGTTGTAAGAGCTGTCAGTCACGAGCAATATTTTACGAAAAGTAGTTTGCCCGACGAGCAGAATTGAGCAATCTTTGTAATAAAATTCTCTTGGGCCAAACATGCAAAAAAATTATGACACAGAAGTCAACATGTATTAAGATACTCGTGAGTGAAAGATGCGCGGTCTTTTACTTTTGCATTTGGGCGTTCCGGCTCGGAAAGGTCATGAGTTTTATCACTATAAGGACATGAAATGCCCAGTAAACTCTCAAGTAGAACATTGTATACGTGACGATCAAATTGAACTGTCGCTTTTGGATCCTGGACCGCCTCGCCTGACCCGCCTCCCACGTGGTTCTTGTGTCTTTCGCGCGTTACATATACAGAGCGAGGCGGGTCCGGCAGCGAATTATTCCAAATATGGAATAATGTTGCTATGGACTGCTTGGACGCGTTATTTGAATATATGTGTACATATTTTTCATGTTACAGTCTGCATCCCAGAAAAATGTGTAAATGTACCTGTCTAATAGAAGAGTTTTGTGCATTAAATGAGCGTTGATCATGTATGTGGTCATAAAGAGATCGCGCCATCTGCCACAAAATTCTGCCACAAACACGGCGAATCCAGAAATTAACTAAGAATATTCATGCCCCTATAACTCCA
>JH154242.1:0-23593 GCA_000226015.1 Mnemiopsis leidyi | reverse complement strand
AGAGAGAGAGAGGGGGGGGGTCAGGGGATAACGGTAGTAGCGGAAAAAAGTGGCCCCATTTCGCTTTTCATTCCGGGGACTGTTCCAGCTGCAGATACTAAATCTTGCTCTAGCGAAATCATTTCGCTTCCCTCCTTGAATCTAAAAAAATGGCTACGAATATACCTTCTAATGTTTTCTTTGAAAAATATATTTATCAATTTGCCTCAAAAAACAGCTTACAGAGTAGGTGCACGTATCCACATGGCGCGTTACTGACGAATAAAAGTGTGCGAGGTATGTGCTCTGGCCGTGTTTTCATGTGATGGAACCGGCACTAAACTGTTTAAGTGATATTTTAAACCTCTTTCCTGTTTGTCGAGATGTTTTAGACAACAGCTATTTGTCCCACATTGATCTGCTACCACATTGTTCCGTTGACATCACGGGAAGTTGTGAAGTCTGGTGTTGTTAGTTTCAGTTGCTTCTATCGTTTTGTGGGTGTTCTTTTCATCAATAACTAAACACTTTGTACACCTTTTCTTTGGAGAGAAAGTTAAGTGTCAAAATGCGAGTGTTCCTGATTTTAGCCCTGTTAACGGTTCTCTGCGCTGGTAAGTGAAAATATTTTTTTTCGCGAAAAAACTGCCCTGTTCTCCCATACGATTTTTAAATTTTGAATTTTGTTGTTGATATAGTGAATCTAAATCCACTGGTTCTTATTGTTTAAAAATTAGACGTTTAGATAGTTAAATTTGTCTCAATTGTCTTTCAGCTGCAGTAGATATGAAGAAATACAAGAGAGCACTGAAGAATGATAGCAGGCTCAGAAAGCTCTACATAGAGAAATTCGGTGCTGCTGATTTGACCTCAGAGAAGTTGACTAATTTCAAGGAAGCTTTGCAGTTTGTTGTCAACCAAAATGAAAATCCAAGTAAATTCAAATAGGATTTCAATTCAAAGTCTCAATAGATATGTTATAGTTGAGTTTTCTAGTTGTATCAATGTGTCATCTTATAACCCCACTGCTTATACGAATCCATATCAATAACTGTGTATTTAGATAACTCTGAGCTGCAAATGCTCAAACTGAAATGTGTCCACAGCATTTAAATTTCGACAAATCTAAATCTTAAGACTTGGTAGAATTAAGTTCAAGACTCGCTAGACTTGGTAGACCTAATGAATCTCAACATCCTAAGACATCGGCTGGGAAAGTGACGTGAACTTCTTCGCACCCCGAAGTCAGGAAGAGAGGAACGACATCCTATTGAAACCTGACACCAGCACGGGATACGATGTCTCTGGACTCACATTTCCACTGGGTTTGAAAAACTTACAACTTCTGACCGAGTTATGAATTTACTCTTTTTGTGTTGCCCATCACCCTGATAAGGCTTTCATGGCCAAAGGATCTAAGATTATCGAAATTGTTAGTTACACGTCATCAGTGGTGACAGTAGGTTGTTATTAGCGAACGTTTTTTGGCTCGCAGGAAGTAACGCTGAGGATGAGGTAGATTGGGTATCTGCTGGTTATATCAGTGAAGTGCAAGACCAAACTGTGGACTGTAGAGCTTGTTGGGCTTTCGCTGCTCTCGCTGCGCTCGAGGGGAGGTACCAGGTAAGCACAGAAGGTTAAGTTTCAGATCATTGTAAGACTTTATGTAAGACTGTGTGTTTTATTGTAAACGTATGTAAAAATAGTAAATTCCAACTTAAATGATATGAAGATTTATCCAGATAAAAGGGCACCTTCTATGTATAATTAGTTTCAATCCGTAGCTGTATCTGGTGACTGCCAACTACAATTGTATCTAGATCTAGAACTGAATAAATAATTGATAACTTCTCTCAGATTCTTACCAACAAAAGTGTGGAGTTTAGCGAGCAAGAGTTGATTGACTGTGTTTATTGGGTTGAAGGTATATATTTCACCGTTTTCAACGTTGCTTCAATTATTCCTGAACTGTTTGAATTTCTTAATTCAGTAATTCATGATTCAATACAACAATTTACTTTTTAGTCGGTAACATTTGTACTTTATCATGAATTATTTATTAACCAAAGATTAACGAAAGATCAAAGATTCGGATCTAATTCTATATGTCTATACAGCATGCATGTTAACATGCGGATTTCAGATCGAGCACAAGATGGTTGCTATGGCGGTCACTTCGCAGACGTATTCAAATTTCTTGCCAAGTTTGGACATCTTGCCTCAGAGAGCAGTGCTCCATATTCGAGCAGTGTGGGGTCATGCTCGTACGGGGCTGTAGAAAACGCTCTTACAGACGCGCACCTTGATGGTATGGTATATTAGTAAAAGTAGGATTAGTAGCAGTAGTATTGATAGAATATTCATTAATTCGCTGATTAATGATTGATTGATGATGATTTACGGTTTTTGTCAAAATTCCCTTCGCTGTATTTTTCATGATATGAGATGATAGACACTGACAGACATTCTTCATTGTTGTAGGTTCTAAATCTTATTCGCTTGTGAGTTACGATGACCAAACATTAATTGACACGCTTCTTGACGGCCCTATCGCTACCGCAGTACAGACTACTCAGGCATTCCTTTTCTACAGCTCAGGTATATTGATATCCTTTACCGGTATAATTAAGAATACTTAAATAATCCAAATTTAACTGCCCCTATACATTGCTAATTTTCTCAACGAGTTCACCCTCCTCTAGGAGTACTAAGGGACGATACCTGCACGTCTTTGATTCCAAACCACGCTGTGGCTCTGGTTGGCTACAACGCTAACTCTTTCAGAGTGAAAAACAGTTGGGGCACCAACTGGGGTGATGGGGGTATGTCTCTATCGACTATTTTGTACATCATAGATTTAGCTATAAAGCCATACATAGGGTAAGATACTTGCCCCCAGAAAAATTCATTACTGTATAGACCCAACCACTCTCATCACATAACAAACATGAAGCCAGTCCAATTTGATCCGTATGGCTTTCTTAGATAAACGTGGTATCCCCGCATATTTGAAAATAACCTGGTGCTCTAAATATAATATCCGGCATGCAATTTGTAATTTGTAGCAATTTAAAGCATTTGATAAATTTCGTTTATCATAGAATTTGCTGACAACGAATGCGTTGTTTCCCATAGTACAATGCAGCCAGTTAAACTCGGACTATTTGATTTGAATTGGTCAAGTAAACGAAATATTTCCAGGTTACATGAAGGTTGCTCGAGGACATCACGGTTGCGGTATGATATTCTACGGGGTAATCCCTAACTTGGTGGAGGGAGCACCAACCACCAAGGACATCACTAAACCACGTGAGTTCAAACATGTTATGTCATTCGAATTTTTCGTATCTCCAATACCTACTTAGTGAATCAGTTCCCTTTTAGCTCTCTGGGCTGCGTTGGCAACGCTGCAGGTGGAGTGAGTTCTGTGTTGAGTGATACAACACAGGGAGCAGATCAGTGCCTTGTCACATTCCCTGGGTAGAATTGTTGTTTGGAGTCGTAGGATTTCTTTTTTCGTCTGAATCATTACCCGGCCGAATAAATTGCCCAGAGAAAATTGATCAATTTTTGTATGAATTGATCATTTTTTGTATAATTGAATTCATCTTTTCACACAATTATATCTATTGTCGTAATCAACTTCTTAATCATATACATACATTTTACTTTTTTGTATTAATAAATCAACTATTCTGTATGAATTAACTTGATGAAATTTAAATGTTTCAGCGAAATGTAACGACACATGGGGAGCGAGCTTCTGTTCAAATTACTTGGATTATTGCCAATACTACATGGCATATTGTAAGAAGTCGTGCTCCGAAAAGCTTGGCATAGCTTGCGAATAGTTTGATTTCTGATTGTTAAGTTTCTGATGGTTGCACACTATGTAGTTCGTTGCCAAAAGAATTGATAGTCAACTGATACCAATAACAAGTTCTAGTAATCAATGCTATGCAAATCGTTGTTTTATTTTGATGCATTATTAATTTTATTTTTTATAAATGTGCAATCCAAATCCAACTAAATTTACACTAATTGATTATTCAATTTCTCAGATAAGTAGATATGCGCAAAAAACAAAGTACCGGAAAAATAAAATAGAATAGTGCTAGCTCGTATAACTTGTATAATAGGTGGCAAATGGTTTGTAGTTGCAACATTTCGCACCACCATCTTACTAAGATTTACCATAACTGTATTTGTTCCTAGGAGCGAATTTAAAATTCCTAAACTTCGACTACCTATAACATAAACTGAATTTTAATCACACAAAAACATCGAAAGTACTCAATCATAACGCTGCTCCTTTCTTCTGAACATCGTTATAACATTCAATGCAAATATCCTGTCAGCAAATACCACAATTGTGACGATCCTCTGGTCTGAAATCTTATGTTTTTTCTAGGTTTTATAAGTGCACCTCCTCTTTCAAGGACGGCATCCTGCACTGTTGATCTGATATTTCATTCTTCATAAACTTCTTCACACCACGTTAGCCTATCACACTTTCAAAAGATATCTGTTTTTGAAACTCCATATTCCCTGGATGAGTGCGTCCTCTCCGCTGGGTGCAAATCGGATGGGCGATATGTAGATGTTGTCTACTGATTCGGTCCTCGAGTCACTGAACTCCTGTAGTCTATCTACTATCTGATAGGAGTAAGGAGTTAGAATATAATTTTCATTCAGTGCACTGCACTAAAGTGCATCACTTAAACTCCCCTACAAACTGCTGCTTTTATTTTAATCTCTAGCTGAGAAAAGAATCAAATTTTTTATCAATTTGCTGTTATTTACCAACTTAAAACTTCACTTTATTCACCTGTTTTCTCACATTAAGTATCTCAACTTCACTCCAATTCTTTTGGATTTTTCCGGCAAATTCTTTCGTTTGCTTTACCATTTTAAGCTTGTCCTCTGTCTGTTCAATCTTTCCATTTATCGTTTTGGTCAGCGCTGCCTTCTTCGCATTTAGTTGAGCCAATAGCTCGTCTTCTCTCGTCCTGAAATTATCATGAATTATATCATGTATATGTTCTTAATTCTTATTTGTGATTTGCCAACTTGAAGAACAGTAATTAAAAGACAGGAGCATGCTATTTTACCATGTTAATTCCAATTTTTCCTAAGGTCGATCTCATATTTTAAAATTTACTTGATGTTTTGGATCATCCGGTTGCTGAACTCTTTCAAGCTCCTTTTTGCTTTTTCATGGTCAATCTGTACCTGGGTTGAACGGAATTCTAATTGTTTATAACAATTGTTTAAATCAACATCGAACTTGAGGAATCTTTTTTGATTTAGCCGAAAAATTGAGAGATTCTATTATGTAATTATTACATGTGCAGCAGGAACGATTTAATGTCTTTTTATAGAAACACAGCTATCCTAAACTACAGTACTACTACTTCTTTCCCAAACCTCATTCGCCATTTTTCTCAGGGCAATAACTTTCTGTTTTTCCACGCTCATCTTTTCTCCTGCTTTGGGTCCAAGCTCAACAAGTTCCCTTTTGGCTCTCTGGGCTGCGTTGGCGACGCTGCAGGTGGAGTGAGTTCTGTGCTGAGTGATACAACACAGGGAGCAGAGTGCCTTATCACATTCCCTGGGTGGAATTGTTGTTATAGAGTTGCTATTTCTTATCTTAAAAGGGGCAGCTATTCACAAAGAGGCTTTCCCAAAATGGAAAAACTTTAGTCAAATACAACATAACAGTTCCTTTCCGGTAAATAGGTATTTTTTAAGCATTGATCGTGAAACAATGAACCATAACATAAGTGAAACACACTTTAGCTAAAGTGAATTACTACTCACAGACAGTAGAGCTCGAGAGAACGGGTGGTGTGAACCCCGCAATATTCTTGTTCTCTTACTGCGGACAAAGAGTGGATGTTTTTTGCCACGTCCTTTACAGCGATAATGTTGTGATCGTGGGTTGCCCGAGACTTTTGGTGAAATTCAGCGTGACTGGCACAATAGTTCTCGCTGCATTTCATGCACCTGTTACAGTGGTGGTTTTTGGTCCTTCCATTACCAAATAGGCGTGGTAATCGGAATTTAGAAGACTTGCAAAAACTAAGTTATATGATATCCTATATCGGCCAGTGGATTGTACTATCATGAAATCCTTGACCTATCTCCACATGTATTTGTAAAACCTGTCGATTTTCGAGAATGTCTGTGGCAAAATCTTAATATCCTCTTAAAATTCGAAGTTCTATAGATTTAAAAAGCTCACCTGAAGTGTGCCGCTCTGTTGCAGCCCATGCATTTCAACCTTTCCGTTTGTTCAGACTCCAGTAGATTGAAGATCTGTACCATTTTCGTGACATAGTAGTTCACTTTCAAACTGGATATTCCGTCGATGCCTGAATGGAACTTTGTTCGGAACGAAATCGGAGGACATTAAATCGTGCATGCTTGTGATTTATCAAATCTCTATTTTTAAAATGTTTACAGCATGTATAGAAACATGTGACTTGAGATATTGATTACCGGATGTGATCCAGATCTTTTACGAAAATTCAGGAAAGTATGTATAAGACTTACCAAGGTTATACTTTTCTTTGCATATGGGGCATGATTCCTTCCCCTCCAAATACACACAGCCCTCACACACTGTATGAAAACACGGCAACAGTCTGCAAAATTTAATTTGTTAATACTCTACCACCGTTGTCGAATTACTCAAAAGCTTTTGATTAGTCAAATAAGATTGAAATACAATAATCATCCTCTGATCATTTAAAATTTAATTAATCAGCGCGATTGTGATCGTGGCTTTTTGAAACAAATATTCTAGATGATGCTTAATAATCTGTAGTTGGTGGGATTGAATTGAATTTAGCTTATCGTTACGGTATAACCGTAATCATCGTTTTTGTTGGGACTTTAAAATATCGCAGTAACTGGAGGAAAGAATTATTTTCTCACTGAAGGTTCATAATATGGGTCTATCGTAAAGTACAATAGTAATCTCAAATTTCTTAATTTTCTGTACTCCACGTGGCCCTACTTTCAGAACTAGTATAGTCTAGATATTATTAAACTGGAATCAATGGGAGAAAATGATTGTTTAATGCGCATAACAAGAAAAATAAAGCGTAGCAAGTCAGTCATCGGAATCCGATCAGGTTATATCGACTACAATAATAAAATTTCAACAAAACCTTGGCAGTTTTCCAATCTGGTTGAAACGCTCCTTGCACGAGGAACAGTGGACCTCATTGGAACAATCTTGGAGAACGGAACAACTTGCTGCACTTGCTATTCCAGGGAGTCTAGAGGAGACTGGAGCACTGGCTTCGGCAATCATACCTAATAAAAGGGGACAAACTTATAATCTTGATGATTAACATTGTTCTAAATTAAAGTATTTAATAGGAAAATATCTTCATGATTATATCTGTATGATAAAGATATCAAAATTATTTGAAACATTTATAGAATATTTGTTTAAAATTAAACAGTTTTGGTATGTCTATTTGTCCTTAAAAATAGAAGAACTGAATATGCACAACATGTACGGCAAAATGCTAACTGTGCGAACTCTCAACCTAAAAGGTTTAAATTTATATTATGCCAACCGCTGAGGAAGCTAGTGATATAAGGTGCTCACCACTGGTCCTAACATAATGGAGTCTGCTTTCCAGATAACTATAAAAGTATTCGGATTTGTCGCCGGAAAAGACACTCTAATTTCACCATTTATAACTGAACGAGCAACGAAATACAACAGGTCCATGCACGTTTGATGAATCGTAAACATTTGATACGTAAAGCTTAAACTATCCAAAACAAAGTTTTAAACTATTTAAAACATTTCGATATTTACTTGTAAACGAACATGAAGAGGTTGAACATTGTGGTTTTGGAGACACAATTTTACTCGCTCTTTTGATACAAAAGAACTTGTATTTAACGATAGCTTACACTTTCACTTTTACCACACGCTTCCAAATAGCGTTTAAACTCGGTAAAAACCAAGCAAATTCTAAGTTATACGCGTGCGTGTAGCTGACAAAGAGACCGAGCAAGGATCCTCCAGCCATGATAAGCGTGGGAGGCCGGAATTAAAACTTTTAACCATGCCCCCTTTTCGTGCCCCTGCATAGGTCTGTCCACGGTGGATCACCGCAATGTTGTTTATAGCTGTACAACCACAACGACGGAACGATTACTTCATCAAACAATCTTCATGTTAATTCAGGCCGGGATTCCTATAAAAGTTGTTAAAATTTATTGAACTTTAGAAACATTGACGAGAGCCGAGAATACAAATTATCCTCAGTTTGAAGAATATAAGTGCCACCAGAATTAAATGTGAACATTCTGAATTAGCGAGTTTTTATCATAAAAAAAGCGACAAATATACCGAATAGAAGCCACAGTTGCGGATAACAGCGACAAACTACGATCAAGCAGCTTTAAAACGTAGATCTAAACGTGATTATTGAGTGTATAAATTATATCGCCAGTGAGTGCCGGCATCGACCAACTTCGATTTTACTGAGGTGTAGTGCATTAACTTTCTAAGTGAACAATGGCTGTAATTTTACGAAATAATCTGGTTGAATGTCATTGCGGTACTAATCTTCCCATGAATAATATGTTTTATCATTTATACCTTTGTTTCTTTTTAATTCCAGTACTTGGCTTCTTCATCTGATGACAACATTTTAACGTTGACTCTAACTTAAACTTTTCATAGTCACGTGTTCTGTGTTCTGATCGTTAGAGTCTTGGCACTGGCTCAGTCTATCGTGCAGACCGCTTATTGGGATGCTTCTTCGCTTGGGAGACATAAACGGTGTCGGAAGAGATGGCATCTTTAGTTATAATGAATAAACAGGATCTCCGACGAGTGGTGTTAGGTGTTTTTCTTCCACTACATGATGAAAAGTGATTAATTTTAATAATAATAGGAGTACATGAGCATGACGATTTTCAGTTATTGAGAGTCATTGAGTCGCTAACTTTAAAGCTTATTTGTTTAATTTAAAAGATCACTATTTTAAACTTTTAAAGTCACTAATTGTTTTTCATGGTCCAATTTAAAAACAAAGACAATTTTCCTTTTTCGGTACCCTGCCTCGATGAAGGTTGCCGATGTGGCGAGGCAACTTGATCATGATGGTTTAGGAGACTTTGTCAAATTAATGTATATTCATAATTAGATAATTTTCTATTAACGAAAATTTGATTTTTTTGAAATATTTGTATTTGTTATTGTAAACCATGCGCTTTCTTATTGAACGATCATGTTTTCTTACCTGCAAAGAACATATCGATGCCATGCTATAACTCTTTTAGTCTACTTAAAGCGATGCGTTGAAAAGTTATGGTGTCTACTGATCCCTTTTGAGAAGTCTGCATTATACCAGTAAAGGTTAGTTTTGAATATTATCATACTAAAGAATGGGTAGAGGTTCGTTTAATTCATGTCTACACTCAGCTCTGTTAAATCATAAAAGTCTCCTTTGTTTTAATTGTAGACAGCCACTGTCTGCGGTCTACAGGTATAAAGGCGTCATTCTGAACGGCTCCATGAATATCAGTCTCTTGAAGTACATCTTTATCATATTCAGTTAGTTTGGATTTTTGTCAAATTTGTCTTGTACATTGGTTTTAGCAGCTCCTAGTTTTGAATTTACTCGAATAGTGGACTATATATAACGATGCATTGACGTCGATATGTCATCCAGTAAATCTTCACGACAGGTGCAGTTCTCCTCGATTTGGACCATGTGACAGCCACGTCTGTCTCTGCAGAAACCTCCGAAACCAAGCCTGATCCTCACTTGGAACCCAAGGTGGAAGATGCGCCAGTCACCAACAAGACCACAAAAACCTCGGGATTGAAGTATACGGACGACTGCTCGCTACCCGACGAGTGGAGGAACAACGGACTGGAGATCGTCCCCACTCAATATTTGAGCTACCTTGAAAGACGGGTCAGCAGCGCGATCATCTTGATTGTTTCATATTTCTTCAATAGTGTTTAGTGTTTGTCTGCTTCCTTTGAATCAAAAATTGTTTATTTTCTCGTCCTGTCAGGTCAAAAGTGGATATGCTATCTCAGTAAGTTGCTCCAACTCTTCTGAAACTTTCATGAACGAGATTAGAGACAATAACAAAGGTTAGAACACAGTTTTTTGCTTGCTAGATTAGAGACAATAACAAAGGTTAGAACACAGTTTTTTGCGATTGACTGATTGAGTTTAGTCGTAAACTTGTTAACTTGCTACTTGCTAGGGCTGCTAGACGTTTGGTTTTTTGACCCCAAGTGTTGTATATCTATAGAGGTGCTGAAAATCCAACTCTATAAGTTCTCTACCGTAACATTTTCAGTCATTGAAAACAGCATTGATAATTTTGGCTATATAAAGGTCTACTGCGACACGAAAGTCTTTTCACCAGACATATTCTTCGACGCCAGTGGAAAAGGAAGAACGGAATTCTGTAAAGGTATAACGGCTAAGATACAATATCTCAATAAAACATTTAAAACACCATTTTGGTTATTTCGAAAATATTTGTTGATTCTTGGATGTTTCCTGTACCAAACCGTTATTGAGGATTCTGTGTTCAGTGGGTTGTACCGGTTTGGGAGCTCTGGACAGTACTCTCTACAACATAACCTATCCGCCTGACGGCAAAAGTAGTTCATCACAGGACCCTCCCATTATGTAAGCTACAAAAGGTTAAAGATCTGTCTGATTACTTTTATAAAGATCAAAGAACCAATTCCAACTAACTTGCCGTACCGCCGCCACTTCCTTAAATTATAGATTTAATTCACAAATTGAGGATCCAGTCATTGAACATATAATTGAAAGAAGTGACCGACACAGTGATAGAATCTTTCAATGGAAGGTAAATGGTGGTATTTGTGGTAATATTGTCGACTTCTATGGCAGCTGATTAACCCGTAACCGGAACTTTTACCTCAAGGTACGTTGCATCAAAATCAGATTCTAAGGAAGTAACCTGGGAAACTGATCCAGAAACGTCGATCAACATCACATGTAAAGCAAAGTTCACAAGACCAGTTAACGACGAGGGGGCAGACAAACTGAGGTGCAGGAGAGAGGGAGGGTTTGACCCAGGATACTCTACTGTCCACAAGTGTAAACGTTAGTAAAACTTCCACTTACATCGATACTCATATATTATGTGCCCTGGTATATCATTTAGGTGCAAAAATGTTACACATTCGCACAGTAACATTCAGGCATCCGGCCCACACAGCAATTTTTACATGCAATGAATCACCAATTGGAATGGGTCCATGACTTTCTGACCTTCTTGCTCTATCAGCTGGCTGTGAGGACATAACCGGCAACAACGTCCCCGGATTAGTCCTAACCAAACTCTCTATGGCACCCTCTACAAGACCTGGAAATCCTCCTTTTGCTTTTTCTGACGAGGGGGACGAGGCCGCAAAAGTCACCTTCCGATGCCTATCGTAAGCGTTTTGCATAATGTAATTGCATTTGCAAAATCTGTTAAAAGCTTCTGTCTAATCAGCTATCGACGCCTTAAGTCATAGTAGAGTCTAACGACCACTGAAAATTACTTACACTATCGACTTAGTAATCAGTAAATTGCTGATCGCATCTAATTTTCTTTGGCCTCATTTGATAAATTTGATAAATGTTCATCTGGTTCATCAAATTTGGTGTTTTTATTTGGTTTTGTCGTTCTTATAGGTACCTTGTGAAGCGATAGAAACTCTTTGAACCCCTCCCCAGGTCATACCAGATGATAATGGATGGTGAGAACATGGAACAGTCGGTACACTGGTGCAGCAAGGAGAAGCTGGGATGGTACCCGGCCGGCAAGCCTGTCTGCAAGTTCGTGCCTGCAATGTCCGTGTCTGCTGCTTCTAAAGTTGGAGTAACGCTGGTGCTGGCTGTTGCTACTGTATTTTTAACCCTTTTTTGGTTTTAGAATTTCGCTTACTATTGCCTATCCCGGTTGTTTTACTTGGTATTATAAGCTCATCGACTCTCAAGTAAAAAGGAATTACTACTACTTTTATGATAAGTCTCTGTGGCTCTATTCGGGATGCCTAATGCGGTGTCCCGCCTCTTTTAGTCTCCTGTTCTTGTCTGATAGTTTTGGAAACTTTCCTCATAGTACTTTGCTCAAGAGAGCATATATTGTCAATCAAGAATGTTGTTGTCTACGTTTTTAACAGAAAAAGATTTTCAGTACCCGAAACAAATATGTTGCAAACAAATATGTTGGAAACCGAAACACTTGGTCTAGAATAGCATTCAAACAAATATGCTCAAAATGTGTGGTACTGCTAAGTGCTAATTAGTAGTCGTGGAATCACGATAGGCGGAATCAGTTTAATTGTTGAAAAAACTAAGCTTTTCATGACTCAGACTTCATTACTTTAATGCGACTGAGGTGGCAGTGGTACAAAGCGCCGCTGAACGAGTAATATATATCGCTACCGACCGCAAAAATTTTCCGATCAAAATTTTGAAAATCGTCTTACAATTGTAATCAAAAACGTTTTTGCACCCATGACCTTACTCCTCCACGAGACATTTAGGACCATACCCTCCATTTAGTAAAAGTTCCATCTAAACTTTTCTCCCGTGCTTTTGTAAACTTTCATGCTTCTGGGAATCTGAGCTGTATAGGAGCACTCTCTAACAGGCAGCGAAATTATGATAATACTATTTAATTCTCTTGCCTTTGGCAAAACATAGAGAATGTGGATGGTACCAAGAGGAAGATTTAAGCATGAACTTTTATTCTTCTTGTAATTGATGGTAAACGAAGTTCATGTGGTTGTATTTATTCTGAGTATAGTTATACCGTTAAATTGCTGTTCATGGAAGTGAAGTGTGACTGTATTGTAGCTGTTTCATGCTTGGTGGAGTGACAAATCCCACATCGCCTCTGCTAAAAGTAAACAAATCGGCGGTGTAGCAGTTGGCAGTAATAATATTATGCTAAAACCATGAGTTATTCATTTGCACCAATTTGTCTTGTCATTCCCCAACAAGTTTTGATACTATGATGATGCAATATTGTCATGTGATTATTGCCACACAGTTGAGAATTTTTAGACTGTTGATGCCTAAGTGCTGAATTTTGTATGAAGCAAATCCTTGTAACGCTTAATTTGGCTTCTTTACTCTGAGCGTACTACTGTTTATTTCTTAAAGTTCGAGTCAATTCCGTTTGTTGAGGTACCGATAGTGATGTCATCCTTCTCGGAGGACTATCAGACTATAGTGCTGGATGTTGGGGCCTGTTCGACTAAAGTAGGATACTCAGACATCGGTAAGTTAAAACTTAAAGTACTCCAGTCGCTTGATCTAAACTGTATAATCATTACTAGATAATATCTTATAAGTACATACATAACTATTGCAATTTTCTGTCCATGTCTAGGTATCCAAATCGTTTCGATACGGTGGTTGAACCCTCCATGCATCGTTAGTCTTGACTCTGATGAAATTGTAATAGTAAAGTCAACGACAAAAACAATTCTATACATATTTTACAGGCGATTTTATAATATACTTCAATAAAGCTGTTGTTATGAATTAAGATACATTCCCTAACACAGATACAGACGACCCGGAGCCCCAGGCAGTAGTTCCGACGCTGGTGGGTGTCCCTATAAACCCTGATATCCCTGTTATGGGATGTAAGAGTTACTTTGTTGGGGACGAGGCCAGGAAGATTCGGGGCTCTCTCAAGCTAACTAGACCTATTAGGAATGGTATTATTCACGATTGGGATGCTTTCGAAGAGGTCTGTTTTCTCCCCCAACCTGATTTGTTAACGACAAATGATATGGCATGATTCCATTCGATTCCCATAGGTTCAATACGTGTAATACTTGTACGTTTTAAATCTTTAAATGACATTTCAGATATTACAATGTGCGTTTATGAATGAGTTGAGGGCAAATCCGGCGGAGTCATCTATACTTATGGCAGACAAAATGTTTAGGTGATCATTATTTTCAGTTATGTGCATTTTACATTGTAAGTCTTACTCACAGTATCATTTCTAGAATTTTACGGAATTTGTCTATTCGTCTTACTTTATTGTGTTTCAGTCCTAGAAAGCAAAGAGAACGAATATGCGAGATGATGTTTGAACAATTTGATGTTCAAGGATACTTTGTCGCACTTCAAAGTCTGCTTCCTATGTTTGAGTCAGTTATGTTTAGCACTGTTCAATCACGATAGACACTATAATAATATTTTATCATTATTATGCATAATATGTTATCATTTCAAACCTTAGTGAGATCCATACTACTACATTGAACTCCTATCATGGTATGGCTTTCTAAGGTTTCTCTTTCTTCATTGTTGCATTAGTTTAATTAATGCCTAAACTTAGTGTTCAAAATACACGGAACATTGTAAAAGCAAGGGTAAGAGGTGCGAAACATCTTTCATGTTCGATGAATGACTTATTAAACCATTTAAAGTTTAACCCAAGGAACTCTTTAATTGGTAACAACCTTCAGCAACGAAGTTAATCGAGAAACTGCCCTCATCGTAGACATAGGACATGATATCACAGAGATAACGCCTGTTCATGAAGGCTTTGTGCTTGTTCACCAGGTCGGATATAACATTGAGAAAAACTTGAAATTGTGAAATTACATTGTCTCATAAAAGTAGTCCAACAATTTAAAAAATCTTTCCTGCACTTCAGTATGTAATTTTAGGCGCGAAGAACTGGAATATCCGGAAGGTCGGTGGATGAGAAACTCGCACAACTGCTGACAGAAACCACGATCAGTTCAAGAGGAGACAATCTCCACAGAAGGCTCCTGTCTGACACCCTGAACGACCTGGAGCTGGTCAGGGAGGTGAAGGAGGGGTGTTGTCATGTCGCCCTGGACTGCCAAGAGAAGAGACTTGAGTACGAGGTGGATACTGTCGTCGAGACTTTCCAACTCCCGGATGGCTCTGAGATTTTACTTGATGAGGAGTGTTTCAGGGCTCCTGAAGTTCTTTTCGACCCGAGTATCATCGGCTCTACTGCAGTCGGGTTATCCCAACTGATATATGACACGATCATGAGCTGTCCTATCGAAACTAGACGATCGTTGTACCAAAACATCGTGCTAGTCGGTGGAACTAGCACCATGAACGGACTCCCGGAGCGAATAGAACAGGACCTGTCTGCCCTAGCTCCAGAAAGTATACACATCGACCTCGGGATTGCAGATAACGCTGACACGGTGACTTGGACTGGAGGCTCCTGTTTGGCGAGTTCGGTTCAGTTTGGAAGTAGTCTGCTCAGCCGAGACCATTATGATGAGTATGGTTCTGGGATCATTCACAGCAAATTTTACTTCGACGACAAGCCCTATTCTAAAAGTTTGTTTTCTTAACTTTTTGGTCAGTTAATTTTTTCTTCAGGAAATTAGTATAATGTTATGTCAACGATTTTTAAACAATGTGCATATGATATTATGATATCTAAATTTAAAATTCTAATAGATAACTTTCCTTTTTCCATTTAAAACATAATCATTAATCAATATCAATGAAATTATTACAATCAAAACACAAAACAATATAGCGACGTATTGATGTGCTGCAACTAAATTCACAGTTTGTTATTAGTTCTCCACAATATAATTGATCCAATTATTCATCTACTAGTCTGGAAAAAATGTTCATCATTCATGATATCATATAATTATTGAACACTGAATCTTAAAAAAGATAAAATTTAAAATCAGTTTATTGCTTTTATCACAATGCTGATCCCGTCTGTCGTCTCTACAATGATGCTGTCAGTATCTTCGACGTGTGGAGTTGTGAAATAACATAAAAATCAGAAGTTTCGCAGTTTTCACTGTCACTACCCATTGCAGGTCACATTACTTGAATTTCCCGGCGTGTACAGCTTCTTGGTTTTCGATCTTGGAGAAAAGAGCCCCAGGCCGTTATTTGAGGTGACTGACCTATCCTTGGATCCACCCTGAACGGGCGAGGCTGGTGTTAAGGTTGTAGCTACACTGTGTCTTCTGTTGCCTCGTGAGCGACCAATGTCGAGAGGACTCTTCAAGAAATCTGTTATAGAGCTCTTCCTGTCACCAGCCTTTCTGCCGTTGCTTGTTTCTGACTTTTTTTCCTCTCCAGTCGAAGACTTTTGAAGTTTGTCTTTGAGGAAGTTTTGGATCGTCTCCCCCATGCTTGGTCTTCGTTGCTTGACGCTATAATAATTCGTCATGGGGTCTTTGTCCGTCTGAAAAAGTTGATGATATGAAGATTTGGTGGATATATAGAAGTATGGAGCAGAAACTGCGTGGTAAATGCATCTTCGATTAGCACTTGCACTTAACAAATGAATGAATGCCTCTACAATATACAGTGCTATTTATGGACCCAATGTCTATGGTCAATCAGCACGACATGAATGTTTGGCATGTCCTATAAATATTATTAAGTCAATTTATAAATTCCTTCATGGCACTAATATTATTACAACCTATATTTGACGGTGAGAATAATATTTTTACAAAACTGGTCAAAGATTTCCTAATTAAAACTAATTGACAGCTTACTGCCGTTTTATGTCACAACTTTCAATTTTCCCACTGCTATGTTACAATAGCTTAGCAGTGTTTTGATGTACCGTGAATAAACGAAGAACTAACCGGGTAGTTTTCGGCTGATCTGGGAGTTTGCAAGTTATCCTCATCAGAAACGGGCAACATTAAGTGTGGGGACTTTTTCATCTTCCTTTTATTCACTGGCGATAACACTTTCCTGTTGATTTTTCTCTGTTAAATTGATCTATATACATATAGACCATCTTTGTCGTGGGGTCACCACAAAAATTATTGGCATATGAATCGCAGAGCTGTGGATTCGTATAACAATATCAAAGTTTGACTGTACACAATATATTATGCTAACCATGAATACTGACAAATTGAGGTTAACGTGCGATATTGTGTTTAGTGTTATCGAATCGTACACGGTAAAATGCTAAACTGCACATTTGTAAAACGTGAGGACGACTCAGAATTTGTTCATACTGCAGTAGTTGATTATCGAGCAATGGGCAATTCTCCTCAACTTCCATCGGATTGTAGCAAGATGACATTGAAAGTCCCATTGAGGTAGATATATATGCTTAATCATTCTCACCTGTTCTTGTCTGCTGCCTTTTGGAGGGCTGTAGGGTCTACGGACCTTCTCCGAGAGTTGTTTATTGATGGCAAGGATGACTTTCTGGGTGTGGACAGTTTCTCCAAAAGAAGGTAATATGTTGCGGCGTATTTGGTTGGTTTTTTGCCCCTTAATGAGTTTATCGTGTCGTTGTAATCAATACCCATGTTAACGAGGGCCTGAGTTGTTATGGGTTAGACGAGTAAACTGAACCACATAAATCGGTTACTTGAGCATGGAACTAATGAGTCATAAAAAGACTTAAGGTTTTATGCCTGGTGAGAAAACTTTCGGTTTAATTGAAAAGGCTCAAGCTGGAGTGAGTATATTATCCATCTCATTGCGACCCTGTCGCGTACATTGCAGCCGCATATTGAACAAAGAGTAATTTGACCTGTTTAAGAATAAACCTCTAACGCAGTTGAATCCAAGTCCATTTCATTAAAGGTATCAGTCTTCCTCTTGCAAGGTTCCAGCATCGGACAGTTGTCATTTACCCACGGATGTCTCATTAAGGTTTGCATGTCTATCCTTTCTCCTTCCTTTGCCACCAATAGCTTCGAAAGTAAATCTTGGCAACCTGTCACAAGGACGCATATAAAACGTGTGGTTATTAAAAGCTGAGCTCACGGGTAAATTATGAACTCTGCTCAGATTATATTCGGTGGATGAGGATAAAAGTTTATTAAAATATTGTATTGGTAAAGAATATAACATTAAATTTAAGGATTTAATGTGAGATATATATTTGTTCAAAATGTAAATGGTTATAAAATGTGAGATATTTGTTCAAAATGTAGATGGTCATAAATCTTTTCGATCCTGAAACGCAAGTTTCTATTTTTACTTACTCTTGCTGAAATGGCTCGGGATTTTTGCTCCTTTCATTATCTTTTCATGCAGAGCTGCAATGTTGATGGGTTCCACATGAAAAGGTAGCTGTCCAGTGAGCATGGCGTACAGGTTTATTCCGCTGCAGGGGAAATTCAGCAGTGAGCACTAAGGTTCTGGAAAATTTCAGTCTTGAAAGGTGGCTGTCTATCATTTCATAGGCGTTGGCGCCTATTCGCTACATACACTCAAGTGATCCGGGTTCTGCTTGCTCAATCGCTAAACAACCATGAGGCATGACCGTTATGATTAGGCCAGGTCAATCTCAGAAATTACTGTAGTGTCATGAAACACGATTATGCTGACAGTTTGTGTCAAGTAGCTCTCTGAAAGCTTGTATGCGTTAGGCAAAGGTATGCTACTGGTCAATGAGACTTTATTGCTCTAGGAAATTTCTAAATTCGAGGTACTTTTACATTTCAAACAAATATTGATTGTATCCATTTTACAATTTCACTTCAAATACATTCACCATCCATTGGCTTCAAACCATTGGCTTCAAACCACAAATTCTGATTTTTGTCACAAAGTTCAGTTAGATGATTTATTCGGATCTAACCATAAGCTTGATTTATAAATTCTCATGAATCTCATCACATTTTCTGACCAGTCAAACATTTTAGTTCAACAAGAGTACAAGACTCGCATCCAAAGTTGTGTCAAATTCAAACACGGATCCTTAGAGAATTATACCCCTATTAGAAAACACAGTCTGGGGGAATATACATACACAGGCCCTCTGACGGTCCTATAATGCCCTTTACTATAGCAGGACTTGTTTTACAATACCAAACTATCCATATCGCTCTAAAGCAGACTGTAACAACGCCATTACATGCTTTTTGCAATTGTTCTTAAACTGACTAATGACTCGCTTTACAGTTTAGAGGTCTGAGTCAATCTAGGTGAGTGCATACCAAACAATATTAGTACGAATACATAAAGATTCTGATGATTCCCTTGCTGTCAAATCGGTTTCTAGCTGTTGCAAAGTAAAATCAAGAGAAAGTAAGAAAGCTTATTACGATTTACGTACATGCTCCAAATATCAACTGACGGACCATAAGGATTTTTACTGAAGACCTCGGGGGCTGCGTAGGCCGGTGACCCACATTGAGTTCCCAGCAGTCCGTTCTTGCCTAAACTGTTGCTCAGCCCGAAATCTGGGTGTTGATCTGTCAGAGTTTGCGACTTTTCAGCGTATCAAGCGTGTTTGTATAAGTTCATGATTTGACACTACATTTTGTTTTAATCTAATTATTAGATTGCAATTAGAATCAAATTGTCTTATCATCTTCGAACCTATTATTTTGATGTTTCTGTTCTCGTCCAGTAATAAATTTTCAACTTTGAGATCCCTGAAAATGCATTAATTAGTGGGTATTTATTCACATTTATCGCACATCTAAAATTGACTGCACATATCACAGTTGTTATAATAATTACAGTACAACTTGTATAACAGTGTGTAAATAGTATGCATCATTTATTATGTGCTGTGAACACAACATGGACAATTTGGCTACACATTAGACATAACACTGCTAAATTACGAATATAATTTGCAATTAGGAGCCGGAATTATAAAAACTGATTAACAAAAAATGCACCCCTACCTACTCACCTATGCACGATGCCCATGCCGTGAAGGTAGTCCACGGCTGAAATTATCTGCCTAGTATATTTCTGAGCCTCCTGTTCCGAGAGACGCTTGTTGTTACATATGTGTGTCATGAGGTCCCCGCCCCTCACCATCTCCAACACCAGGTAGTAGTGGTTCTCTGTTTCCATTACCTGAAGGAATCACTGATTTAGGAGAAAATAAAGTTCAAATCGGTAGATGCAATTTCCTAGAATGTCAAGTTCCGAGAATTCCAATCTAACCCTCCTGCTCTCACCCCTGTCAACTGTCACTTTAACGACGACCTGTCCTAGCCTCTAGGTGGGTGTCAACTTCAGCCGGTAATCATTAATATTCTCTCTCAGAGGAAAGTCATAAACCAATTTCCCCCGCTTAAGGTCAAGGAGCTTTATTTAGATCTATAGATATATGGATGAAAACAATTTATTTTGTGACCACGCCAAGAAATTTGACAGCATGATATTAAAGTTTGACACTGAAATTTGGCAGTGGAACTATAATGGAAGTCACACGTGAGTTATGATAATCAAAATAGTATAGAAGCTGATTTGATCTTTTAGTACGGAATATTCAGAAAATGGCTAATTTAGTATGGAACAATAAGGAAACGGCTCGACTTACACACTGGGAAATCGTTTCTCTTACCTCGTACAACTGGACAATATTTTCGTGGCGAATTTTCCTCAAGACATCGGCCTCTCTATGTAAATTCCTCATCATGTAATCCGTATCTTTTAACTCTGTTTTGTTGATCACCTTTACAGCAACCTGAAGTAATGATATGCCGATTTAATTTGATGAAGAATAGTAGATTAGTAGGCCATTTGTCAACATGCAGGATTTTTTGTCTTTCTGATAACAACATATATAATAGAAAACAAAACGGCGATCTTAAATATGACACTATAATTTCAAGAAAACTGCGAACAAAGTGAACTCAAACCCGCATGTTCGTTAAAATGTGTATCCCTTCCTTGACTTTAGCGAAGCTCCCTTCGCCGATACTCTTGCCAATGATGTACCCGCCAACCTTTTTAAGGCGGTTTTCCTCATCGTACAGATCGTGGGCTGGTAACCGCGGCACTTCAGGCTTCACTTTTCTTGTCATAGTTTGCTGAACAAAAGAAGCCGTTAAAGATTGCGGAACGAATATAAAGGCACATGAAATTTCCGAAATTTTCATCAACGTAATGTTGCTATATACGTGCGAGTACGTACGAGATATTGGCAATGTCAATGCACAATCCCTGTAAATGAGCAACGAAATGATTTAACAGTCATTCAACTTGGTGTAGTGTTCAAGCTCGACAAAGTCTATATTCTATAATCGGAATTCGCAAAGAGATTGATTGCCTCGCATAGGAACTTGTTGATAGCTAGCCGAGACTGAACTGTATAGTGATGGCTAGTAACTAGTAAGTTAGGTTTCAGGAAGTGGCAAAGAAATATTTTCACGGTACTGAGCCGCTATAATTGAAGCTTACAGTGTTGCTTGGAAACTTTAGATATAGTTTAACGAATACCTGTTCAATTTTGGCAGAAGACATACGTTTTCTATTCGTCACAATAATTTAGATTAGTAAATTGATATAGCAGCCAGCCGTTACGGAACGAGCAGAGAAAAACTGTTATATAGTAACTTCGAATAACTTGTAATCAGTACCTAAGTAAATGAAGTCTCGGTATTGCTTGTGACCTCATGTATGAGTACTAATATAGCACAAGCAGTTTTAAGAAAATTCAATTTGTTTATTATTTCAGTTTTTATCTAGTGTATCGAACAACTGTATGTCTGTTTGATAAACCACGTAAGCGAGACCATGTAAATCCCAGAAAGAGTTTTAATTATCTTGGCATAAACAAATTTATCAAGTCATTTATAGAGCAGAGAGCTATTCTGCTGGACATTATGCTAAAACATGAATTTAATGAATTTCAAGTGACTTAAAAATACACCGGGCTTATCAGGTAAGCAGACACACCGCCTAAGTTAAATAAGCTAATTTGGTGCTGGGCTGAAGTTCTGCGTATAAAGTGACTATAACATAAGTTGATCGCAAAAATGGGTGAATCGACGTTGCATTCGACGTTTTATACGCAACTCAAGCTAGTTAATGCGTTAAAGGGAAGATTTATGGACTGACTGCAGCATCATCAGCAAATAAAATCGTTTAGAGCCGTCTGGCGGCCCCAGTGTTGCAACATATTCCACTGAAGTACTTTCAAACACGTATTATATATTAGGCCTGATAGCATCGTCGACAGCGCCTAAATTTAGACATTTCAGGCACCCCTATATCACTTCGCTTAAACAGATTTCAGCGTTTTTTTGTTGATGCATTCATTTATGGCGATGTTTCACCGAATCCATAAGACAAAATTGACCGTAAGATTTTGATTTCTGCAATATAATGATTGTTTCAATTAGATTTATGAGGTTAGCGATTGAACATGGAACCTGCATTCTGCATCTGATTATATGTGAAATGTTTTGATTTAGAAAATTGTCTTTAACAGTTAATTTTTCACAAAATCATCTGGCGATAATATACATTTTATCCAAGCATTGAACTGTCAAAATCAAGAGGCCAATCAAACTAAATATACTGCCGACGATCCAGTACAACTTGGTCACTACCAGCTTGTCACATCGTCGAAAACTAAAAATAGCTCCAATAAAATTGATTTTAATTTTCGTATTCGAGTTATACAAAATCATATTAACAAAGTTATAATTATATGCACAGTTAAATTAGACGTGTTGGGCACAAATCAGACACAATTAGAGAATTAGACACAATCATTGATTCACTCCAAATTTTACCAGCTATCAATTTAAACGGAAATGATTTAAAGTTGATTTTCCTAAAAATAGAACCGAAAATATGGACATTCCCGTCTCATTATGAATTCCAGGTAATTCGGAAGAAAACATCAGCAGATCCGCTATTATAGGTTCGGCAACTGCCGTGGCAGGAGTAAGAAACTTTTTTCTGAACTTGAAAGATTATTTTATGCAAATGTAGGAATGATTTAAACAATGGCGACTGACAAATTTGCTTTACATTTCTTGCAATCAAAAATCGAAAATCGTGGAACGATCAATTTCGATCTATTCAAATACAAAATCACGACAAAATCATTACAGAGTAAGTATTTATAGGCCAGTACAAGGACCTATGTGAAGACACATTGATCGAGTTCTGGGGTAATCGCATTGCAGCTACCATCAAACTACCATTAAACTACATTCTTACATTCCACCCTTATGGGAACAGTTCATCGTATCAATAACTCCCTGTGATAGTTAATTAGTTTAGCAGGCTGGACTTAGATTCCGGAATAATCAATCCTGTTTTGCGATACAGTTAAAAAGTTAGACTATTTTAGCTGAGCTTCACTCTAAACTGCAATGTCTACATATTTAGTTACTGCAAGACCTACTAGTGCACCGGTGAATCTACAAATTATTGAATCTGCCAGCTATTAGCTATAAGTAGCTATATAAGTAGCTATAAGTAGTGATAGTATATCTTCTTAGAGGGGGGGTTGAAGAATAGACTAGTCAGTAACCATAAAACCATTCTATGATGAATGACAAGAGTAAGACAAAGCTAAGTTAGAGTCGTTACTTAAAAACGATGCTGTATACTGTGTAAATTTACGTTATACTCAGTGTGCAGAGTATACAGTATCTGTGTATACACAATACGTAAACAATGTATACAGTATCTGTGTATATACAATACGTAAACAATGTATACAGTATCTGTGTATACACAATACGTAAACAATGTATACAGTATCTGTGTATACACAATACGTAAACAATGTATACAGTATCTGTGTATACACGATACGTAAACAATAGTATACAGTATCTGTGTATATA
>JH154240.1:96135-107412 GCA_000226015.1 Mnemiopsis leidyi | reverse complement strand
CATTTCCACTCTCACAAGATTATGATACAAGATCAATATGTACGTGACACTGACAACTCCTTATGCCATGGCTTTTTACTATTATTAGTCCTGTTCATATGTTATAATTGAATTAATATAACGCCCTTACTGATACGGGTTGCTTACTTTTTAGGTTCCAATGCACTACTAGTAGTAGAACTAACCTATCGAGGACGTATAATCAGGTGTCTGAGCTGGGACTGGCTTAGTTGTGCCCTTACTGATACTCTCTAATTATTAATTGGTTCAGACTTCAGTTACACTAATGTAATAACAATTTCCTGTTCCAGTTTCGACACGAAGAAATATTAATAAATGCATTTATAAAGGAGTAACTTGTCTTCAAATTATTCAGCCGTTGATGCACGAAGTTTTTCGTCCCTGTCTGTTCTGTGTGAAAGCAGTAAGTTTGCTTGATGATTAGTTTCTTTTTGCATATCACGTTATCACGGTTGCAACCAATAAGTAACTGTGCTTGAGGATAAATTTAAAACAATCGTGTTAATCAAAGTTACACTGTACGTGTGATAAACTGTCTCTCGGCTTTTCGTTTTCAAATTTAGCTTTGAAAGATCGTTTTCAGATACCGTGATCGAGATGGCAAATTTCGTTGCCAGGGATGATATTTGGTTAGTTTAGTTTTATCGGCCTGAATTGGAGATTAATTTTTAAAACATGCAATTTTCACTGCACTTGCAGCAGGTATTTTTATATTCGTCAAAAAGGAGCGTATGTATTTTCTTCTACCATTTTCCTGGTGATTTCTTATTTCTTGCCCCATTTGCAATGTTATTAGCATTTTGACTGATCAACTTAAATTGCTTATCGCCAGGAAAATTCACATCAGTAGAGAAAACACCGCCTCTAAAAGTTGGAAAACAAAATGGGGATTTTTGACAAGCGAATACCAGGAGGTTTGTACAGTGACCAAAACGTTTTCTGAAAACCTTTATAGTTACAGTTATACCTTAAGTTTTGTACTATTACTAATTTCTTAATTTATGGCCAACCGCTGTTTTGTAGATGCTCTTGCAATGCAACTGCGATCAATTAACAATTAACAGACCATGTGCGAAAATTCTGTACAGTAAGATTCTGAAGACCTTTACACTTTACAGAATCTCTCATGATTTGCTTGCAGATGTTCGATAATAGTAAGACGATGAGACGGGACGCTAAAGAAAAAGCAGAGGATGTTGTTTTTCCACCTATAGAAGATGGCAAGCCTCTCGTTCAAAGTGGCCCAAAAATTATTCCAAAAACTACCGCCCAGGTTACATGAACAATTTTATGGTAGATTCTAGGATTTAATTTTTCTCCTTTAAGTTTACAAATTTGACACTACTTAAAGTCAAGCGTTGCTACCTATCAACTTATGCTGCTAATTAAAGAGTATCATTTTTAAAAGATTGCGGACAATAAGTAACAAAAGTTGTTCTCCCATGTTAATGACCGAATGAATAGAGCTAACAAGGGTTTTATTTCAGTTTGTGGGCTGGAAAGTGGGGACAGAGCAGAGCCTTAATCCATTCGGAAATGCTGCAAATGAATCTAGACCACGCCAGAACCTGGCCACCAAACTTGGCTGGCCTAAAGAAGCTCTCTCGTAAGGAAATAGAAAAGTCCGGAGAAACGTTTAAAAGTTTTTGACAATTTATCTGTGCTGGTCGTCAAAGTCTGACGTTTGTCTTATCTGAGAAGATTGATATGATTTACGATTTATGATCCAGATAATGATAAATTGAACTTCTTTACGTTGCATTCCCGGACAGTTGTATACAGAAAATATTCATGCCATTTGTCAATTGTCATCATATGTCAAATGGTCAGAGCAAGGTCTTTCTTATATGATCTGAATATAGTAGGTTAAACAAAACTTCCATTAAATATTATGGTCTATACAAAAGGTTTAGCCAGGAAAGCGGACCAACTGATCCTAACTCAGTATCCAATCGTCATTGCTTATTGCTTACGTGCACCAAAGGGTCCACCTTCATTTCCAAGTGATGATGTGACTGAGTTGAATGAACTTGGGAACAAAATCATGTTGGAGAGGATCAGGTAAGCTTAGTCAGCATCCATGATGTTACAAACCCTCTGGGGCATTACTGCACCCAGTCTCCAAGCTTACAGTAATGATATAACAAGAAACATATAAAAAATATTATGGTCTTTTTAATCCTCAGGAGGAGAGATTCTAAATTTATTGAATTTTCACCAAGATGATTTTGAATTTTAATTTCGATCATAACATGCTAAGTTGTGCGTTACTTGATCACCATGGCAAATTACATATTTTCCTTCTTTATCACTTTGTCTTACGGCCAAATCAGGATGCTAATATGACGAAAAAATATGATTAATTTTGGCGATCTTAATCCTGCACTGAAAAATGGCTGTTTCCTTCCTCAGTCAGTTCATAGCAAAGATCAGTACTATTTAACTATGTACAATAATAACCGTACATAAATATCAAATATAAAACGCCCACGTTTACTGAAAACATGGAAAACTGACAATAACATCAAAACTATACAAAAATCTAGCACTAAGCTACTGGAACCAATTCTGGAATTGTTTTCTAGATTTAAATATCAACACAAACTTTTGACGGAATAACTTAAACTGTAAATTAAGCAGTAGTTGCCTCACTAGGGAATATCTCTTACGACCACATCACACATGATAACATCATATAAAAGTTGAAAGCAATTTTATACATAAACAGGTCGTAAAGCAAATTACTGGTAATTTTCATGAAGATATTTGATATTCCCGAGGTCAGCATATTTTCGAAGTCCAGTAAAATTGGTCTGAAATCTAAAACAAATCTACTCAGATTACTCTACTGTAGCAATTATTGATAACTGACAAGCTTTTCTTGAAGTTGGCTATACTTATTTTAACCTGAACTGAATTCCTTTTATATGAATTGATCTAGTGTTTACACCGGTCAGAATTTGCAATCAATCAAATTACCAAATCGAATTACCGTATTTTAGAACTCTCAACTTTGTTCATGGAATTCAATTCAAGTCAACAATAATAACGGATTCACCATTGCTAAAAGAATTGTTGCGCAACTTAATAGAAAAAAAAAGTTACGGAAGCATAAAGCTACAAAAATGTTTTGGTCTGAAACTCTGAACTTTTGCCCCACTTATATAATAGCCAAAATCTGAAAAATGTCAAAGATTTCGAATGAATGAAAGCAACATCTGGACGAGTTGTGATTTCAAATAGACGATTTTTTGCGAATTCTTAATCAGTTGTATCTATGTAATGAAATACCGATTCCATTTTTAAATAAACAATTTCGCGCTTAGTCTCTCACCCATACCGTGAACCTCAAGCTCGTCTGGAAACTAAGTTTTTTGGAGAATTCATCAGGGAGATAGGACGTTAAAATGCCGGCTTGTAAGAAGTTTCGCATTCCAGACTGACCTCTGATTCAGGTCGATTGTCAGAAAGAAAGGCGTCCAAGATTAAATCTGGACTCTGCTCTTTGAAAATACGGTCTGAAATGTATATTGGTGTTCATGTTTGCCCTTGTGGAAAGCAGTAATAACAACCCGTGAAATAAATCTTGAAAACAAGAAAACCATTAAGCTTAACTGAAGTCTGTTCTATCATGAGAATGAGCCGTAAATCAGTAAGATAATATTGACTTACCGGATTGCATGTTCTCAAGACGTCTCAGACGTTCCTCGTTTCTCTGCGCTATCTTGTGAACATCGAAACTCTGAACAGAAGCGCCGGATGGAGGTCTCTTGTACCGGTTATTCTGTGTTGATCTGCGACTAAGGTAGTTAGATTTGAGTACTAGTTGGACGGGGTCTTTAACCAAATACCTTTAGCTGCAAAGAAAACAAACTAGCAATAGAGGGTAAGTTTGGCGCTACTGACAAACTAAGCTTCGTGAACTTACCCCTGAAGTATTTGTGTTGGTTCCGGAGTACAAGCGACAAACTCGCTAGAACACTGATCGTCGAGACTGTCTCTGTCCTGAACCTGGATATTCCTGAACTTGTCTCCCAACTCGTCGTGTCCGGAGAACAACTCATATCTCTCACGCAGGTCTTGCGATAACAAACTAAAGTTGTCGTTGTCTGCTCGCGCTGCGGGGTGGTGTTTGTTGGACTTAGAGAGGGAGTTGGACTAGTTGAGGTGCATTTGAGTATAATGCAAGTGATAGTGATAATGCAAGTTATATTGTTTAAGTTACTTACCAGGTGCACCAGGATTTCTACGTTTGGCAGCTCTATCAAGTTCCGTATCGAAACTATCTGCAATCTTGAGAGGTTTACCCAGCTGAGCCTGGTTACTTTTCACATTCTGCAGCCGGTTCAGCTGAGTCCTCAGAGCGGACAGCTGGGTCATAACGTGGTCCTTTGTGACGTCACCAGATTTGGGAGTACCTCTGTCAGTTCGTGAGGGACCAATGATACTTGGGGGACGTCGGTCCGACGGTCGGAGATCTCCCTCCGCATCAGTCTCCACTCTTCCACTGAGATCGAGCTTGGGAACGACGGGAGATTGTCTGTTTGCAAGTGTTGGTATCACGATGGATTCTCTGTTGGTGTACGGCGGCTGGTCTTGGTTTTTTGCATGTGTGGGAATAACTATGGATTCTCTGTTTATATTCGCGGTCCCATCTTGCTGTTTAGCGAGGGTGGGAATGGGAGGGCTCCTTCCTCTTTGCTCCAATGGCGGGGGTTGCATCATCCGCTGGTCTAGCTGCTGTGCCTGCCTTTGTTCTTCCTCTTTCTTCTTCTTTGCGTCTTCCTCCATTCTCTTTCGTGTTTCAGCTTCTCTTCGTTCTTGTTCGAAACGTCTACCAAGAATTTTGGTGCAAATTTTGATTTTTAAAGTAATTTGGGGGCAATAACGATTTCGAAAACTAAAAAGAAACCAAAATGAGAAGTGCTCCAATGTCCCACACGAGTAACGAGTCAAACCTTTCTTCAGCTGCTCGTTTTAGCTCCTCGTTCATTTTCTGCTGAGCAGCCTCCTTCTCCTTCTTGGCTTGAAGCTCCGCCTCAAACTCCGCCTTCAATCTTAATCTCTCTCGCTCTAGTCGCTGTGCCTGCGTGGACGATCCGATTTTATATTTCAAAGGGCAAACCACTTGATTTCAGTTTAACTGAACCGTGCTACTTTATCGAAGTGTGTCTAATATTAATAAAAGGGAGGGGAAGATTAACGCACCTCTCTCTCGTCTTCTAAACGTTCTTTCTCTTTCTGCGCTGCCTTCAACTTGGCCCTCTCCTCAATCTGCTGCTGCAAGAAAGACTTGTAGTCCTGCTTGGCTGCTGCCTTGACTGGGTCATCATCTTGCGGAGTCCCAGTTATCTGGTTCACTCGACCAAAGTGGGAACTGCTTCCGTCGGCTTCTGAAATAAATCATTGTAAACACTGGTAGAAGTAGAAAGGAAATTATTTAGGTAGATTAAATGAGAAACGCTGAATCACAGCATATAACTAAAACATTCAAAACAAAACACAGGCAAAGTAAGTAAAGAAACTTACGTGAGAACGCCGAAATGACCAAAATAAATGTAACTCGACTAACTTTCGAGGTACCTCTAAATTGAAGATTGACTTACTAGTGGGCGTCTCTATGGCAGGAGGTGCCACAATTCTAGACTGCTGTTCTTTCTGGAGCGCGATCGGATCCTGGGCTTTCTGTTTCATCTGGTTTCTGTTTGCTATTGACTGACCCTTAAGAACATTAAGCAATTTACCGAACTGCAAACTTAGGAAATTTGAAAAATATGACATTTATCCAAAAAAATTTTAAAAAGCTATCCACTTATCTCAACGACTTGTAAAAAATAAAAATGAACCTGGGCGTCCTTCAGAGGAGCCCCAGCTCCGCCTCTTCCCCAAGGATTGTAATTAGCACACTCTTCCTCCTTCTTTTTGTCGTATCTTTCTTGCTCCTCCTTCTTCTTCTTAATCTCCTTCTCCCTCTCTTCTACTTGCCTCCTCAGTTCCCGTGCGTACTCGACCGGGTCCAGGGAACCTAATGACAGCAAGCGTGTTTGAAAATCCATTAAAAAGTGTAGTAATTAAAAGTCAATTCAAAAATTTTATTGAAATAAGCCAGGGTATAAGTCGATGGTTACCTTTTTGAACTTTTGGACTGTTCCCTCCAATGTCGGTTATTCTTGTAATAGCCTGCTTCTCAATCGTCTCAATGTTTCTAGCCCTACCGCTGATTGGGGTTTCTGGTTTTTCTGGCGCCCTTTCCCTGGATCTTCGCTCCCTAGATTCGCCACTTCGCCTTCTTTCTAAACCGTAGTACTGGGATATCTGTCGTTACTTAGCATCTTATGTACTGTAATGCAGGATTGTAGGGTTAAACAGATAAAGATACTAAAGTTGTTTAATATCTCACCAGTGACATCTGAGTTCTTAAATTTTTCCAACTATGTCGTACCTGGTAAGGGTCGTATTGGGGGTTATTTTGAGGTCTCTGAGCTCCGTTCATCATTTGCGGGGGCATCTGCATCCCACCATTCATCATTGGTTGCTGCATCCCACCATTCATCATTGGGTGCTGCATCGCACCATTCATCATAGGTTGCTGCATCATGCCGCCCATCAGTGGCCCCATCCCCGGTTGCATCATCTGCTGTGGGGGCATCATGTAGGGCGGGTACATGTAAGGAGGGTACATGTTGTAACCTGGAGGGGGGAAGTACCCCCCGGGAGGGTATTGAGGGAGTCTGCCCGGAGATTCCCGGGTAGGGGACTGCGGCACATTTGCGTGTCGAGTAATAGCTGGCTCGGGTGATAGCTTCTCGAACTTTGTGTTCAACCGCTGTCTGACGCTTTCTTCAGCTCTCTCTAACGGACTGAATTTGTATTTTGTCAGTCATAAGGTTACTATGGTTTAGTAAATTTGTTGATTTTGTCAGTAGACTTGAAAATGCGTTTTTAGGTAGACTTGAAAATGCGTTTAAAAAAACACATTTTCAAGTCTACAGAGAAGACAAACAAAGTTACCAAATTTGAAGAATGAGACTTAATAACTATTTGCTGCTGTTAGAGGTGGTTACCATGGTTAAAATATATTTTGTACAATATAAATTTTACACAACCTATACCGTGTTCGTTTTCATATCAGCAGATGTTCCGCCGAATAGATAAGCACTCAGCATAGCATCTCATGATTACACTCAATGTATACTCATGTGTACACTCAATGTATGCTCATGTATACACTCAATGTATACTTATGTGTACACTCAATGTATACTCATGATTACACTAAATGTATGTATACTCATGTGCACATTCAATGTATACTCATGTATACACTCAATGTATACTCATGATTACACTAAATGTATGCTCATGTGTACACTCAATGTATACTCATGTATACACTCAATGTATACTCATGTGTACACTAAATGATGACACTTAATTTCTTAATTTCTCATTCATACCAACAAACCTTTGTTTGACGGGTGAAATGAATTCAGGATTTTTTCGCTTTATTGATGGGGATGCGTGGTACTCTTCTCTTTCCTTTAACTTTGCTTTTCTCTGCTCTTCCATCTGCTTCCTCAAATCATCTGCATATTTCTTTTTTCGCTCTTCTGGTGTTGCACCAGCATCTTCACCTGAATAATTTCACAAAGCGATAACATTATACATGATGTTATAACTGCAAACCAGCCAACATGGACGGACGCAAGTAACCAGGCACCTAAGTTAATAGTAAACCTAACCACATTCTAGTTGAATATTCTTGCGCCTGATTGTTCAAGACCTCCACATACCAGAGAGAAAAGATACAGCGGCCTTGAAACGTCTGGAAGGTGTGACCTCGCTCGGTACAGATTTACTGCGGTCTTGTTGAGTGAGAGGAGCGTCGACACGTTCTTGCCGGGCTGACTTGATCCCTCTGCGAGAGTAAGGTTTGCGCGTTTTAACAATAGAAATAGCGTAAATCCACAAATTTTGATTCGAACATAACTTTTGACCTGATTTGTAGCTATATCGGATACGAATTTTATGGGACAGCCTTCTCAAGACTCAAATAAGTCGCAAAAAACCGAAAAAAAAGCAATGACGATATTTTTAGCAACAACTGTCATATCCAGAGTGGTAGCAATAGTGCTTACAATAGCAGAAGAATCTTTTAATAAAAAAGAAACGCCAAACCTATCAAAAGCTCCAGATCTCATAGCGTTCCAATCCTCTAGTTCCTTATCGTAAGTTGATAGAGCTTCAAGTCTTTTGACAGCTCGGGATAAATCGTCATCTTTACCAAAATGGACTTTTCTGCAAAGCCAGACGTTACAAATTAAGAATATACTAAAGCCGTTGCAGCTAATATCGGTATGGATCTGGCTTATTGCGGTCTAACGCGGATAATTAGATGCTGTCTGTGATACAACTCATCCCATTAAATCTTTAGCTACAGATATAATTGGCAAATTGAAGCTGTTGGCATGAGGACCAAACGAAAACGTCTCAATTTTCTCGTAGTTCTCAAGCCGCGCAATTTCAAATCCTGTTACACTAAATGCCCAAATCAAGGGCCTTTGGTAACTATAATGTCGCCGCCGCGTACGTGTTTTGCATAATAAAATTGCATGTTCTGGACTGCCCGAAATTTCACCCGCTCAATTTAAATGAGATATAACATTCCTGAAAGGAGTGTGAACATAAATTTCATAGTGGAACAGCCTCGCAAACTCAATTCACTGTAGCGACAAACGAATAACGATTTATTACATGGCAACCGGACGACAAGACGTGTATAATAACGTCCGTCAAAAGTACAACATTTAGGATCTTACATCGAACATTTGTCTAAATTTTAGACAAGCACAGTGCAATTGTATGAACGACGAAAAGCTTGATGAGCATGCGTAATGCGTAATAGAGTGGTGCGTTTTAAACTTACTTCGGTGTTTCAACAGTATTTTCCTGAAATGTTGGGGTGTAAGTGAAGTAAACAATCGCTAAATATCATCATGAAAACACATATAAAACTCTATAGATAAATAAAGGATATGTTCTAAAACCCAAATGCAAGAGAAAAGTAACCTGACTATCTCACTTTTGCAGAAGGAGTTGATGGGAAATCCCCCGTTTGGGCCCTGTACTTCCTCTCGATTTCTCTCTTTCTTTCCAGCAGCTTTTGATAAGCCTCATCAAGGTTTTCGTCCTTAACAATTTCTAAGTTAAGTTTTCCGAAAGTTGGTTGGTGCGATTTTAATTAAACGCAGCTTTTTATATAAACAAACTTCATTGAAACTGAGGAACTGTCCCATCTACAAAATGTACAAAATGTATGAAAAGTACAAACATTTTGGGGTGAAAGTTCCTTCTCTTCTTTAGGCGGAGTGTTCTGTTTTACTCTGTAAAATTGTTTGTTAAATCTTATATCATAGTTGATGTTATATATATGGCATATTGCAAAGTTATATGGCATATAGATTATGAACTGATGTATAGCGAGGTGCTTACTCGCTATCTTATGAACTGATGTAAAGCGAGGCGCTTACTCGCCATCTTATGAACTGATGTAAAGCGAGGCGCTTACTCGCAAGTCGCGACTTGATCACATGGCGGCTTGTGCCTTCCATAATGTATGTAGCTTATTGTTTTTTAGTAATTCAGTCCGTTAGTGAAACAGTCCAAAAAGGGGATGGAATCACTAACTGAAGTTATTGTTAGGCGTTAGCGTTTCCGTCCGTTAGTGATTCAGTCCGATTACCGTCCAATGCCACACCTTTAAAAAGCCGTTGAAATAGCATTCCTTGGAATTTGGCCATCCAATTTTAAGACATATATGCAAAAATGGCAAAATTTTATAAGTCGGAGTCATTTATAATCCGTACCTAGAGTAAACTAACAACTTGAAAGATAAACCATCAAAATCAAACAACTTGTAACCCACATTTCTTCTTCAGCAGCAATTAGAGGAGAAGCTTGAAGTCCAGTTCGGACTCTCTGAAAGGTTATGTCATCAGTGAGGGATAACTCACATTGCAATCTTGTTACAGAACATAAAAACCGTGCATGTTATTTGACTAACAAGTTGCAGTTTGTCATAGCAAGTTGCATTGCATGAGTTTGTGGGCTATGTAGGATGCACTGGATAAATTCTATACACGGTTTATACTTTATATGCCATGTCGGCTAACATGTTTTATTGATGCAGGAAGTGATATACATGCAATACATTCGGGACATAAATCTATCCAAGTTCCTCCCTCAAATGTGTACCTGCTTTTCAAGGAACTGTCTATACTCCAAATTAGCCTGGGCTTTAAGATTTTTCTGATGCTGTTCATAACCACCCAGTTTAAGCCCAGTGTAAGGAGGAGATTGTTGTGGCATCCTCCGTTTCATCAGAGGAGCACTGGGGTAACTTGGAGTGTCAAGTGTCGCGCGACATTCGAAATTTGCAAAATTATTCGATTTGAATGTATAAAATTCGCGAAAGTACTGTTTGCAAGGTTCTATTCATAACACTTGCAAAATCTAAGCAATATTGTAGCTTCACACAATAACCATACAGCAATGCTCCAAGGTGATGAAAGCACACTTACTTTTTCTGAGCATCAAGACTTTCTCGTGAGGGCACAATAGGGCTCTGTAATCACAAATTTTAGGTCACTCTAAATCGCTAACATGACTTTTTCCCAAAAACCCACCCGAAGTAAATTGAGGTCTGACTTCTGAGAGAGTAATCGAAAAAGACAAAGTTAAGAACGATTGTTTACGGTAGAAAAGAAACAACCAAATGTACCCTCGTTCGATTTATTTGTCTGAGAGCCTGTCTGTCGGTCTCCAGTTTGCTCCGGTGTAAAGCCATCATGTCCTCCATCGTTGTGCCTTACTATTGAATGTTAAAATTAAACCAAACACTCATTGAGAATACGGGACAATTTTGAAAGATTAACTGTTGCAATGGACTAGGAAAATCACGTGTTTTGTTTAATGACTCCACAATTTATTTAGATTTTTCGGCATATTTTTACAAATTGCTCCCAGCCCTTGTACCAGGGGCACAACATGACGACGACTATTTTATTAGATAAGTGCTTCCTAGTGTTCATTCATCTCTTTGCCCACAGGTTCAGTATACATCCCCAATAAACGTTGCAGTTGCTAAGGCTGCAAAATTTTGTAGTACCAGACCTGGTAGTGCAGTAGACTAATGATTATCAATTAAAAAAACAGGTCATAAAAATTAGACAGTAAAAATATGACATGGCAATGGTA
>JH154240.1:59463-88865 GCA_000226015.1 Mnemiopsis leidyi | reverse complement strand
GCTATGCGTGGCTTTAGGAAATAGGGTTACAGCTATAGCGGAATTGGATTTAAACCTTNTACAGTTTTATGTACATTAGTGTGTTTTTTATCATTCTTTTTTAATGGTATATAGATATTTTATATAGGGTCATTTGTGTATTCAAGGTGTAATTGTCTATTTTCAATTCCAAAACGATTTTACACATTCTGCAATAAAACTTGATTTCAGTTTTAACCTTTGAAGAAAAAACTTTCACCTACATCATACATAGGATTTACAATGTTACTGCCTGATCGACTAACTTTAAAGATATTTTTTAATTCTCTATAATCGACTGATCCATTTACTATATATTTTGTATTTGTATTTGTTACACCTGTACCCAGGCTTTTACAGTTACACTGAAGGGGCCCCAGGAAGATTCTAGATCTTTTAACGGAGACCCTCCTCATTTAACCCTCAATCCCGGCTTCCCGGTCATTCGGCTGAGTCAACCGAAGAAGATTGCATAGGCAGATGCCCTTAGCGCACTCCTCTAGGATTGGCGTAACTGGGAATCGAACCCCCGATCTTCTGCGTAGAAAGTCGGGGAAGATACCACTACACCACCAACCCATATACCACTACACCACCAACCCATATATATGATCACCTATTATTTTCCTTTCAGCCAGAGATGTCAATCTTTATTCTCCCAAACGCGAACGCTCCCATGGCAGGCTTCTGGATTCCATATCTGGACACAGTATTCTGAATTAGGACGAATCAAAGTCTTATACATTTTTCTTTTTATTAACAATTTTCCTAGTTATCCGAGCAATCATTCGAATGGCTTCCTTCATGGAACTATAGATATTATCACTCCACTCCAGATTTGCTGTAAAACATACTCCCAGATCTGATTTTGAATCAACCTGGTCCAATGCAACACCATCAAATACGTATGGCTCATTGTTGTATGGCTTAAATTTCAATAGGGTTTAACTTGAGGGCCTTTTCAAACATGGAGCTAGCACTGTTGCTAGAGGTGTACAAGGTGTAGGTAGGTTTTCCTCGAAATTATCGTTTTCCTTCCATTAGTGATAAGGGGTCGTTTGATGTCATCACCGAGGGGGGAGGGGGTTTCCAAATGATGACGAGGGGGAGGGGGGTTTTGCCATTGATGATGTCATCAAAATTGACAATTTTTTAAAGTTTTTTTAGGATTTTCAAAAGAATTTTTATTGATTATTTATGATTTTAATCAAAATTTTCAAAGTAAAATGGACAATTTTCAATGGAAATTCAAGTAAGACAATTTTAAAGTTAATTTTGTTTATTAACACACAAGATAAAATTGTATACATGGTATAATATAAGCTGTAAACAATAATATGGACCATTTCTACCAAGCTCTGTTCACATGTCTCAGGGTGTAAAATTTTTAGGGCAGTTTGTACTTGAGACAGATTCTACATGTGGGGCTTTTGTTCAATGTATTGAAGTCAAGCTGAATTAGTGAAATTTCGCTGTTAATTCTCCAAGGCTTGTTTGAAGAGTGGCTTCATAGAAGAGCCTTACGTCAAAGGATGAGAGTAAGGAACTTCCTAGAGGATGTCAAGGAACTGTCTCATGACTTAGAGGAGTTGCTGTCACTATCTTAATGCATCACACAGTCCTACAAACATGTGTTTTTTAATGAATTTTTGATCGAAATGAATGGCAATTAAAAGCTAATTTTGGTATGAAATTTGAGTTCAAACTGTCATGACATCATTATGGTAATTTACCTCTAAAATTTAGGGGGGTACTGTCTTGGTGACAAATGATGACAGACAGGGGGAGGGGGTAAAAAATGCCCAGAAAATTGATGACGTCATATGTGAACACCCCCTCATAGCAATCAACTGGAGGTTGTGAGTTCAATTCCTCCTCCAGTCTACATGTGCATGGCCTTACTTTCTCGACAGTCCTCTGATTGATACATACACCAGATCATGTAGCCTGAGTTAATGCAACAGATTATGATTTAACTGGATTTTTGGACCAGCGGTTGGTGGGGCATGATGCTCATATATTCTTGCACTGTAGGCACCTGGGTCATAACATTGGACTTGTGGGTGCCCTCCTATAGAAACCAGAAACTGATTAACTTTTATGTTATCATACTATGTCAATAGTTCCCTCATTTGACAATGCACGTTTTATTTTTAACACAGTATTGATTTATTGAGAACTTAAAATATTTTCTTATTTTGCTTTTTACCTTTAACCTTTTGAATTGGTAAACAAGTTTGCATATATACATAGTATACATATGATATATTTTGTTACACCTAGGGTAATTAAGTATATGACAGCAAATATGATTTTTGAATGTTACTGCTTTTCGTTATTTTTGAACACGGTAAGCATAATAAAGATACTGAATGAGAGGAGTTTCCTATCCATCTTGTACATAATGGCTACTTTTGTATTTCATTGTGCTGTGAAAAATTTTGCATTAGATCACTTGTTTTAATTCACTTGGGCTTAAGTCATGTTATTGTTACTCTAAGTACCGATATTTTGCTAAGTGAACATAAAAAACTTTGGAAATTCTGTTATAATAACTTGTGAAAATACATTCACCAACGCCCAACGGGATTCGATCTACCAACCTCCTTATCTAAGTCGCATCCCTTTACCATTTAGTTGTAGTGATATTATCAAGGTTGATATACCATATAAAATCATGATTCAATTAACTCAGAAATCAAATCATCTCATTACAATTAGAATATGATCTGATAAGGTCCTACAACCATAGGATAAAAGCTCTAAACTTATCAAGTTTTACGTGTATTTTATTGTTGGGAAGCATACTAAAACTACTGGGGTTATGTTAAACTGTCTTAAAAACGGTTGGCTACTATGGCTCCTTCTAGTAGTCAAAGTCAGGGAGCTTTGAGGAGAGAATGGCAGGTTTTATTGCGTGAGGGAGGAGTTAGGGAGCACAAACAACAATTGATTCTTAAGTAGTTTTTGGCTACTAAATTAGGCTATAAGAAATGTGATCTTTCACGTAGCAATTTCACGTGTAAAATCACATTTATCTAAACTTGAGGTTAACGTTGCTTATAATTCCTGTCAAGAAAGGAAAGAACAATTTGGATAGGCATGTCCTCCCTTAACCCCTGAAGTTCTGTCACCTGGGACCTATCAAAAGAGTGTATTTTTTACTGGATGCACCCTGAATCACATGAACAACTTCTTCATAATGATAAATTATTTTGTCTTGAAATTATATTGCAATGCAAAATGTTAAAATTAAAATTACAATTACTATGCTTGGCCAACCCGCACTACATATGTCTATTTTATACCAAGTGCAGTAAATGATATCTATAATATATTGAACTTTGATTTATAAAATGCTGTAAATAATATTTTGTCTTTTTCTGAAATTTTGTATTTTTCTATTATTTTGTTTTCTCTGAACAGAGTGTAAAAAACATTGGTACTTGCTTCAAAAGACATCTAAATACTTTAATATATTGATGACTGATGGCACCTTCCCAAATGTTCTCAAGATAGGCAAAGTAATCACAATCTTTAAAAAAGGTAAGGCAGAAGATGTTGGGAATTACTGGCCTGTCTCAACTTTACAGACCTTACAATATTTATGGAAGTAATCTTGGCTCAAATATATGACTTTGCTCAATCTCAAGTTGTGTTAACACAAATCTATTTGGCTTCAGAAGATCCCACTCCACCGATCATACTGTAAACTAGGTACTCAGTTAAATAACTGATGAGGCCCTGTAAAAGAAAAGGAATGTACTGGGCATATTTATAGAATTGAGTAAAGCCTTTGAACACAATCCATATTCGATCATGCTACACTACTACTTGGAATCTGGGAAAATACCAACTACTTGCTTAAAAGCTTTCTTAGTAGTCCAAGGTTCTGGGTAAAATATTTAACCCTTTTATAACAAAATTCGGTGTACCTCAAGGCTCTGATTTAGGACCACTCTTGTTCCTTCTGTATGTCAATGACATCTCTTACTAATTAAATCCTAGTAGCATTTAATGTACTATTTCGGATCATACTATCATTTATGTAGAAGTTCAGGATGTTGAGGGATGCATTTAAAAAGGCAATGAAGTACTTAAATCTGTAAAAAAGTTGTATGGTCCTCAACAAGCTCCAAAATTAACATATCCATGAAATATTACTACATACACTTCAGACTGAAAGTGAAAAACCAAATGTTTTCTAAAAATCAAGGCAACACTAACACTTTGCTTAAAGATAACTACTCAATTAAGAAAAGTGAGATGGCAAAATTCTTCAAACTTATCGTCTTGGCCTGCCAGGGGCCACATACTGCATCTCTTTAATGTAATCTTAATTACGCATCCCCTACAGTAACTTGTGAATTAGAGTCTCAGTCTTCCACAAGGACCTTCACCAGACATCACCACTGCAAAAAAGTTGTATGACGGTATGAAACCTACTTCAATAAAAAATTGTTGAACTAACAGAAATTTTTCTGAAAATCGGAAGTAGAAACTGATCCGAATTCTCTGTTAGGAACTGATGTTTTGGTTAGAAAATGATGTCTGGGTTAAAAACTGATGTTTTAGTCTTCATATCCATGTAATTTTTCGGCTCAAAACTGATGTTTTGGTTAGAAATTTTAATGTTTCATTCAAAAAATGGCCGCAGAAAACTCTCTTCCAACCGAAAAAATGCTTCTAGCCGAAATTTCTAAAATCGTCCTACCAGTAAAAAAAAAACTTTTTTGCACCTATGCCACACATTAGATAGATATATCTGTATGGGATGGCTGGTGTCTGGTAAATACTGCAAATATATGGACGGCTCAATGAAATCGCATTCTAGAGTTCTGTTTGATAACAAATAAGCCTACCTTGAAAAATCTCAGACCTGCTTATGATTAAGGCCATATACGATCGAGTCCTTGAAGACGACTTTTTCCAGTTGAAATTTTACAAGCTTTAATGAAAAACATGGAATCCTGGCAAACCTCTACGCATATTAACCAATTATGAAAGTATTTGTAACACTCAAAATAAGATTTTCCATCTCCCTGCATGAATACTTCAACATTTCCTCTAGAACGGAAACCACTCTCATCAAATTTTTTTAAGGTCATGATTTTATCTCCTGGAGTTCATAGCACCTGCACAAACCTAAAAGCAAATTTCCAAGTGTCGACTCCAACAAAATTTCAACTTTTTAGGTTCAGTTGTAGAAATTATCCAATTTGTCTATAAGTAGTAGATTGTTAATTAGGCAAATGAGAGGGATTAAATGTTAATAGATAATTCAATGTTATTTGAATGAGACAAAATTTAAATTTTTCAGCCAATCAATACAAAATAATTTAGAAATAATTAAGTTTATTCGTATGAGATAAAAGCATTTGGGGCAGTACCTATTGTTGGTAATAAGATGTATATATATATATACTTGTTTCTGAGCTTAGGTTATATAGTTTAAGGTAAAGTGAGTCAGTCACTGTATCTATGAAAACATGATTCCTTGTGGACAGAGTCGGGTTAGATTGACACTTCTTTTAAATTTAATCGATTAGTTGTTAACTTTTTGAATTAATTTCTTAGATAAAGTTAACTATAAAGTTTAACATTTCGTTTTCTAGACATTGCTTACTTTTCAGGTTCCAATGCACTACTAACGTATCGAGGACGTATATTCAGGTGTCTGAGCTGGGACTGGCTTAGTTGTGTTTTCTAGACATATTGATTTATTGAATGGAGTTCTTGTTTCTCGTGGACAGTAGCCATATAACCAAATTGGTTGTTGGCTCTAGGTTCACTGTATTAACTATGTTCTTTGGTAATCATAATATCAAGAGTAATTTATTCTGTTTGTAATTATTACATTCAAACTAGTACATTTAGCTTAATCTTAAGCTTAATCAATTATTTAAATTAACTGTTAAAACATAAAATAAGGTTCGTGGCAACCACCATAGTAAAGACACCTAACAACTTAGAAAAAAGTTCCCACCCCGGAAAATCCGAATAACATGCGTTGTCAGGTGGATCATGTTTTAAATCGCCCCAAGAAGCTCTCGAAATGCCAAAACCTTTTAATTTCGTTTGATTTCTACAAAATTGGCCCTTGAATAACCCAATATCCACAATACCCCTTTAATGTTTCGAGGTATTTTCTTGACTCTTTTATCTGAATATCGTTCTCCATAATATAAGGTATAAAAAGAATTATTGCAGCTTGATATGTTTAATTGGGGTGCTGAACACCTGATTAAAAGTTTTTCTCGTCAAAGATGGGTCTATTGCCACCATTTAAGCTATGCAAGTCGAGGTAACTTTAAAGATGGTGTAAGATACGGGAAATACGGCCCAGTAGGTTCAGACAAGAAGACCGAAGAAGAAAAAGTACACAGTTCAAAGCATTTTTTGAATTTCAAAAGACGAAGAGTTTTGGTGACAATGATATACTGGTCGGTTTGCCCTATTATATTCGGATCAGTCATATTGCTTAATTGGTACAGAGGGACTAAAACCTTTAAATCAGATTCAATTCTGTCGTGAACAATTTTTTGGATCATGTGCTATCATCAGTGCATTAATGGTTCGACCTATGCATATGGAGCTACAATGTTACACTGTTCCCAATTACAATTACAAATTTGTGTTGAATAGAAGCCAAACAAGTGCCTGCCATTACGCCATGCAAAAAACGTCATCAATCATGCAAGGAACTAAACAAGACTTGGGTAGACTTTTATAACTCTAACATAGTTTATAAAGCGCATGTGTCATGACTCATGTGTATAATTAAATTCATATACTCATGTGTATAATGGAATTTATATTTTGTTTTGTTTCTTTTTCTATAATCACTCATTTCTGGTTGTTAAATTTAGGTATAAATGTTGTTCTAGTCTGACATTACAATTGTAATAAGACAATTTAGTTTGTAATCCCTTGGAATCGCTATACCTCTGAATAATACCTGTAATTTCTGGCATAATTTATCGGCAAAAGTGAAGTTAATTTCAGTTTTTGATATTTTGATATCAGTCACTGCTGACTGCTCTAAACAAACGGTGAAATTATAACAGTTTCTGCTTGCTTTTTCATGCATACAATTGTTTCCATTTTTGTTATAGCTAACATCTAGTGAAAACTCGTACACATTGCTGCAAGACTGGATGCTACCGCTGATTTCATTTGAATCTAAATGGATAGCATCGTTTCATTCATCACTGTTATAGTGTAACCTCTTATTTCTTGTAGGTAAATGTAAGGTGCGATAAAAGAAGAGGAAGAAGAAAAAGGCCCGTTTTCCTCAGCTAGGTTTGCAAAGTTTACTTTTTATTCTCGATTGAAGGGGTATATCACTGTCACTACCTTTTTTTATCTCATACTTATTTTAATTCGGACACTCCAACAGCCACATGTTACACAAGTGTAACGGCCAATTACAGGAGGCCGAATGTACAATTATACATACACGCCAGTGACGGCTAAGGTAGTGTGTACCATACTTTTATCGCCCGAGACTTCGCTGCAATGGGCAGCTACTCATTTAACCCTCAATCACGGTTTCCCGATCATTCGGCTGAGTCGACCGAAGAAGGTTGCATAGGCAAATGCCCTTAGCGCACTTCTCTAGGACTGGCGGATACGGAATTTGAACCCCCGACCTCCTGCGTGGGAGGCGAGAAGGAAACCACTACACCACCAGCCCCTCTCGAGGTAGCAGGGCATCCTGTTAAATTGACACAAATTCTAATTTCTTGTCCATGTTTATGTTCATTGAATTCAGTTTGTTGCCGCCTCCGTCCAAAGTTTGGTCCTTTTCGTACAAAACTCAGTTCGTGTTCCCAAAAAAATGGCATATCGTACTTGGACAAGTGGACAGTGACACCTTTACGCCTATTGTATTTTGATTGAATTGATTTTTCAAAAAAATTCTTAATTTCTATCCTAAAATCCACTCGGCGTTTTTTAAATATTCATCTAATTGTCATTATCCAAAATTGCTGCGCCACTTATTACTTTACCAGCTTAGTATTATATCTATAGCCGTACGAAAGTAGATTTATATTCGTATGAGAGTATGACGCTTAACTCACTACAAGTACATTGAAATCAGGACCAGTCACCAGTATAGTCTCGAAACAGCAAAGTTTTTTGTAATTTGATGGTTTATGGTTCAATATGTATTTGAAAGATTTACTTATGTTAACTAATGATCATATGGCAGCTGGGCACGTAATGTGACGGTCGACCTCTTTTCCCAATGTTTTTACTGTGTGGAGTGGAAAATTTCCTCCTTATCCATAATGTACCTATAAAACATGTTCCAACATCGTGAATCTGAGTTATTTTTCTACACAATGTTAAGATCAGCTGTAGGATGTAGCTTACTTGCTGTTTTCAAGACATCTGTTTATTCGTCGTTAATACCAAGTTGTGTGATCGTCATTTTAAAGGGGCCCTTCACATCTGCCATTCTGCTTATGTGCCGGAAAATAGCCTGGTTTTCAGAAATGTTACTAGACTGCCAAAGGGATTATTTGAAACTGTGGTTAGTATCCTTTGAATGATTCCTTTGAAAGTAATAAATCGGAAAATTAAAGTATTGGTCGGTTGTTTACTGTATATTGTTATTTGGCCATCGACAAGTCCAAAAATTGGCTTATTTTATGGTAAACATGATTAAGTGAGGCCACTTCAGTGCAAGATTGGTTTAAATCTTATCAACCAGTCTTAAAAATGTCCTCATATCAGCTGTGACCTTATCTTTCAGGCATTATAATGCTGCGCGCGACCCATCTCAGTAAAGTACAGCAGTGTTAGCTCGCGCTCGCGAGAATATAAAAAACGCCGTTGTCACAATTTACTGTGGCATATAGAAATTTGGGCTCGGCTTTTTCCGCGTTTCGCCCCTTTTCACTTTTGTTAATTATTCTCTGATTTTATGACCAAAACTGACTTCCTGTGTCTAGGTCATCATGCTTACCACTTATAATGTTATTTTAACAACAACCTAAATTTTTTTGTGGATAAAATCACTGAAAAGTGCTGTTCCATGTGGTCAGCGCGCATTGTTTTCGGTGCGCGCAGGTACAAATTTTGTTACAGTAAATGCTAACAGGAGTGCTTTATTGATTATTTTAGCCCTTATCTGAGGGTCTATTGACCTGTTATCATTTTCAGATGTCAGGTAACAGGACTGTTGGCTACCGTCCAGGGGCACCCATTCCATACAGACCGGATCAGCCTCCTCAGAAAAGATACGGATTCCACCCAGCACAGTATCACAAAGCCCAAGCTAACGATGTCTATCTTCAATATCAACGACAGGCAAGTTTCTTTTTCTTCCGGCTGTATTGTCCTCTAATTAGTTTTAAAAATGTAACCTGTACTCCTATTTTACTAATGAAACAATAAAGGTGTTAAGTCATCGACGAATAAGGCCAAATGTGGTGTGAATTTGGCCGCCTCTTGAGTATAATACGCTTCAGCGAATAATTACTTCTTATCTGTCCCAAATAACCAGTAAATAAATGCAAAATCTGCACTTATCATCTAACACTGTGTTTTTAGGTTGCTAGAGACAAAGCAGAAACCTTGAAGAAGCGTAGCGAGCGAAATCTTGATGGAAAGTTAAAGATCAATAACTTAGAGCTAGTTTTTCTAACCATAAACAGTAGAAGATGGTTCGGGATCAGTCAGATAGTTTCAGTTCTCTTTTCCCACAGACCTAGGTAAGTATTATTTTCACGGCGCTCACTAGTAGGCCCCTGATTATCTAATATCATATTGTATATCAAGGGTTTTTCATGGGGAATGCTAAGAATATTTAAAGAAAACACTTTAATTGCCATTATAATGGATCCTGTCTTGGATATTAAACGGCATAGTGTCAGTGACAATGATCAAGTTCCGTAAAACCACACAGAGGACACATTGTTAGATTAGAGATAACTTAGAAGTCACAACTCTCAAATCACATTTCAGTGCGATGACGAATATTTCCTCCTACTAATAAACGTGACCTCAGGTCGAGTGTGGTGACGAGGATGAAGATGTTGGGTATCGAGTTTTACTGTGGTAACTACGACGAGCTGAGGAGAATGAAGGAGCTGGGTGGAGTGGAAACTCACTGTTCTCGCTGTAAACTCATAAGCGAACAAGATCTTGTTAAACTCTTGCTTTGTTTTTACCGGTTCACGGCTCTGCCTCGCGGCAAGGTACTGGTCGCAACATTGCAGCTTCCAATGTTTTCTTGACTGTGATTGGGTTAGTCGGTAGACTTAATTTGTTTGCATTACTTAAAATGACAATTTTTGAAATTTGAAAGGCTCAACACTGCTCTTAATAGGGTAAGATAAGTACAAATGGACTGAGCACATATCTGGACGACATACTGAGAGAAATAGCGATGGGAAGAGTCGAGCTCGGCAAAGATTTTCACGAGGATGATACAGGTAAAAATTTCGTCCCTGTACAGGGTCTCCTCATTAGCCTCATATATTTTAAAGTATCGGTCCTTTTAGGGTTTTCAGAAGAATTTTGTTAGGTTCGTGATCATTAGCGACTCTTGAAAAATCACATCTCCTTAACGATTTCGGATTTTCAGGTAAAATAGATGATGACACATGGAGTCAGATAAGCGAGAGAATGCTCCTGAAAAACGCCGAGAGAGTTGAGCACTTCACCCGTGGACCTCCACCTAAGAAGAAGGACGCATTTACCTTCGATGTTGATAATGAAGCAGAATTTGTGTAAGTAACGGTTGCAATTTGATTTCATCAAAAATTTACGGATTTTGGTTTTCACTATTGTTGAGCTTTTGAGATTTCTAAAAGCTTCCATCGACATTCCACAAATAATTAGAAAAACTGGCATTGTTTTGAATTTTCGTGTTTCTTCAGGATGCCTGGGAGTCCAAGTAGATACATACCCCGATCTCAGCGCGTAACAAAGGGACAAAAACCGCAACCCAAAATACAGCCCATTTTGGTAAAAACTGAGGTTAACATGATTCATTTAGTATAAATCATTGAGTATGAATCTATTAACGGAATTTTTTCTTTTTCCTTGAATTTTTTCCTCGTTTTGACCTTAAAACTTATGAAAAACTAGCAAAAGCTAATCGCTAAAAATTTCAGGAAAGAGCTCCTCCTTCTCCCCCTCAAATTGCCACAACTCAATTGAACGAGGAAGAGAAAACTACGAAAAGCACTTCATCAGGCAAGGAATCAGTAGTAAAGGACGAAAATAAGCAGGAGTCCATGTCTCTCCTTCTACCAAAGCTTATCCGGGCTGAAAGGACTAAGAAACCGCCCCGTGCAATTTGGCCCCGGTGGTATCCACCAACAGGTATGATGATTAGAAATAAATACACCTACCCTGGCCCTGGCCTTACCGTCAATTGTCAAAACAACGCGACCATTTCATTAATTCATTAGTCTTGTCAAGTCCAAACAATTCTTTGTCTACTTTTGATCTGATGAACAATGTCTCAGGTGAAGGCGATGATAAGGATGACAACAGACCGACCATCACTCTGAAGAGTTCTCCAAGTTTCCCTCTATCAGGGGTGTCACTTCCTGCTATACAGTGTTTACTCAACCACTTCCGGGTAGTAGCTGACAAGGACAAGGAAGAGAAGACTCAGTACGTAATAGACGGCAAGCACATCGACCCTGAGGACGTGAAAGAGGTTTGTTTGTGCTTCCTTTTATCTACAGTTCATTGAAATGTCGAAGTCTTGCTTATAACTTTTAATAGCTGTTCAATTTTTTTTAACAAAACCGTATTTTTCCAGGTAAAGATAAAGAGAGACACTGGAGAAGAATGTATTGTATCTCTTGAAGATCTCAGCTTTAAAGACATCAAGTTCGGAGAAGACGATATTATCCAAATTGTAACCAGACAAGACCTGGAAGATCAGTACAACAAGCAGAAATCAGAAACTTCCAGCAGAAAGAATTCTGATGAACAATCCGACTCTGAAAACAAGGAGGGGACAGAGAAAAAGGAGCCCAGTCCACCTAAACCCGAGCCAGTAGAGTATACCCCAGAACAGCTCGAATACGTTCAGAAACTCAAAGAGAGCTTCGACTTTCCCTATGCTTTTCCACGAAATAAGATGGCTATGAAGAAGGAGCCCAATGACTACGATATGTACGACGAGGAGACCTTCCTGATGAGATCTCGTCTACCTCACTACAGGAGGAACCCTATCGTAGACAACCAGATCTTCAGAAAGCTGATGTTGCAGAAACGTCCTACAATCCTCAACAAGAAGCAGGGTAAAGATGGATTTGGGAACGACGTATCTCAGGGCAGTTCCATGTTCGCTGAGGAATCCGCTGCTGGACAAAGTTCACTTCTAAACACCCCTAACGGCTCGAGCACCGTTTATCCCGGACCGGTAGAATCTCCACTCAGAAACGGGCAAGTGGCTAAAAACTCAGTTTTACGGCCCAAAGGCTCAATTATAAAATCTAAGCTTATAAAATGTCACTTATTGGAGAAAGGAGGTCGAACATGCAAGGAAGATGGAGAAATAAAAGTTGCACGAGACAGAGTACAAAGCGAGCCTGTCGCAAAGCCCACCGGTAAAGGCCGGGTCCGCAATGCCAGCGACTCAGCTATCGGAGTTAAGGAGTCCGGCAGAGAGTCCCCCTTCCTGCTGTCTGACGACAGTGGTACTGTCTCCGACGGGGAGTTAACTGATGGAGGAGACCCGATAGAACAGCGAAACCGGCCCAGAAAACGGTTCAGGAAGTTCTCCTCCAGTCGAGAACGACTTGGATCAGGCGGAAGTTCCGAGTGTGATGAGGAAACTGTCAAACCGGACCACGTGTATAGATTCAAATTCAAGTCTGTATCAGAGACACAAGACTACCCCTACATGTCCGCCAGACCATCCTCCCTCCTGAAACTTGTCAAACTCGACAAATGTGACTACCCTGTCGGCTGCAGGTCAGCTCCCTTCCTCTTTGACACCAGACCCCTACCTCGACTTTTGGATCGCGGTCCTTTTGTCCGACAGTACGATATTGAGCCTACCAGCGAAAATGTCTGGTCAGGGGTTAGTTTGTGGGCTGGGGATGACTCAAGTGACAACATGAGCGACACATCCTCAAATAACGGCAGTTCACATTCGGCCCCTGAAACGCTTAAGTGTCCTGCCGAAGCAAAGAAGACAACTTCCAGTCTGATGAGGAAGATCGCCTCTGCCGGGAACTCCCCTATCAGGAGAAGTTCGGAAAGTAACATCCCTTCAGAGTCCCCCCAGATGTCCGGGCTCGACATCCTCTCGTCCGTGGCGTATAACGCGGACAGGTTACGGAACACGCCTACCAAACGACAGAGGACCCCTCGGAAACAGCCGCAAGTCGAACAGCGCCTTTCTGTCAAGCACGGTGTTCCACTCAAGCTTCAAGTTCGCCACATCAGAGTTGCCAGCAAACGGAAGCCGGAGAACGAGGACAATAAGGAAATAAGCAAGAGTAGAAAGTTAGACACTTAGAAGCCAGATACAGTGCACATATAGCTAGTGTACGTTTTTGTTTATTGAACTCATACCGTATATGGCCTGTGAGATATCGATTTTATAGATATCAACGATTCGTGAAGGGTATATTTTTAGATGTTGTGTTCCTGTGATATATATTTTAGAGGAGGGACCCATATTAGATCGATCGAACCATAGATACAAATTTTTGACGTCACGGCGATTTCGAGGTTCCTCCTCTAACTGTGATTTTTGTAGGCAATCTACCCGTTCATGAGATTAATCAAAAACAACCCAATTTATTCAATCAACTGAAATAAAACCTATAGGAGACAAATTAACAACAATAGCAATGCTTGTTACACATCCTTATTAATATAACAGTACCTTTGAACCATTCTTGATAATATTAAGTTATTATTTCTTATTTTTGTTAGAATCACTCTATTTGAGCACTAAGACCCTTTTCCCTTAATGTGGCTGACATCAAATAGACGTTCTTTGGTTTTTGTAGCTTTTCCACATTTTTACGTTGTTTTGATACGAATATAATCTAAGTGCTTGTTAAATGTGGTGAAGTAAATTTTAACAAACAATTTCAATGTAGTCCCTTTCTTGACAAATTAATTTATCGCTATTTTAAAATGAAGTTTCTTGTGTCTAATTAAATCCAACAAAAACAGAAAGAGTTCCCCGCATTCTCCTGGTGACCGTCAGGTATGTTCCGTCACAAAGACCTCATGTATTTGAGCTTTAAAACATGAGCTCTTATCGTTCACTCCACTCTCACGTACTTGTGCTAGGTTTTTCCTCTACCGGTACCTGATTGAATTTCATTGGTTAGATAATCCCAATAAAGGATAGGGGAAATTTTGAAAATAAATAAACAATATAATACGGTAACTGTATATTTTTTGGAATAACAGTGTATTTTTGCTGTGAAAAAGCATATATTATATTGCTGCAGTGTAAAAATTGTCTAAACGAAGCAGGAGCTTTACATATGGTACAGTGTCTATACCTTAATGACCAAGCCAGCCTTTAGGATAGCTGATTTGACAAGAAGTGCCTGAGTCTTCTGTTTGTACATCAGACTAAGATCCAGAACGTTCTCGAATATCCTACTTCTCTCATCATCTTCACTTGTTCGCAGTACCTGGAAATTCACATTAACTTCACCTTACAGTCGTATCAAATACAGTAGTAACAAATACAAATAAATTTATTTGTATTTATACAAACATCGTCAACTTTGTGTTTTTACAGTGTTGGCCTTCACTGATGTCTGAAATTGTTATCAACATAATATGTCGATAACAATCCCAGTTAAGAATTATATACTCTGACGGCTGACAGACATCAGTCAAAGCCAACACTATAAACACAAAGTTGATGTTTTTTGTATTTATTACGACTGTACCCAGGCTTCTACAGTTGAACAAGGGGCAACTGGAAGATTTGAAGTCCACCGAAGAAGATTGCAAGATGAGCAAACACAAAGTTTAAGATAAGCTAACTGTAAACTGAGGGATAAATACCTTGTTGTGACTATCAATTCTGACAGGCTGATCAGCGACAAGTTTCATGAGCTCTAATTCCAGGTCGTCTACATTCGTGTTGAACGCCTCAGCCATCTTCGTCATGTCGCACGTTTGGTACGGTCTGTAGTACTGGGAAAGTCGTGGCATTAGTTAATTATCTGCTGTTTGTTTGAAGTGTCCACTGTTTACAAATAAACCTCAGAAATAAGTACACAATCGAATATATGCCATTCAAAGATCTGAAATGCCAAGGTCCAAGAGAGGGTTAATGGTTAGAACTTAGAAGGTATAGCGAGCTAGGTTGACGAGATTATATCCGTCTACCGTTCTAACGAAACGTTTGAGCTGCGAGAGTCGGGTATTACCGCGACAACGAGCTAGGCGGTGTTTTTAGCTAACCTTGAACCTTAATTTATATAATATCTACTAAGCGCGCTGGTAGTCAGAGCGTGCGCAGATGCCTCGTAGTGATAAACGCGCGTTACATTTCTCAAAACAATAAGTAGCGCGCGGGAAGCTCATGAAAATTCAATGCAAATTTACCAACTTATCTCACATATCGTACCTGTTTTATTGACTCGCTGCGTATTTTCTCGAAGAGGTTATCGACATGAGAGCTTAGGAACAGGTCCAACTTGAACTCACTCCTCAAAAGTTCCAGAGACCTTAGTCCAGCACTGAACTCGCGGTTGTAAAAGGCGAACAAAAAATTCCTTATGGTCGGCTGGGCATCCATGTATTGCTTAAAGTTACTGAAACGGGCTGATATAGGAGAATGTCACTGTTTGTTACATTAACTATTTTTACTCTCTGTGATCAGCCATCAGAAACCTCAAAATCTTGCCCGAGCAGTTAGTTTCAATTATGAAAGTAAAAATTAATAAAATGTAGATTGAGAAAAAGAAAATACGATTAGAGAAAAAAAATCTGATTCGAGAAGAAGGATACTAACTTGTTTTCAATGAGCAGTTTCTGGAAATCTCGCCGATTGAAGGAGGCAAGAGCACACAAACTTGCGTAGACCAGTACACACAGTGGAGATATTATCTAAATGTTTTTTGTTGGATATTGATATGAAACCGGCAAGTAACTTAAGCTTGAAGTTAATTATTTAGAAATTGAAGGATAAACCACATTGGAAAGATTAAAATAACCAACTTTTATTTCTACCCATATAAAATAACTAACTTCATTATCCCAGGAATCACAAGGAATGTTGGCGAATATTCTAGCGGCATGTTCGTAGTTGTTATGTGACATTTCACACAACCCTTTAGCTAACTGCAGCCTTCTTGTTATTTTCACCTGGTCGATCTTTATATGAAAATCCTTAATCATGGACAAGTTACATACTTTTGAGGTTAGTTTGAGGATTCACCATATCATATTGACTAACAGTGGAATCCGATCTTTAAAACACATAACAAATACTATAACTATGTGTACTAAGACTCTAAGAAAGGAGAGATACGAAGCAACTAACATCGGCGTTGTCAATATGGTCCGTTTTCTTGATGTAATTAGAGACGGAGGTCCAGTGGTTAAGGTAGACGCTGACTTTTATGATGTTCAACAAGAACTCCATGGTATGCGCAACTGTCGTACCGTAATCCCGACTCTTCTGGTAGTGCTTGATCGCATTGCTGCAAAGAAGACAACATTCAGTTTTTAGTTTCAATCCTTCTTTTAAAATGGTGCTTTAAGTCAAAGTGGCCTGACCCTAGTATTATCTCATGTTTCATGATTGGGAAAGGTTCTGTTCGTGTCGGGGTAGAGTGGATGTACACGTTTCAAAGAGTTATGCTACCCATTTTCATCCCTAAAAACCAACGTGTAAAACACGTGAAGCATTGTAAAACACGTGAAGCATTGTAAAACACGTGAAGCATTGTAAAACACGTGAAGCATTGTAAAACACGTGACGATGGTCTCCCTAACCTGAGGTCTCCACAGTCGTGGTAGTGATCTCCCAACATTTGGTGTGTTCTCCGAATGTTTTCTTTGTCCTGGGACAACTGGTAACTCTTCAAGTCTTGTTCCAGTCTGGGGAGCGGGGTCACATTACTGGAGTTAATAAATTCAATAAATATTAATCATTTGAATTAGTACAACTTAATAAGACCTCCAGGAAAACCTCCTCCATGAGCGATGCCAAACTGATAACTGATTAGATTAACGATAAGGTAATACAGAAAAGAATGCTAGTCAAGCCACTAGTGGTTGCTAGGATGTCACGAAACCATACAACAACTTTAACCGCAAGATTAATTAAAACGATCCCGAAAGTTGAAGTTTTGAGAAGCTTTTTTAAAACTATTTCGACACTACAAATTAAATACATTTATTGAGGCTCTAATGATGTAATTAAACGAAGAATTCAAGCCTTAATTATCTGTGCGTTTCTCTTCTGACCACCAACATCATCGTTTTGAGATGCTAGAATTTAGAGATCAGAGGTTACCTAATTTAAATAACATTATGTCACCTCAGAAAATTTCCTCCCCAAGCATTGTCAAAGTAGACCACTAATTGATATCCCAAAAGTTGGAGTTTTCGGTTTAGCTGGAACAAAGTATTTAAAGCGTTTCAAACGACGATCTGCTCAGTACAGTGCTCATTTCTTACGCGTTTTTTATTCGACATGACGTTTTCTCTACTAGTACTGGTAGTTTCAGCAGCATCCTGCATGGCTGCGACCCAGAACAAACTACTGCGATTTCCCGAAGAGTTGTCTACTGCCAACTACGTGATTCTTAATCCCGACATGAGCTCAGTAAGAGGAGAAATCTCGGTCTGCACCTGGCTGAAGAAACGACTCGATATGGACAGGGTGGGAATCCCTTGGTTTAGCTACGCAGTATCTGGGGGCGACAATTCTCTCCTACTGAAAGCTCAATATCACAACGTCTTGATCGGATCAGGTACCTACTTTGAAATGCGGTTTTCAACAAGTATAATGCGGGACGAGTGGTACAACCTGTGTTTTACCTGGAAGTCGGGGCGAGCAGACTACTACATCAATGGAGTGTGGGTCTACACAGGGGGTGTACATCCTACAGGGCAACTTCCCTTGGGGGGAACTCTCGTTTTGGGCCAGGAACAGGACTTTCCGGGTGGAGGTTTCGACAACAACGATGTGTTTGCAGGTTGGTTCACGGCCTTTATTTTCAGCTGAAATCTACCGAATTTTGTTTTTTGTCTACGTCTCCCCGCGAAGCTTGTGGTCCGATATTAGATTAGAAAGTAACAAAATGACAACCAATTCAGGTGACATGTACCAGTTAAACATCTTCAAGAGAAAGCTAACACTGGGAGAGGTGACAGAGATGTACTACAACGGGCGCTGCGCAGAACTTTGTCGCGCTCTCTCTTACGAAGTAGTACTCAGCTGGGGGGACATTTTGGAAAGAGGAGTGGTAAAAGGAGATGTTACGATGGAGGACGACGAGTGTAACAATTGGAGCGTGGTCAGTGACGTGGTCGACTTGCTGGTACAACACCTGAACACTCGACCTCGATAAGCAGAGCTGGACTCCTGTCATCTTCTTTTTTGTTAAAGACATAGAATTTTTAGTTTTGCTTGATAAAATAGATTTGTGCTAGAACAGCAAAAATTGTGAATATTTCATATTGAGAAGATCAGATGAGTCCTTGTTAAACAAGAATACAGGTTATATATATATAACGTAATCATGTATATATACATGATTACGTTCAAGAATAACGTGTTTTTTCGTGCAAATCCTTGGTTTTGTGTCTTAACTTACCTATTGAAGTATCAAAAACACAAATTACCAAGCAAATTTGTTTTAGTACATAAATGAGACTAAAATATTCAAAACGAATGTAAAAAGCAAACAGATCTAAATCTCATATTTACAAAATTTGTCAAGAAACAGTTTGTTAACCGTAACAATAACCGCACTAGATATCACTAATAGAGACCCAACTATACTAAGTACACCTGGAACACTGTCAAAGAACACAACCTGAATAATGTACGCGATAACAATATCACAATTTATCATTAGGACTCCAGGTCCTGACTTTTCCAGTGCCAGTCCTCGATTCAAGAGTAAAAGAGCTACGAACAAACCAAATCCTCCAACAAGCAAAACAATTCTGTCATTATAACAGTCAGGAAGAATAAACTTATCGCCATAAATCAATTGGAAAATAATGCCACCCGGGACTACAAATACTGAGACCAGTAATGAAACTAAAACCGGACTAACATCTGTACCAACTTTCCTCATGCAACTGAAGGCAAACCCAAAGACTAGGCTACCTGTAAGAGGGATCAATGGGATAAAAGGATTTTGTTCTTTATTTTGTAGTGTTCCAAACAAGAACGATGGTTTCGCAACAATTGCTATCCCTGCTAAGCCAATCAAAAGGGCTGCAATGGTCGATACGTTTACTTTTTCTTTCCATAAAACTCGAGAAAAGAGAGCAGCAAATACAGGCGCTAGCGAACCTAGAACCACACTGTCCCCATAATCCATTTCCTTAGCCGCCCAGTACCGGATAGGACCACCTAGGGCCCCAAAGAATGCTCTAGCAAAGACATACTTTGCTTTTCCATGGAATTTTATCTTTTTCTCTCTAAACATTAAAGCAGGAAGCAGGAACAGGAATGTGAAACTGAAAATAGACGATGCAAACTGTCCCACTGGTAAACGACCGACGTGTTTATTCAAGGAGTACACGTTGACAGTTATTGCACCTGCCAGAAATATCAATAGTTTTCCTTCGATTTTTTTATAGATTGATTTACAGCAAAATTTGCAAGTTTTTCCTTCAACAGCATCCTCTTGATCTTCATTCTCTTTGCCTTCATTTTCAAAAACTTGTAATGACTGCAACTGAACTTCGTCTTGCTCAGGAGATCCACTGTCTGGTAGAACATTTTGAGTAGCATCACTCGACAACAAGGCATAATTGTTTTTGGTACCAGTCATAGTTTACCATAACCTGTGGGCTGCAGCAACATGTTGATATTATGAGATGTTAGATTATTCAATAGTTATTAATGATGTCATGATCATTATGCATAACATGTACGTTGAAGAATGTCAACCTTGTTAGACAAAATTAACATCGTCCCTAGAAGAACTGATGTCGCAGAAATATCGCCGTTGACAAACAATAAAGAAAGTGTTGTATACTGTTCCGACCTTTCGCATGAAGCTAAAATCCAAGCGGAAGTTCTTCATCTACAGGAGCCGATAGAAAAAGATATAATATTTTTACTCCTCTTCATATCGAACATGGACAGTTAACCTTATCTCACTATGTTGGTTTGATTTTAATCACAAAGGCCAAAATGGCTAATGGAAGTCAGGCATTTGAAAAGGAATAGGAGGAAAACCGCAAAAAATAAAACTTTATTCAAAAAAGATTTATGCTAATCTGATAATTAGAGGCCGAGAAAAGAACCCCAACGTTTGCAAATCGAAATTTGGATCAACCTAGATAACCTGGAAGTGCCACGCTCTTTAAAACTTGGGCACCCTTCCTGTAGCCCATTCGATATTTAAAGGAGAATATCTAACATAAAACTTAAACTCAACAGACACCATTCAGATAATCTAATTATCTAATTTGTATGATCATGTTAATTGTTATAGCACCAAATTGTCTGCAACGTGATAACCGAGAGAAGCAGTCACGAGGTACAAACTTTCAACTCATATGTGGGATAAAATGGTAGAGGTGGATTAATACTCCGAATCAGAGTATTGATGAATTAGAAATCAGCTGTCTGCATGGAAACACTCACCACACCTCATCACATCCAGGACTCACATCATAGCAACAATATTCTATATTAATTTGACTGAGATGATGTATAAATTCTTAACTCTTGGACACAAAAGGGGAATGGTTACCTCAAGAAACTACAAACTGACATGAGAAACCCACAGCCAAAGAGAGCACCCAGTAAAGCTGAGTGCCGAAGGCAAGAGTACAACCGGTTTGACAAGTAGCAAGGAGTGCCCAAACTTGATTTCAAATGAGTGTAAGTTTAATCTAGCATGAAGCCCTGTAATTTTTAATCCAATATCCATCGCAGGAATGCATTCCTGGGTTTAATTCCAATGTGAAATATTAATATCTAAACGCATTGTGATATATGAATCGTTTTCTCCAGTTTCCCCTAACATTTTTGTAAAATGCTTTATCATCAGAGCATCGGTAAGATAAGAAGAAAGGATATATATGAAAAACACAATGCTCAATCTCTAAATGAAAGTGATGGACCCCTAGGTAAAAGGACTAGTCCATGTTGGCGTGTCTTGCCAATACAAACTATGTCTGCTCTCCCAAATATGTAGTAACTACCTGTCAACTTTGTTGATAAGATGTTTGGATGTTTGTGTGATCCAGTCTACGTTAACTGAGATTCCCTCGGATGGGCACGTGTTGTTGAGAGCTTCAACCGCGTCCGTGTACACTGTGATATTCTTACATTCCATAGCTGTCTGTATTAGCAACCTGAAGTATTTATGGTTAGCTATAATTGACGTATTTTTGTAATCATATTTTACCTATACCCAGGCTTTAACAGTTATACTAAAGGGCTCCTAGAAGATTCTAGATCTTTTAACGGAGACCCTCCTCATTTAACCCTTTATCACGGTTTTCCGGTCATTCGGCTGAGTCGACCGAAGAAGGTTGCGTAACGCAGTAACTTTCGCGTTTCACTTGACAAATGATGTACCTTACAGCCTTACTAGTCCTGTTCATTATAAAACTTGATGTCAACATCGCAGAATTCGACGTACTTGAAAAGGTTACTATAGTTTTATTCATTGGGTGCAATCCTAAAAGTTACTTGCCTATAATTGTCGCTGGACGGCCTGGAATTGTCGACGAAGAACTTCAATCTTTGAAGACAAACGTTACCCACGTATTGACTGATGTAGGAATCTAGATCCTGTTGAGATGCATGATTGTTGAGTTTCCCGAATGGTATAGATAAGAAATTCGAGAATGTAATAGAGGACGACATTCATGGGAGGATTCCTGTAGTCCTGCCCCACAACATTGTGCCCCACAACATTTTGTCCCACAGATTTTGCCCCAGCGACCCTAACCCTAACCCTAACGAAGTTGTCTGCTGTGGAGCAGGACGTCACTCGGGCAAGATCTCTTGGTTACAACTTCGTGGGGCACGATGTTCTGGGGCACGACCCCGGCCAACAATGGGAGGCGTCAGGAGGAGGGTTTTTATGGACCCTTATGCCAGACTCTTGTTCTGAGGGGTCCCCTTGCCGCGGGACTTTTAGACTGATGTTCCTGCAGTTGCGGTCAACACTCCATCAACCGCCGCTAGTCGTCTTCTAGCCGCACATCTGATGAGTGTATGAATTATAAAGCTCTGCCACGGACAGTGGAACATCAAACAAAACCAGCCAAGGGGTTCTGGTAAAAGCTAACTCAGAAAGGTGCCTTTAACAAAACGCCACATCTCAGATACAACCTTAGAATAACCCCCCTATCAGCATCATATGAAAGCCAATAAGGTACCTGGTACGTCAAACCCAATACATAACTCCAGGCAAATCGCACCAGATCGAAATTCTAGTACTACACTTGATCCCCTCACACACCAATCGTAAGCCTCAACCTCAAGGATTACCTAGCAGGACCGCAAGCAAAATGCGGTGGTTGTTCCTCGTAGTATTCACTAACACTATTCCGGAAGGGTGTCTCGACACCTGAGTTCAAATGGGTTCTAGGAGTCCTCCGATGACGGATCACTATGGTAGATGTCTTTCGGGACATTACCGATCCACCAGGGTCATAACCACGTAATGTCCTCCGGAAGTACCAACCTGGCGAACCCCCAGCCCAGCCGGGTCGGGTCTATGCCTGCAATCCGGAGGAACTCCATGAGACGTTAGCCTCAAGGCGGACGTAACCTCCTTGCCAAAACGAGGAGGCGAATTAAGTGCCCACAGACATAAAATGGGAGGCGTCCCAAATTAGATTTCATATTTAAGAGCAGCTGGCCATTATGAAGGCAGGCACAACCAATTAATATCGAAAAACTAGCATTATATTTCTATTAAACAAAATATATGCATATTGAGATGTTACTAGGTACTCACCAAACACACAGGACTTGCCTCAACATCCATGGGTTCCATAACTTTCCTATCAAAATAGTAGCTTTCTAAGAATAAATAGACCTGATGTCATGAAACTTATGAGTTACGCTTACAAAATATTATGAATAACTATTTATGCAGCCAATGACCATCAGTTATCTGTTAACTACATTTCCGATAGGCTCAGGCCTCCAAACAGACATTTCACATCAAATTCCACACTAGAACGCCAATGTTTGAGTATACGAGGATAATTAGAAGCTAAGCTGCTTTCAAAGGATGTAAAAAAAGTAAAACTTAGAATTAAAACTTAAAGATAAAAAGTAAAAGTAAAAAAGGTAAACGTTTTTTTTTCAAGAAGTAAAATTTAAAATATCTGTTTTGGTATAAAAATTTGACTGAAATCTACAAAAAAAAATATTCAAAACGAATGTAAAAAGCAAACAGATCTAAATCTCATATTTACAACATTTGCCAAGAAACAGTTTGTTAACCGTAACAATAACCGCACTAGATATCACTAATAGAGACCCAACTATACTTAGTACACCTGGAACACTGTCAAAGAACACAACCTGAATAATGTACGCGATAACAATATCACAATTTCTGATGAGGACTCCAGGTCCTGACTTTTCCAGGGCCAGTCCTCGATTCAAGAGAAGAAGAGTTAGAAACTCGCCAAATCCTCCAGCAAACAGCACAATTCTGTCGGTATAACAGTCAGGAAGAATAAACTTATCGCCATAAATCAATTGGAAAATAATGCCATTCGGGACTACAAATACTGAGACCAGTAACGAAACTAAAACCGGACTAACATCTGTACCGACTTTCCTCATGCAACTAAATGCAAACCCGTAAATAATGCTAGCTGAAAGAGGAACCAATGGAATGAAGGAATTTGTTATACCAGAAGATTTTCCAAACAAGAACGATGGTTTTGCAACTATGGTTACGCCTGCTAAACCAATTACGAGGGCTGCAATGGTCGATATGTTCACTTTTTCTTTCCATAAAACTCGAGAAAACAGGGTAGCAAATACAGGAGATAACGAGCCAAGAACCACACTATCTCCATAATCCATTTCTTTAGCTGCCCAGTACTTAAAAAGAGCACCAAGAGCTCCAAAAAATGCTCTCCCAATGACATACTTGCCCTTCCCATGGAATTTTATCTTTGTCTCTGTAAACAGTAAAGCGGGTAGTAGAAAAAGCAATGAGAATATGAAAAGAAAAGATGAAAATTGTCCCACAGGCAAACGACCAACGTGCTTGTTCAAGGAGTAAACGTTAACACTGATCACACCAGCTAGAAATATCATTAGTTTTCCTTCAATTACTTTGTAAATTGATTTACAAGCTGATATGCAACTTCTTGACGGCAAAGCTTTTTCTTTAACAGCATCATCTTGATCTTTATTAGTTTTGCCGTCGTTGTCGTTTATTTCTAGCGGGTACAACCGAATTTCATTCTGAGATGTACTATCTGGGGATGTATTCTGACTTTCATCACCAGATAACAAGTCATATTTCTTTTTACTTTCAGCCATAGTTCATTTCTACATGGGTGCAACTAAGTCAAACCATCAATATTCTGCAAATCCTGTTAAATACAAAAAACATACATTTTCATCATTCGTGAGAATGGTGTCAAATTCAATTCTTTTTTGTAATAAGTAAACATTGCATTATCAACATTAAATTGTCAGTTTCTAATAATATAACATCGTTCTCTAATAAATGATTTCATAATGCCTATGTTAATGGCAATACCAAAATACATACACTTTGTTGTAAACGTTATGTAGGGAGATCTACTCGACACCTTAGAACAAGAGTTGGGGAACATCGCCGCTCTTTTTACAAGTTGTGTGATCTTAAAGATTTTGATGAAGATTCTGACGAATATGCCTTAGGATTGCATTTATTTTCAGACCATAATTTAAAGGATAGAGATGATTTTGACAAGAATTACACTGTAGCCCTAATAGATTTTTGTAGTCCTAAAATTTTAGATGTGAAAGAACATAAATTTATACACATTTTGAACACTTTGAAACCCCATGGCCTAAACCTTAACAACCCCTTTTCAATCCCTTTACTTTACAGATAGTTTTTTCCGTGTTTCTACTTTTTTGGCAGTTTGAGCTTTTAGTCTAGTTTTAAAATAAAATCACCTTTTATTTTAGGTTCACTTAGGATGAACTCGAAAGTACTATGAACCTCATAAAGATTTTTTAATTCTCACGATTTGATCAAGCATTTGTTTCGTCTGATTGCTTCAAGGGAAATTCTTTCAAAAGCAAAATACATACATTTTCTATCATTCATGAGACTAGTGTAGTATCAATATTCAACAGCCTTTAAAATTCGCACATAAGGCAACCATCGCCAAAAACTTTATTGGCTGCAACTGTCAGTGTGCTGCATATTATAAGTCCTCCTCCCAAGACACTTAAAGAGTCGAGAGGTTCCTGAAAGATGATCACTTGAATGGCATATGCGAACACCATGTCAATGTTTCTGATCAGTGTACCTGGTCCGGACTTTTCTATTGCTACTCCTCTGTTCAGTAGGAAAAGGGCTATCATTGTGATAAAACCAATTAGAATTAAAAGGGATCTTTCGGAATAGCAAGAAGGTAAAATTATTGAATCACGCTTCCCGAGCTGGAAGATGACTGACATCGGAATGAGACAGAGAGATTGTACCAGAGGGATTATCAGGATGTGAGGCTTATCACCTACTTTTCTTAATAAACTAAAGCCCAGTCCTAAACATACAGATCCAAATATAGGAACCAGTGCAAATGGCCCAATACCTTTCTGAGTGCCAGAACTATTAAAACCAAAAATAAACTCTGGTTTAGCAATTAGAATCATACCAGACACACCCATCAAAAGAGCAACAACAGTGAAAAGATTAATTTTTTCTTTCCACAAAATCCGGGAAAAGAAAGCAGCAAAAACTGGAGCACATGCAACAAGAGCAATAGCATTACCGTAGTCTAGTTTGATTACGGCCCAGAACTTGCAGAGAGCATTTATAGATCCTAGAATAGAACGAGCGAATATTAACTTGGACTTCCCTTTCATATCGATGGTAGGTTGTAGAAAGTAAAGAGTTGGTAAAATGAAGACCAGAGCACAGCAAAACCGTAGAAAGAGAAATTCTCCAACAGGAATGTGCTTGAGATACTTGGCAAGAGTTGTTGTGCTTAGAAGTAAAACACCGGCTGTACCAATCATTAGCATTCCTTTAAGTCTCTGAAATAATGAAACTTTTTCAGGAACATCAACTAGGTCTGAATTGAATGAATTGACAGCAGATTCAGAATGGATTGAGTCACTTTTATCATGTTCTACGATCAACATTGGCTCTTCAGGAGTATCTTTTTCATAAAAATTATCACATGAATTTTTCCTTCTTTCAGTCATGGTCATTTACCACATAGATTCGTAGGTGCTCAATAAAATGAATCGTTCAGGGTAGGAAAAAAGTCTCTTTCCTTCTGCTCAGCCTAATTGGTCAGGCTGTCAACGTGTGATTTCAAAATTCTTATTTTTCGGATCATTTGAGGAATGATCACTCAAACTTAATATTAATGGTGGATTGGCGTGGATTATTTCTCTAGCCAATCATCTTGATAGAAAATAAAGTTTTTGACAAAAAATAACATAACTGCACACTGGACACAAGCCACGTTCATGTCAATAAATCATAAACATTAATGTGAGTCAATATTAATTTAAATTATATCATTACTTGTATCACAAACATACTTGTGCAAGTCCAAAGTATTTAATATATCAATTTAACAAATTAAATATGATTATTTTGGCCATATGCAAAATTTAAAAATTACACACTTCAAAGTAATAATACTAAACATCTGAACATGATTTTGACTATAGCTAAATTCCGGTCAATGAAGTTAGTCCTTGTTCGTGATAAAATCTGTGTCGAGGGATTTCTGTTTCCTTCTTCACTCTCTTGAAGAAAGAGTTTAATTTCGGTATATTTTCTTCCTCTTCTTCTTCATCGTCCCTGCAATGCAAGACAACAGTTTGAATTGGTAAATTGATATTTAAATTTGACAATTCCAGTAGGCTAACCTAGGTCCTCCGTCCTAGTCACACAAACTGAGGTAAGTGCAATGGTAATCTTCAAGGTTATTCAGAACATATTATTTGTATCATGCATTCACCATAAAACTCTAGCACAGTGTTTGTCAACTATCTTTTCTGCAGTGGACCAGCTAAAGCGGACAAATTGCGGAAATCCAAAAACTTCGTCAACATTATCTATGAGCCACTTTTTCGTTTTGGGGTCTGTAAGGAAAGTTTGATTATAAAAGTGGAAAGTAAGTAATGCTGATGACGTTTAAAACTTTTCTCTGTACTACCAAACAGTATGTTATGAAAACTTAAAAGAAATATTTTCATATTTCATTTGAAGAACCTGAGGGGTAGCCACAGCCAGATTCTGAAATATCAAAGCCCTTTTCTGGAAACTGCCACTCGTTCATACATCTATCTCTACAAACCTGCAGGAACGATTTAATGTCACTAAAACGGAAGGTGATAAACGGAAGAATGTACAAAGTTCAATTAGTTAAGGTATAAGTAGTTAACGTCTAATTTATTATTTATGAAGGTCTAATTAGTTAATATTTAATTTATAATTAGTTAATATTTAATGTTAATATAACATAGTTTGGTAATAAAGTCTAAAAATCGTATTTGAAAAGACAACTCATTATTAAAAGTTTATGAATTTGATAAGTCAATACAGAGCTCTAATAGTTAATGACTCTCAGTATTGAAGAGTTGCACATATCATGCAATACAGGCTGCATTCAACGTAAAACTATGATATTATAAGATTGTTACAGTTTGTGGTTGATAATAGGTAACTACATATATTCAAAATACATTAAGATACATACTTTTGCACAAATACTGCTGGCTCCACAAATAGGGTATTTATCGTCTGCTTTTGATGCTACTGTTATATTTAGTGTTGGAAAGAGAGCTGATAGTTTAGCTTGATACTTGTCTGCTGGGCCAACTGTATCAACATACACATCTTTAACCTGGTTTGAGGAAAATGAAGAAACAATTTCTTTAACATATGCATCGGAGTAAGGAGAAAGAACTAAAGAACAGCAGTCCAACTTATAGTAGGACACTGTGGCGTTAACAAACACCTCTACATACAACATGGAAAATCTGACACCAAGGAATTTCCACTATTCCGACACCAATAGCAAGAAGCCTCTCATTACCTAGGCCAGTGCAAAACCACTGCTCAGTTAAGAGGAGATTACTTCAGCGACTACTATCTCTCTATCAACGACATCTTCGATACACATATAACAACTATTACCAAGTTAACCAATAAAACCATGAGGTTCTTTCTACCTGGAAACACCGACAACATAGGAGTAAGCTATCTGAGACCACACATGTCTTCAATCACAGCTATCTGAGTCACACATCATCTCTAATCTCTAGATACGACTCTCTCTTCTGATTCTACAGTAACCCTTGATTTTACTTCCTTCATGATTCCCCCTCTATACCCCTTTCTATTCCTGCCCCGTATCCCCCTCGTACCTCCCTATAGACAAGCAAAACACCTTTTGGTTTTATCTTCTGATGGGATCTTCATGTACAGCAAGTCTCCCTTAAAATTTGGAGTAAGCAGGGGTGGAGAAACCTGCTTAAAACGGGGGGGGGGGGGCACTTTTCAAGTGAATCTTTGCCCACAATGCTCTCCCTGGACAGTAAAAGTTTAATCAGCCCACCGCTGGCAAAAATTTTTGAGAAATTGTGCATTTGTCAAAGTTGATGTTGAACGATTTTGGCAATAGAGCTTGGTTCTTATGAGAGGTTGATAGTGCTATCAGGCTATCTCATCAGTGACACCAGGGATCGACCGGGATCCCGGCGAAATCCCAGGCCCGGCCAAAATCAGCCTTTTTTTGAATCCCGGTCCCGGTAAAAATCGTGAAATTAACCGGGATTTCGACCGGGATTATATAATGAATTTCAAAATTAAATGAAATATTTTACTGAATTTTGGAATTTGTATTGAATATATCTTGAGGTAAAATACATCAAGGACAGTTACACTTTCATTGTGTCGTTCGCCGAGGCAATGAAACGAGCTAAAATAATTGTAGAAATATTTTCTTCATCCTCAGCTTCATAGATATTGTCACTCAAAATATTT